>JAYDZG010004608.1:0-10270 GCA_034509265.1 Microcambeva bendego
GAGTATAGCATGTTCACGTGGGTTTCCTCCGGGTAATCCGGTTTCCTCCTACAGTCCAAGGACGGAATCGTCCTATAGGTGCCTGTGATGGACCGGCGCCCCCATCCAGGGTGTTACTGTGTGCCTGGCACCCTCGAACATTTGAACGTTGAGTCGAACCCTGGATCCCTGCACCACCCGTTCACCTTACAAAATAATTACTTATTAAAAAAAACTAAACAAAAACCCTGCAAATAATAATAATAATAATATTAATATTATTATTATTAATAATAATAATAAATGGTGATGTCGCTGTGACTGGCTGCCCACTCGGGTTGAACCGGACCGGACCTCCTGGGTCTGTTCTGTCTAGCACCACCTTGTGGTCACCACATGCCAGTTCATCGTCCTCATCGCCTCATGATGATCCTCCTTCATGTTTTCTCTTCATCGTACCAGTGTTGTGTTCAGAGCGTTAGAAAAGGTTTCTGCACCTGTACACGCTTCTGGAGTCACTTCAGCTCGGTTCATTAAAACTTTGGGGATATTTGACCCAGGTGGTCCCGCCAACAGGTGTAATTCTGGGGGTTTGGGGTAGTGGGGTGCAGGACTATTTGGGCTGGTACAGATCAGGTCGGTCATGTAATAACAGGAGGGCGTGTGTCCGGCGCCGCGCATGCGCACTGAGCCTCAGCTCTGACAGCACACGGCGGTGGTGCAGCAGCGGCTCCGGACTCTCCGCGTTTCTTTCTTTTCTTCTGCTTCGGAACCTTTTCGTCAAGATCCGCGGAATCTGACCCCACCGGAACCTCAGAGCCGACATGTCGGTGGCGAGCGACTTCGGAAATCCTTTAAGGAAATTTAAACTTGTTTTTTTAGGCGAGCAGAGCGGTGAGTGACACACACACACACACACACACATACACACATACACACACACACACTAACCCCAAAACAGAGAGGAAAACACACACACACACACACACACACATGGTCATATCACACAAACATGATTACTATTACAACACACACACACACACACACACACACACACACACACACACACACACACACTGATCATGATTTCTTCGTGTCATTGAGAGAATCTGTGTTCACACCCACATTTTTTGATTAGTCATGTAAATCTGTCGATGCACCTCTGTTACACCTCATCTACCCCCCTGTCCTACCCCCCTGTCCTACCCCCCAGCATCAGCGTCTGTTGACGTCTGACCTTATCTGGACGTCATTTCTTCGTGTCCGTGCTTGTGTGTGATCATGACTGAGTGAATCTTTGTGGTCGTGAGCTGAAATCCTTCAGGACTGAGACAGTCGTGATGAAATAAAAGCACCGACTCTGCTTTCATTCCGCACCACAATAAAAGACTGGGAGGGACACACCCAGACTGGTAGAGTGGCATTCAGCAACCTGGCAACCCACACCTCACCCTCCCTACACACACACACACACACACACACACACACACACACACACACACACTGATATTAATATTATTAAATATTATATCATGATATCAATAATAATAATGTTTAAAATTTTAACCGAATTTACACTAATTGTAGTTATAAACAATAATAATAATAATAATAATAATAATAATAATAATAATAATAATAATTATTATTATTATTATTATTATTATTATAGTGTTAAGAATTTTAGATTTTGAATTCTCGTAATCACTGTGCAGTGAAATCTGTCCTCTGCATTTGAACCAGATCCGTGCAGTGAAACACACACACACACACACACACACACACACACACACACACACACACACACACTAGTGAACACTAGGGGGCAGTGAACCCCTAGTCACGGCGCCCGGGGAGCAGTTAGAGGTTTATTTGTCTAAAGCAAAAAGTTCTCCTCCTAAAACATGCCGGGCTGAAGAAGTTCTGTTTCCTCTGAAGACCTTCTGCCTCGGCTGGAGGAGTTTGGTGTGTCTGCAGAGATCTTCGAGATAAACTTCATTTCTTATCACTTTTTTTCTGATTTGACGACGTCCAGCATCTCCGCCGGCGCCTCTTTGGTCCTTATCGTTAGTCTGAGAGAGCTTTGTGGAGTCTTGCTCAGGCTCTTCGGCCTTTGTGGTTCCTTGATGGAGACGTTTGGGCTGAAGCTCCGTTTGTTCTCGGACGTTCCTCAGGCTTCTGTAGGACCTCTGCCGGGCTTCTGAAGTCCTTCAAATCCTTGTGATGCACTTAAAGTTGCGGCTGAACGTCGGAATGTCTGTGTGATCTGGGGGAGTCGTAGATCTCTCCACTGCAAGGTTGGGCCCTTGAACGAGGCCCTTAACCCTACTACAACTGTACTGTGAGTCGCTTTGGGTAAAGGCGTCTGTTAAATACATACAGGTTTCGATTCCCATGTGGACCACCCAGTCCGCCTCCAGCATCTTGATCGTGGTGTCCTCAAACACATCAGTTCGGGGAAGGACCTTTCCTCTTCGAGCATTTGAATGGAAGTCGAGGCTGTTATAGCTGAGATGACCGGGAGCTTTTTTTATGAAGTTTAAAACTGAATTACTCGACATGCCTGAAAACATCAGAGCGAGACTTGTTACCGGGCGTCACCATTATTAATGGCGTCGTTACAAACCGGGGCCCCGGGGCCCGATTCCCACCCGGGTCTCGTTTATCAACATTAGAGAGACGTCACCGAGCGTCTGGTCCCGGAGGGGCGTGTCAGGAAGGGCATCCGGGGTAAAACTCGACTTCCGCGCTGTACTTGAGTGTTCGTGGCGCATGCCGGCAGTGATGTTATCGCGAGAGATGGAGCCGGTTCTGTCATGGTGAGACGATTGATGATGGGTCTCACTTTTCTCCGAGAGAAACGAGTGCGAGTGTGACAACCGTCTGTCTCACACCATCAGCTTCACACTGACTGTAACACATCCTGGGAAAAAAAAGCTTCCGTATTTATACATCACACACACACACACACACACACACACACACACACACACACACACACACACACCTTCCCGGATCTCATTTGCATCCGTCTCCTTCTTTGATCCTTCATCAACTGTCGTGAACATTTCTACTTTACTCCGAGTATAGAAGTGCGGCTGTGAAATGAAAGCAATAAAAGGTTGTGGGTTCAAGTCCCATTAGCAAGCCCCCTAACCTCTAAGATACTAAGATACTAAGATACGAGTCGAAAGTACGTGGTCACCTGAGCTTCACCGATCGCAAATCGATTCAGTGGAAGTGATTAAGTGTTCGGGGTTTTTGTTTAATGGACCCTTGGGTATCGTGGGACTTGAACCGATGACCTTCGGCTTGACGGCACACTGTTTCAAATGCTGAGCTGCCTCGGCCATACCTTACGGCTTTAACAGCCTCAGGTTCCAGCTCATCTACACCAACCGCTCGTGTCAAGCACGTCTTTAAGGGCTGCATGTTAAGCATCAGGGTCTCTGTGGGACAGGAAAGGTCCTTCCCTAAGCTGTTACCACACGGCCGGGTTATAGGTGCGTAAAACACCTGCACAAGTAATTAGGAACAAGAGTCTGTGCCCATCAATACCAACATCGGCGACACCCTCAGCACGGTAACCTTCCAGCACACACACACACACACACACACACACACACACACACACACACGGAGCCCGTGGTCAGTGGGGACGGGATGATTGACGGGTCGATGGGTCGAGGGGTGAGTGAGAGTGTAGAGGAGATATCTCTCGGCCCCCGGAGCAGAGCCGAGTGTCTCTGACCGAGCTGATAAGGACGGAGAGACGAGAGACGTGTGGAGCAGCCAGATAAGAACAGCACCGAAGGAGGAGAAGGAGATGAGGAGCAAGTGGTGTACCTCCTCAATTTATTAATTATAAATTTACTTTTGTTTATTTATTGCTATTATACATGAAAAGGTCCTTCCTTCATTCCTTCCTTCCTTCCTTCCTTCCTCTTCCTCCTTATCCTCCTCCTCTTCCTCCTCCTCCTCCTTCCTTCCTTCCTTCCTTCCTTCCTCCTCCTCTTCCTCCTCCTCTTCCTCCTCCTCCTCCTTCCTTCCTTCCTTCCTTCCTTCCTTCTTCTTTTAACCAAGATTAGGAGCATGTGGTATCCACGGTGGAGACACCAACCCAGTGGAGCGTGAACCATGAATGGAGCAGGAGTTCTCCTCACCACCCACAGTGGACGTTCAGCTTTTGAAGGTTGAGGCTCCGTAATGAAGATCGAGACGTTTAATCGACGGATTTTTTCTTCCGTGAGTTCTGAGGATCTCTGATTTTAATCTGTGATGTGTCCTTCTACCCGTCTGACCTCTTATCAGAAGATCCTCTTAAATTCTTAGAACCAGGTAAACAAATCTACATCGACCAGAGCTCAGATCTTAAGTTGAAGCTTTATGAGAGTCGATCCACCTTAAGTTGAAGCTTTATGAGCGTCGATTCACCTTAAGTTGAAGCTTTATGAGCGTCGATCCACCTTAAGATGAAGCTTTATGAGCGTCGATCCACCTTAAGATGAAGCTTTATGAGCACTTATCTACCTTAAGTTGATCCACCTTAAGTTGAAGCTTCATGAGCGCCAATCCACCTTAAGTTGATCCTCCTTGATGAAAAGATGAAAGATCTTTTATTCACAAGTGTCTTAGCAATAAGTGTCTTAGCTGAACTGAATCATGGGAAATGAATCAAACTACTGAAATGAATCTTAAACGAATCAAGATTCATCGAAGGACTTAATTTCAGTGAACTTCTGCCCCCTGCACCACCAGCTCATCAGACTGTGGGGCTGATCTGAAGTCCTAGAGCCGACAGGTCACCCCTGAAGT
The DNA here is from genome assembly GCA_034509265.1 of Microcambeva bendego. Classification (NCBI taxonomy): domain Eukaryota; kingdom Metazoa; phylum Chordata; class Actinopteri; order Siluriformes; family Trichomycteridae; genus Microcambeva; species Microcambeva bendego. The sequence continues at coordinate 4,795 of JAYDZG010004608.1, forward strand.
GCCCTCGAGCAAGGCACCCGACCCCTGACTGCTCGCCGCTGCTCAGGCTGCCCCCCAGTGTGTATGAGCACATTCTAATCAATTCTAGACCCCCTAGATGACAAAAGCCGAGCCCGGCATGTTCTCCGGCTGTTGTAGACCGCACCCGGGTTAGGGTTAGACACGCTGAGCATTATTATTTAATAATTTTTACACTTCCAGCCTGGTTTTATCTTCTCTTCCAGCGTCTTTCTCCTCACGTCTCGCCGCGAGCTATAAATAAGAGCGACGCGGCCTACACGAGTTTTTATTAACGTAAGACTTTCTTTCCGGTCAGAGCACTCGATGAGTGAAGGTCTCGCGCTTCGTGTTCTTGTTGCTCGAGGGAAGCTTGTGAGGTGCGGTAAGCGCAATAAGTAAACGCCCCCCCGGTGTTTAGGTGACCTTCACTCGAGAGGGTGAATGACGCCGGCGCGGCGCGAGAAAATAAATGGAATAAAAAGGTGAGCTGTTTTTTTTTTTTAAATGGTCGCCGCTGTAACATCAGGCAGTAATGCACCATGAGCTGTAGGAACTGTGGGATGCTTCGTTCTTCTGCATCTGGAGGACATGAATCAACCCTCCCGTTCCTTTCTCATGAATAGCAATCAAGTTCCTGAGGCATTCTGAGCCGGGGCATGTTAACTTTAACTCCAATAACGATTACTTAAATCTCATAATGAACTTCATTGGTGATAGTTTGGATCAGATGTTAGTGCACCTTTGTTCTTCAGTTCTCACAGATCATGGTTCTAGGGTTCTTTTTCGTCGTCTATGTCACCTTGCAGTGCAGGAAGACTCTGGACAGGGCGCCGAGCCATCCATAAGAACTTAACGAAACGAACGTCCCACGTCCCTCTGGGATGCATTTTAAAAACCTCCACAAAATGTTTTTTATTGTATAAAACGTTCTGCACATCATGTTCTGCCCGGTTGCATCTAAAACCTTAAGATCTCCCTTAAGATCTCCCTTAAGATCTCCCTTAAATTTGAGTGTGTTGCAGAAAATATGCTGAAGGCGTTTTTAAGGGAGATCCGCGCAAACCCTTAAATGTTCCCTAAAGTATCAAAGTTAAGCAAGTAAGACCTTAATCATCCCTAAGAAACTGTTTTAGTGCTGCACAGAGTTCATAAACGCTCCATTCATTATTGTTTAAGGTTCACGAAGCCTCCGCTTCAAGCCGAGACGCCGAGAATGTGTCGGCTGTCTTGGAGACTCCTGAAGACGATTGCTTTATTAGTGACTTCTTCTGGAAAGGTAGCAGATATGGACTGATGTGGAAAGATTAAGAAGAAGAAGAAGAAGGTCAACAGACTGAGTCTTTCAGAATGATCTGCACTTGTGAGTTTAATGATGGGATGGCGGGTGAGTGGACGACCTTACACTCAGTCCCGAGTCCTCAGAAGCGCTGAAGCGTAGCCGTTAGCGTAGCTTAGAGACGCCAACATCATTACTTATGAGCGTTACATCATAACCTGCAGGCACGGCTAGTCAACTCTGTCTTTTTAAAGCCTTCGCTGGAAGTCCTGGAGGGCAGTCGGAGCGACGGGAAGCTAATCGGACGCGACGCGAGCGTACCTCCGTCCTCGGTGGCTGCTCTCTTTGATGGGTGGGTCGTCTGGGGCGAGCGGTGCGAGCGGTTCCGACACATCCAGAATGATGATGATGATGGACCTGACACCGAGAACTGAGGTGACCAGTATTAATATGGCGTTCCTAATAAAATGGTCGATGATTAATGGTCATTCTTCCCAACGTTTGTTCCAGTCTGGCTCCCTTAGACGCCCGGCTGGTTGATAGCACTGCACTTGTTTGTTGTTGTTTGCAGAATATAACCTCATGCTGGATTTTACTTCATGTAGATGTTCTGCAAACGCTGAACTGACTCATTGGCTGTCAACCTCAAAATCTGAGGGCTCGTCCGGGGTCGTCTTCAGAGAGCTTCACCTTTTATAAGGAATTCGCTCATCAGACAATCTTGACTTGTCTTGGAATCCTGACTAGAGTCTCAGGGTGGCTGCACCTCAGCTACGGATCAACCACGAGGAGAACTGGAGCCTACGAAGGAGTACAGACTTCTGGAGGGATAGTTCACTGATATTATTTCTACACTTCCAAAGTATTAGGAGCAAATCTTCACGACTGATTATTGAATGTATGGAAGCACGTTTCGTTCTTCTGTCATTCCACAGGATCTGCATCTACACCGCGCTGCCATCTTGGCTCATCAGCATCTGTTGATCATCAGAACTACACGACGTTCCGGCTCGTCCAGATCAGCTGGAGCTCAATGATCCTTCACATATTCCATTTCCTCCCTCCAGTCCTCAAAAGTGCTCGCTCTGCAAACGGCGAGCGCTACGTTCTACGTTCCGGAGCGTTCTCCGGGTCTCACGTTCAGCACTTTCCTCTAATTGGAAACTTAAACGAATATGGACCAGACATCGGACCGACCAAGCAGCTCGAACCCTGACAGCCCTAAAGCAAACTGCACAGAAGCCACTTGAAGTATAGACGGCGTGTTCGCACGGCGAGCTTGGGAAGCATCCTTAGTTGGGAAGGGTATCCCAGAATTCAGAGCGGCACGGCTTAATAATAGTGAAACGCGATGTGAGCGCTGTCTAGGTATCGCGTTTGAATAACCCGACTTATAATGCGCCTATGTAGTCAGTGAGACAGCAGGGCAGCCTTCTTAAGTTTTCGAACACATCCTGGGTCTGATATCACGTCTCATTACTGCTGACGTTTTGCATTCGGCAGTTTATAAAGAACCAAGGTAGCATCAGGCCATTGCGACGCTTCACCTGTCCACTAGAGGTCACCCTTCGGGTTTGGAGAATGAAAGTTTACATCATATTCATTCAAATTATCTTCCATGCCACCCACGGACGATGGACGCTGAGTCGGGTTCCTTGCAAGGTTCCTTCCTGTCGTTTTAAAGGAGTTCTCCTGCTACCGTCACCTTCGGATTGCTCAGATTCGGTTCCTTGGACTCCCGTTGAGTGTTTTCACCTGGTGAGTCCATCACCGCGCTAATCCAGGAACCGAAATCCAGGGAACCTCATTGAGGATCAGCGAGTATCGGTAACAGCTACCTGAGCTCCTCAGAACCGCCGGACCTGGATGCAGAACCGGACCAGTTCATCAAGATCATGACGTTGATGAAGATCACCGGTTCAGGCCTCCTGGTTCCACCCTGGAGCAGACGGATCGTATTGAATCGAATGGTGACTCCTCAGATGTCGGAGCTCAGAAGGGATGGAGACGTGCTCCTTGCACACCCGCTGTTAGATGTTTGAGCGGCGCTGTTAGATGTTTGAGCGGCGCTGTTAGATGTTTGAGCGGCGCTCTATCTCTGCGTGATGTACGATCGACGCGTCGCCGCCTGGAAACACACAATAACCGACATGATTGGACTGTCACACGGCTGAACAGAACTTTGCGCGGCGATAAATGAAAACAAGCCCGACGTGACGTGAAGACATAAAAAGACCTCGGCGGCTCCTTCAGGCGTCTTATATTCCCAGCAAGGTGTGACATCGGGATCCGAAGGGACGGAAGATGTCTTCTGAAACCACGCAGGCTGGTTATTATTTTTTTAATCGGCCTCCCGAGCGTCGAGCGTCATCAGAAGCCGGATGGAAGACGGCGCCGGAATCTAACGCGTGAACTTAATAATAAACGAACCCACGCGGGGGGCGTGACATCGCCAGGAGAGAGTCGCATGGACGTTCAGTCTAAATATTTAATAAGTACAAGGTTTACGCAACAACAACACAGACACGTGACCCACGCTAATGCTAACATGAATGTTAAATGCTAATCTGACCATGATCGGTGCTAAGTGCTAAGCTAACAATAAAATCTACACAAAACTGCTATGCTAACCACTAATGCTGACTCATGAAACCCAAATTGTGACTCCGTGCTTAGTGGACTTGCTCAAGGGCCCAAGAGCAGCGACCTGGCTTTGGTAGATTCAGGGCCCCAACACATGGAACAGTGGTCTCTGTACCAGCAGGGTTCTGGATGGATACCCAAACTGAAAGCTGAGGGACCATGTGCTTCGACAGCCAAGCAAGATTTAGATATCAAATATGTATTGGCCCAGCCTATGTGTCAACAATCCAGAGGAGGAGGTGGAGGAGGTGGAGGAGGTGGAGGAGGTCCCACAGCAGATTTATGCAGGAGAACCACGAGCCAAAACTCCTCCACCTGATCTGGCTTCGTTAACATGAGTGCTTGATGTCCTTCAGTCGCCTTCCTGGGCGGCGCGGTGGCTAAGTCTGAAGCCCTGTCACCACACGGCAAGAAGGTCTTGGGTTTGATCCCCAGGTTGAGCGGTCCAGGTCTGCCCAAGCCCGTGTGGGTTTCCTCCGGGTCCTCCGGCTTCCTCCCACAGTCCAAAAACATGCAAGTGAGGTTAATTGGAAAAACAAAATTGTCCATGAGCGTGTTTGATATAAACGTGTGTGTGTGTGTGTGTGTGTGTGTCATGGATCTAAATCCAGGGGAACGTTTTTGGACCGTGGTGGAGCAGGAGGTCCACAGCATGAAAATGCAATTGAGAGATGTGCAGGAATTGCATGTTGCAGGCTTGCGAGGTACCAGTACAGCGTTCCTAATAAAGTGCTCGGCGAGCGTTCGGTAGGGGTGTAAACGACACACTCGACCCATGCAGCCATACTCAAGTGCAGCGATTCATAGCTTGTCGGTCTCTCCCGGGTGTCTGGTGTCAAAGCTTAGATGAGGCTGAGGACTTCAGATTCTGAGGACTTCAGATGCTTATAATTATTGTTATAATAATAATTATTTGTTCCTGGTGTTTTGACAGGAGAAAGTTTGGAGGAAGCTCCACTCCATATTTCCCTCGAGCCTGGTTCTTCGTCTCTCATCTCACGTTATCGATCACACTCTGTGTTTTTCCTCGTTCATCTCATTTTCACACACACACACACACACACACACACACACACACACACACACACACACTCTCTCTCCCCAGACAAAGCGCCGGGCCCCAATCAGCATAACTAAGGAGCCGAGGGTCGGAGGCAGCAGATGGATCCCCGAGTGCGTCCTCGAGGTTTAATGCCCCCCGGGGTAGATCGTTTCCGCCAGATTCCTGAAGCCCCGTCCAACAAACCACCTGCCACCGGATCCTAATCCCAAACATCCTCGCCCTATTTATACCTGCTGCACCACGTCAGGAACAAAAGCCTCTATACACATGGACAAGAGTATTGGCTCACCACGACAGCTTAGTAATATAGTATATAGTGATATAAATATAATGATTCCTATTATTATTATTATTATTATTATTATTGCGAGTCAATAGCAACAACATTAAAACAAGTATTTGTAAAAACAAAACGTATGTGTGTGTGTGTGTGTGTGTGTGTGTGTGTGTGTCTGTGTGTGTGTGTGTGTGTGTGTGTGTGTGTGTGTGTGTGT
>JAYDZG010004703.1:0-10262 GCA_034509265.1 Microcambeva bendego
TCATTTTGGGAAATTGGATTAAAATAATTTAGTTGGATTACCTTGTTAGATAAGTCATTATTATCACTTATCCTGCTAAAACTGAATTGATAATTAACATTGGAAAGTGATACATTCTGACTTTGAAATCTTATTTTTTCCATCTTGTCACAAAACTAATTTTTAAAAACTCATCGCTGGTACACTCGGGTGGTGTATTAGATTCCGTTTCATTAGCATTTTTGGTTAGTTTAAACTTTGGTTAGTTTAGGTTATGGGTAAGAGGATCTGGAGCTTGGTAGAAGGTGAAGGTCTAGACAGAAAGCTCACCTGTACCCCCACTTCTACTGGTGAGCGCCCCCTTTTAATCTGTCTGTGCAATTGATGTGTAGGTGCCCTGATTGTCCGCAGTGCAGACATAGGCCTGACCGTAGCCTAGTCTCACCTTACTGCATGGGCTCTGAAAAGTCAGTGGGAATAGTCGCATGAGAGACTCTCAGAGACTTCCATCCAGGCAGAGGTCAAATCTACCATTGCCTGGAGCTCCAGTAATTCATCATGGGCTGCCAGCTCGTCCTTTAGTTCTTCGTTTAGCCCCCGGTGGAATGCCCCCATGGAGAGCAGAGTCATTTCAGTTGGAGACCGCAGCCAGCCTTCAGAATTCTATGGCATAGTCGGCAGCTCTATGGCATAGGTTTTACTGACCTCTCAAAACGAGGCCAGTCGTTACCGTCTGACCTTGTGGGTGCGGACGAAGGAACGAGCAAAACGGGAATTGCGAACTGGGTTCCGAATAACACATGTGAAGGTGTGACAACGAACACCGGAAGCGCCAGCCCTTTTAATGGGTAACCCAGATAAATGCTGTTGCGCCTAATGAGCTGGGGGTGGTACAAACGTGAGGAGTGGAAGCACTCGGTAAGCTCTAGGTGCCAGTGCATGGCTCACAGCCATTGGCCAATGCCGCACCCGAGCGTCATCCGCGGCAGTGGAGCCGATCAGTGGAGCTGACCCTAGACGCAGGACGCTGTGGATCCTCTCGCAGATTGCAACAGACGACGTTGAGTCAGGACGACAGCGGGTGAGTGGTTCCGCAGGCGAGATCGTAACACAGATATAGGGATTGAAGCCTACACAGCTGCTTAGGTATGTAGCATTTCAGCAAAGACAACAGCAGCATAGTGCAGACGATTTGGTAAGGAAACGGAGGAAAAGCTGTGTTCTAAGTGCCTGAGGCCTCTGATTTGTGCACTCCACTCCAACTTGTTCCATCAATCTCTTCCTGAAACCACACATACATGCAAATACCACACCACTCACAGAAGGGATCAGGGTAAAAGACCCAGACCGTGGGGAGAACAGAGATAGAGGGATGGACTCTAACAACTGCTTATTGATGCCAATACTTATCAATATTCTTATTAATGCTACTCATCAATAAAATGAAATTGCAGCTGTCCCATCAATTTTGGGTTAAAAAGGGAATGTGTCGGTGGCCTCTGACATATAAAATGAGTGACATCATCAGAGCTACACGGAAACTCCCTGAGACAGAAGCTATGACCGACATCCACACATCAAAAGCAAAAAAATCCAAGAGAAAAAAATTAAGTTAGTTAAAAGTTTTTCCTACATTGTTATGCTTGTCATTTAAAATAATTTAATTTTATGTCTTCCACTCACAAGTCCCAACAAAAGAGTTCTTGACAGTGAAAGTGATGATGATCTCCCTATCATAAAAATAAAAAGCAAAAAACTCCCACCACCACCATTGATAAAGCATCCAAACTTAGGATTGGTTCGCTCCAAGACTCAACCAAGACTAGTGAGCCCTTGGACCGGACATGGATCAGTGAGCCCCAGGACCAGAAGTGGATCGGTGAGCCTCGGAGGATTGGTGAGCCCTGGGACCAGACGTGGATCAGCGATCCACGGGAACGGACGTGGATCATTGAGCCCTGGGACCGGACTTGGATTATCTCAAAGCAGAGGATGGCCCTCTCAGCCACATGATTTTGCATGTGAGTAATGTTATACCATGTTTACAATACGATGTTCTAGGTCAGTGTTCTTACTATTGTTTAACAAAAAATAACCGCATTTTCTTGGTGGTGATGTTGGTGGTGTTATTGGATTTGATGTATTATTTAGTTTTACATTTGCATTATCCTTTTTTTTATCATTCTTAGCAGGCCATTAAAACAGAGCAAAATCTAACACATTTACATTTGTCAGATGCTTTTATTCTGAGGTTACTTTTATTACAGACAGGTCAACATAATGTCTTGATAGAGATAGAGTCTTGCCCAATATGTTTCACTCAGTATGGTTACCCAGACCATAAATCAAACCCCAGATGTCTTTTCGTCTACATTAATCTAAATGTCACTGCTTATAATTACTGGGTAACAGAAATCTGCATGACTAATGACATTTATCTACAATTTATTTACAGTTGCCTGTTTTCCAAGTCTAATTATTTTTGTTATTTTGTTATTATTGTCCTTATCTGTTTTTATATATTTTAAGTTGTTCTACATCATCTACTGATAAAACATGAAATGGTCATTGACCAATTAAAGATTATCCTGAGGACTGTTTAGGCTATAGAAGGAAGTACTGGAGGTCCAAGTGAGCAAGATTTTGAGGAAGGGGCACTGCCACTTACAGATCTTTAGTCACTACTTGATCTGGAGAATGTTCTGAAAAATGAACAAGAGCTCAAAAGCAAAATGGTAAGAATACATTACTTTTTTCTGACTTACATTACTTTTACTTTTTTACAACTTAAGGAATGAAAAAATAGTAAAATGTGTGTGAAGTAAAATGATGTAATTTTTTTAGATGGTTTCTCATAATCTCATAGCCTATTTGACAAGTTATGAGAAGTTAACTGGAAATCAAAATGAGATTAAAAGAAAAATAATCAAATTTTCAGCTCTGATAAAGGAAGTGTTAAATTCAGCATGTGTGAATAGGTTAATTTCACATGTTTTTTAAATGTCAACAGCTATTCCCCATTTCATTGGCAGCTCTCTGGTATTACTTGGATGCTGTCTATGCAATGGACAGAAATATAGAAGTAGTTGTGTCAGCAGTACAATTTATATTTGGACTGTTTGTTTATGATGTTTGCAAATATTCACTTGTCCCTTAGTTTTATGCTGTACATTGAGCTGGACGGAGAAGAAGGGAGGAAGTTACAGCTGCATCCTCTTTTTTGTAACTTAACTTATTTACTTAAGCATTGAGATCATATATAGTATATATCATATATGATGTAATTTTACCTGTCTTGAATAAAAATCAAGGCTAACTATCCTGACCGCTCATTTCAATGTCTCTTGCATGAATAAATTATTTATTTAGCAACACTAGTGAGTTTATTCTTATGCATTAAGAATCATTTCATATTTGAGATGTTTGGCATATGTATTTACGTAGACTTAACATGCTGTGAAAATAAAGAGATCTAACAATGTAAAGGGGAACATAAAATGACAAGTGAGCCTTATGAAAATGAGCAATTATTTGAAGAATAAAGAATAATTTTAAGTTTTGTACTGTAGAAAGTAGTGTTTCTACAAAAATGGAGTGAAAAAGGCAATTAACAATGGAAGAGACAGACCATAAAAATGGACGGTAGGTCTTCCCTAAAGAGAAACTGGCTCACAGGACAACAGCTTCATGCACAGCTTAACAGTGGTCATAACAAGCAAGTCTCAGTTTTAACTGTGGAGAGAAGACTTCGAGCTGCAAGTTTGACAGAATGAGTTGCAGAAATAAAGCCAATGCTAAGACCTCAAAATAAGAGGCTTGCCGGGGCCATTGAACACCTCCATTGGACTATTTAAGACTGGAAGACTATGGAAGGTATTATGGACTGATGAATCAAAATTGAAATCTTCAGTTCATCACACAGGATCTTTGTTCAGGGGTTCATCCTACAACAAGAAAAAGCATAACTCCAAGCTATACCAGAACTACCTTCAAGAAAAAAGAACAAGATGGTAAGCCAGCACAGTCTCCAGACAGAGGAGTGAAAGCAAAGCAACCTACATGTGCCATACATTTATGGGAACATCTGCAACAGATTTGGGAAGAGCTTTCTGAAGAATATTTGATTTATTGATGACAGCTGTTATATCTGCCAAAGGTGGCTACTTTGATGAGTCAAAAGTTTAGAATACATTTTGGTCTGTAAATTGAACCTATTTTTTTCAATTGCTTATTTGTACTATGCTTTTATTTTAGAGGGCAATGATACAATAAACTGAAAAGTTTCCAATAAAAACCTGGAAAATTGGTGGTGTTCTAAAACCTTTGACCGGTAGTGTATGTTAGCAAAAGCTTAAGAAGGCTAAAGGCAACCCAATTACAATAAACGCTCTGAACAGAGTAACCAACATGCAACCAAATCAGTGAACTAAAATGACAGGTGAGCAGTCTTCCTGGGACAGTTTAAAAGACATTTTAAATGCTCCACCCCTTCTTGATAAGCAGGCTGGAAGCAGCAGCAAGTCTTGGAGATTGCGGAGGAGTAGCACTACAAGCAACCTATTGAAAACAAACAGGAAGGAGAGAAAAAACAACAAAAGAGGGGCAAGCACAACAAAAACAATTACTTGCAAGTAACAGAAAAAAACAAATTAAGACTCGTATTTATTTTACCCAACAATTCCCCCTTCAATCTGACTCTGAAAGTGCAGGGTGGCACTCTGTTATGCAAGGACCGGACCACTCTACACTTAGGACTTTGCAAAAAAAGCCTGAAAAAGTACAAAGTACAAAATTCACAGAGATGACTGATCAGATTGAAAAGACACAATTTAAGCACATGGAAATAATACAGTTCAAAAATAATTCACATAGAAATACACAAATGGGAAATGAATATATTGAAATTTATATTTTATTATGCTGCCGCACATCCTTAGTCATGGTAAGGACCTCGTAGCCTTGACATTCAGCTGCACTTGTGTTGAAATTTCACCAGGATGGGCATCTGTCAGGGTGGGCACATTCAAACTGTGCACAATTAATGTAGCAGAAAAACAAAAGGCTTCAGGATCAATGATGCAAGGGAATAATAAAAAATGAAAATAGAAATTGAAAAAAATATTTTTTAATCTCACTTCAAACCTCCTCTGATTCGACCTCTAACTCCTAATGACCTAATCTGCAACAATGGAGTCTTTCTGTCTCATGTAGTACAGTGATCGTGAGTCACCCTCCTTGACATCATTTTTAAAAATCTATCAAATAGATAGAATAGACAACGAAAACAAAAGTGCACTAAAAATTTATCTGGCATTTTTCTTTCTGTCTCATGTAGTACAGATATCGTGAGTCACCCCCCTTGACATAATTTTAAAAAATCTATCAAATAGATAAGACTAGACAACGAAAACAGGAGTGCACTAAAAATTAATCGGGTCCTTCAATAAGTGCAATGTATTTAATACAATGTACAATGTAATTATGTAAAATTAAATTAGGGAATATGTAATTAATCAATGTAATTTAGTGATTATATGTTTGTGTCCAAGCATCAGTTACTGACTTCCATTCAAAACAATACAATGTGCTGCATTAAGCTATGTCTGTAAATAGGTAATCCTTATCCTGGATAACCAGGTGTATATACAGTGTATCACAAAAGTGAGTACACCCCTCATATGTCTCCAGATATTTAAGTATATCTTTTCATGGGACAACACTGACAAAATAACACTTTGACACAATCAAAAGTTTATATAAGTGTAAATTTATTCTTCCCTCAAAATAACTCAATATACAGCCATTCGTGTCTAAACCACCAGCAACAAAAGTGAGTACATCCCTTAGTGAAAGTTCCTGAAGTGTAAATATTTTGTGTGGCTGCCATTATTTTCCAGAGCTGCCTTAACTCTCCTGGGCATGGAGTTTACCAGAGCTTCACAGGTTGGCACTGGAATGCTTTTCCGCTCCTCTATGATGACAGAGCTGGCGGATATTTGAGACTTTGCGCTCCTCCACCTTCCGCTTGAGGATGCCCCAAAGATGTTCTATTGGGTTTAGGTCTGGAGACATGCTTGGCCAGTCCATCACCTCAGTATTTCACAGTACATACTGGAGTTCATGTGTCCCTCAATGAAATGTAACTCTTCAACACCGGCTGCACTCATGCAGCCCCAGACCATGGCATTCCCTCCACCATGCTTGACTTTAGACATGACACACTAATCTTTGTACTCCTCACCTGATTGCCACCACACATGCTTGAGACCATCCGAACCAAACAAATTAATCTTGGTCTCATCAGACCATAGGCCATGGTTCCAGTAATCCATGTCCCTTGTTGACATGTCTTCAGCAAACTGTTTCTTGGATTTCTTGTGTACATACTTCAGAAGAGGCTTCCTTCTGGGGTGACAGCCATGCAGACCAATTTGATGTAGTGTGCGGCGTATGGCCTGAGCACTGACAGGCTTACACCCCACCTCTTCAATCTCTGCAGCAATGCTGACAATACTCCTGTGCCTATCTTTCAAAGACCGCATTTGGATGCGACTCTGAGCACGTGCACTCAGCTTCTTTGGACGACCAACGAGAGGTCTGTTGAGTGGACACTGCTCTTTTAAAACGCCGGATGATCTTTCCCACTGTGCTGCAGCTCAGTTTCAGGGTGTTGGCAATCTCCTTGTAGCCTTGGCCATCTTCATGTAGTGCAACAATTCGTCTTTTAAGATCCTCAGAGAGTTTTTTGCCATGAGCTGCCATGTTGGAACTTTCAGTGACCAGTATGAGTGTGAGAGCTGTACTACGAAATTGAACACACCTGCTCCCTATGCACACCTAAAACCTAGTAACACTAACGAGTCACATGGCATTTTGGAGGGAAAATAACAAGCAGTTCTTAATTTGGACATGTTAATTAGGTGTGTACTCACTTTTGTTGCCGGTGGTTTAGACATTAATGGCTGTATATTGAGTTATTTTCAGGGAAGAATAAATTTACAGTTATATAAGCAGCACATAAACTACTTTTCATTGTGTCAAAGTGTCATTTTGTCAGTGTTGTCCCATGAAAAGATATACTTAAATATCTGCAGAAATGTGAGGGGTGTACTCACTTTAGTGATACACTGTATGTATTGGGTTAAAATGCGGAGGACAAATTTCACTGCACAGTGATGAAAAGAGTATTCTAAATCTAAAAAAAACATTCTCTCCAGACCACATAATCCCATGTCTGCATCACTGAATAGTCCATAGTTCATAGCAGTGTTCATTTCGTTAATGAATGATTTTCATAATAGTTTTCGTCAACGACCCTTTTTTCACGACGAAAACGAGACGATAAGTAAATTAAAACTGCATAAAAAGATAAAAACTATGATTAAATTAATTGACACTTTCATTAACGAATGATAACAAGACGTAAATGTTCGACAAGGACGACGTCTAATCAGAACTGATGTAATTTTTTGGAAGGGTGGGAAAAGTTAGGAAGAGATCCAATCATAACTACTTTAGCATATGTGAAGCGGCGAGACAAGCCACGTAGCATCCAATCAGAATTAATTTCTTTTACAGTAACACAGTGAAACTACGCATGCACAAATCTGATCTAAACCCGCAAAGACCAGACTAGCAGACCTGGCTTTTTTATCGTGAAAAACATGACCCTGTGTAAGGAGTAACAATAACGCAATGTGTTTTCCTTAAGATGAACAGAACCAAATAAATCTTTTGTACTCTGTGGTCACACTGATAGCTCAGAGAAAGCAGGTCTGATGGCATTACAGCTTATACACATCCTTTTTGAATGTTATTGGGGAATTTAGCTGTTAAAATAATTACTAAAAAATTAATAGATTGGCTGATATGTTAAATGTTTGGAGTTTGTTTTTGCACTAATGACACAGCTGCTTTTCCAGTTTCCAGTTTTATAAAGAACGTAATATGCAGTTCTGAACAGCGCATATATTTTTCAGACAGCAAGTCACTGATATTTTGTTATTATGTTAAATAAGCAAGGTCAGGTAAATAAAGATGTTTGAGATAAGTTAAAGAGATGAGTAATATAAGTAATTTACATGAACTGATGACAAGGCATTTACATTTTAATTTATATTTTAGTCGACTAAATCGACTAATGGACTAGAAAACTCCTTCTCTCTGGCAGTTTTCTGAGAAATGAAAACTTTTCCACCACTACTGAGTCAGCTGCTTACAGAGTTGCAGGTCAAAAATGTGTTTCTTGGGATGAATCCTCTTTTATCTCTGAATGGTAATGGCACCTCAGGTTAGAATGCTGTCAGGATGGGGCTCACTCCTCTGGACCTGTGTGGACAAAACTCGAGTAAATTTAGTTAAGCTTTCATTTACTCAATGCCTTATAACACCTATCTATACAAAAAATCATGATATTCCAGAAAAGATCCAGCTCTTAGGGAAGCAAACATGTTTACATAAGGAAAAACTCACAGGGTATCCTATGCCATTAAAAAAACACTTCAATTCATATCTGGCTCAAAATTTCTGAATCAATAATTGAACCGATTGCTCTATATGGCAGTGAAGTGTGAGGTTCGCTCAAACACCATCAATTTAATAACTGGGCCAAATATCCATTAGATCCTGCACACAGAGTTCTTTAAAAGCACTCTTAAGGTGCACACACACAACCACTCCCAATACACACACACTTATTACCTCAGTTTTTGTTACAATTTTTATTATTAATATTTGTACTGTTTTCTTCTAGGAACTAAGCAAAACCAAAACGAGGACAAGGAATGGCTGACATATGCAGAGATGTAAAAATAAGACATATATATTAATTAAACAGGACTAGGACTGACAAACTGATCGTCTGACATAGACAGACTTGGACTGACAGAATGACTGACCGACGGACTGGTTGTCATAAGAAGGCTTTGACTGACAGACAGACCAGCTAGAACCTACTGACAGGTATACCTACTGACAGGTATACTGGTCAAACAATTTACTGGCTTGACCTAGTTCAGCTGAAGCTGACTGGGACTGGAGGAAACTGAACTGGAATCCTGGATGTAACCGCAGCAGACAGAAACCGGACTGGACGGAACAGGAGTTGACGCAAACTGGTAGTTACCCTTGACAGAACCAGTGTTGGTGGAACCTTGACTCACGGATGGAACTGGAGTCGACGGAGACTGGAGCACTGAATTGACCCCCAGATGAAGGAAGAGTAAACGAACACTCAAACAGTGCTGAAGCGGACCCTGACAAAACCGAACCTGGCAGAACTGGACCCTCAGATACCTGGCGGAACTGGAACTAGACCCTCAGGTAAAACCAAAGCTGGCGGAAACTGAACTGGACCCTTGGACAGAACCGAAGCTGGCGGTACTAGAAACGGTTCCTCAGACAGATCCGAAGCTGGTGGATACTGGAAATAAAGTTTGCTCTATAGAAAGAGGCCCTAGATGGGTTATACCTACCAGTTATAATAGATAGGTAGGTAGGTGGTTAGGTTATACTGTATGGTTTGAGACATCAAATTAAATAAGACAATTATAGGGTGCATGAGCTACTGTACTGTTTAAAATGGCAGGTAATTTCAATACAGAGGGGCAAATACCTCCATAGCAACACACATATCGCAAAAGTTCACCTTCACATTAAACAGCTTTTGCCATATGTGTGTTGCTATGGAGGTATTATAACCTGTAACCACATGAGGTTGCTGTTCCTTGTAACACAGATGAAGAGAAATTATGAACTGTTCCTCTACTTTTATGAAGCGCATAGTCTGATATTGCTTTAGCAGCAGGGTGCCTGATAGAATGAAACTATTTTACCTCATGGAATGTTTATTATCGGGCATTTTGTGAACATTGATAAAATATCCATTTATTTTATTTTATTTTATTTTATCCTGGCCAGTAGCAGTAGTAATTCTGAAAGGGATTTTTAAATGTTTAAAAATATTGCTTTGGGAAGGAAGTTATGTTATAATCGAGAGTTTTGTTTTAGATTTGCTGTATTTAAGTCACTTCATTGTTTTTTTAGGGATAAGAATCGAAATTTTACTTCACCTTGTTTACCTCCTCCACCCATGAATCAAGCACTACAGCTATACTTTGCTCTTTCGGACATTTTTAGGAAATCTTTAGGAAACTAAGTGCGTTATGTAAACAAAGAGATATATTACTTTTGATTATTTCTGTAATTTTTCAAGTACCGTATTTTACCCGCACTATTAGGCGCACCGAATTATAAGGCGCATGCTAAAACATGGTCTACAAAAA
>JAYDZG010005108.1:0-10240 GCA_034509265.1 Microcambeva bendego
AAAGCTTTTTGCCAATTCATCTGCTATTTCTTTTTCAGTGGTTAAAAGGGTGCCATGATGCTTGATATGTTGGATTTGGGCGTGATTGCCTTTATTTTGCATATAGTGTAACATGTTCCATACAGATCTTGCAGGTGAGTTCATTTAAGTCCAGCGACAATGTTTCTCCATGTTTGCTTTTTTTCCTCATTGACTGTCCTACGGGCTTGAGCTCTAGAGATTTTAAGTCGGGTGAGATTTTCGGCTGTAGGATTCTTGTTGAAAAGCCTCTCAGCTTTCTGACGGGCTTTTATGGCTAATTTGCACTTCTGGTTGAACCAAGGGTTGTGTGGTTTTTCAGGTCTTTGGGTTTGATCTCGGGATGTTTTTTCCTTGCTATTTCCAAAAGAGAGAGTGTGTGAAAACTTTTATGGGGTCCGTATTTTTCCCCTTGGATGGGTTGAATTCTGTCCAGCAAAGGTTTTCAAATTGGTACCAGTTTGCTTTTTTGAGAAGCCATTTTGGGTGTGTTGTTGTATCTTTGTGGTTGACAGTGTTACTATGATCGGAAAGTGGTCACTTCCACAAAGGTCATCCCATACCTTCCCCATACAATCCAGTAGGATCTACGGTGTGCTGATGGGGAGGTCAATGTCTGAGTAGACTCTGTGTCCCGAGTGTAGAAATGTTTTTGATCCATTATTTAGTAAGCACAGGTCATTTGCATTTATGAAGTCTTCTATTATATTCCTTCTCAGGTTAGTTCTGCTACCACCCCATATGGGATTCTGGCCATTGAAGTCTCCCAGAAGTAAAAGAGGAGTGGGTAGTTGGTTAAGGAGGTCATCTAGGCTTTTGTTGGTGATGTGGAATATACATAGAGTGATGGGTCTGTAGAGGGTTATACGTACTGCAGTTGCTTGGATGGTGGATTGGGATTTGGCTGTGAATGATGCTGTGTCTGATCAGGACGGATGTACCTCCTGTTGGGTGTTGTGACTGGGGACCAGGTGTACTGTATATGGTATAATGTTTAAGGTTAATGGGATTTAGAGGGGAAACCAGAGTTTCCTGAAGACAGATTGCTGCTGGATTTAGGGATGAAATCAGTTTTTGTAGTTCAGGGTAGTTTGTTCTAAGGCCTCTGCAGTTCCATTGTAGGAGGTTTTCTTCTGTCATTAGGTGGGCAATATTGGTACGTTTTGCTTTAATCTGCCTCTTGGTGATGGGTGTCGAGAGTGTGGCTTTATTGAGTCTGTCATGTCTATGTCTCTTGAGCAATCTTCTTTCTGTTTATTACTTCCTTGGCTTGCTTTTGATTGAGAGATGGGTCTTGCTTCCAGGATCTGATTCCGGGATTTGTTTTTGTGTGTTCGCCTTACTTTTGGCGTGTGATGCATCTTTTATATTCTGAATTGTTTTAGGTTTGTCTTCAGTTAACCATGTGATGCTTGTTTGACTTCCACTTTCCACTTTTATTTTGGTCGCTGCTGCTTATGTTTTGGAAAGTTCGAAGGCTGTCTACTATTTTTCTTGCTTCGGGGTAACTAATCTTTTTGGTGTGTTTGATCTTTTCAGATTTCCTTCTCTTTGATCCAGACTGGGCAGTCTTTTGAGGTAGCGCTATGATTTCCTAGTCAGTTCATGCATTTTGGCGTTTCCTGGCACCCTGGACTATTTTCAGGTTCACCACAGTTACATCAAGTGGCTTGGCTTCTACAGCTCAGCAATCCATGTCCGAATCTTTGGACTTAAAACATCTCAGTGGGGAAGGGATGTACAGTTCTACTGGGACCTTCAGATATCAAATGTCTATTTTCTCTGAAGGCCGTGGTTTATTGAAAGTTAGGACAAATGAGTTTGTTCTGATAGTCCTGTCTTGCCTTTTTATGATAATTTGTCTAACATTTGTAATTCCTTAGCTGGTCAGTTCAGCTGTGATCTCGGAGTCTTCCATTCCTTCAAGTTCCTTGGTCCGGATTATCCCTTTGCTGTTGTTGAGAGTAGGGTGAGATTGCGTCTTAACCTGAATGCCAGCTAGTTCTGTGGTGTGGAGGAGGGTTTCCATTTGTGATTTCTTTCTATTTAAATTTGACCGGATCTCAACTTTCTGATGTTCTTCACAGTTCCTGCTATATCAAGTATTCCTTTATGTATCGCAAACGGGGACAGTCTCGTCAGGGGAAAATCCTATGTTACAGATTCTAGAAGGATAAAATGTTGCCAGTTAAGTTTCGTTACTTATGTAAGTAATGTCCAAGTCCATCAGTTTTCTTTTGTTCATTGATTTATCAATATTGAAGCAAGAGAGGTTCATCACCCTTACTCCCCACCCACCTTAGAGCAGGACTAGGGGATGCACAGAGCCGCAGATCTCACGCAGATGTGCACCAGGGATATAGTGGTATACTTGAACAAAGGACTGTTATCATTGCTCGATTGACCCTGAACCAGCACCTTCTGGGGATCACCCAATGGGGATGCAACCCAGGGCAAGTCCTGATCAGCCAATTGATTGGAGCGGGCCTCTCCAACCTCGCGTCTGTGTGAAGTAGGAGCCAAAGTGCTGTGTTAGTCAGCGGAGTCCACACCAGGATCTCTTCCTCCGCAGACACGTGGTCGCACCTCACGGCAAACAAGGCGCCCCATTCGTTCGCCTCTTACGAACAGCAAGGGGGGATGCTGGGGACCTATTCTTTGCCGGGTCCTCACAAGCTCCCAGTGAAGGTGAACGGGAGCTCAGATTGGCCCGTGGGTGCTGAACGGGAGCGGTCGGGCCTGAGTGCTGTTAGGTCTGTGGTGGCTGTACCCCCTGTGGCTGCTGCAGGCTCAGCTGCTGGGGAGTCGGAGCAGGGCGAGCTGAGCAGATTCGGGACTGCTGAGGAGGAGACTGAGGGATCTGCATGGGCCACGGAGACACCTTCCTCACCTGCTCCAACTGTGGAGGAGCCATCCATGGAGGAGCCATGCGGTTATGTGGGGGGAAGTGAGAATACTGAGGTGCAGACAGCAAAGGTGAGTTGCTGTGTTGACCCTGTCTTTACTGCAGATGTGGTACAGGAGTATGCATTAGATGTGGAAATAGTGGATTGAACCGGTTTTTAAAACCCCCAGTAAGAGGAAAATGGAAGGGGTTGGAAAGGGGGAAAAAGGAGGCGAGGACAGAGGTCAGTGGTCCAGAGGGGGAGGTCAGGGAAAGGGAGGGGCCCGTGTCTGATGATTGGTCTGTGTGCTCTCAGTATGAGAGAATCCCCACAATGTATACTGCTAAAGAGATCACTAGATTTCTGAGTGTGACGAAAGGGAAGAGATTTGTGAAGGTAGAGGATCACCTAGCAGTTTATACAAGAACTTAAAACGGGAGGGTGGTTTTAGTAAAACGGAGATTTACAGATTAAATAAGTTGCTGATTGTCCTACGAAAAGCCAGTAATGATGTTAATGTTTAGTTTTTTTAGTCCCTGTTTTGGAATGGCCCTTGTCATCACTTTTATTTTCTTTTATCATTTTAATGGGTAAAATTAAGATTGCTACTTTAAATTTGAACAGAACACTTGACCCTGTAAAGGCTGCTGAAAGTACAGGCCTGTTTTGAGAACGAGATCTTTGTTTTTATCTGTGTGTACGCTCCTACTGTAGGAGTGGAGAGGATAGTGTTTTTAGGCAGACTCAGTGCTGTAATTTCTGACTGTGATTTTACTGATTTCTTTTAGTCTTAACTGTACAGCTGATACCCTGGACAGGAACCATCTGGAGAGACACATTATCTGATATATGGAGGAATTTACAAGGTGCACAGTATACGTGGGCTCATTCAAGGTTTTACAGAACCCACAGGAGGTCAAGAGCGTATTAAAGCTCTTAATAGAAAGAAAATCTGCATTAGCTGATCTGCTAGGCATAACAGCACAGTTGGGCACTGTTCTGCTCTCATTTCTGTAATGTGCCGGAGATGGATGCTCCTTCAGAGTTCTTCTTTGGTCTCTTTGGTCTTGAGCACGAAAAAGGACAGAAAAGGTTTATGCATGCTGTGCGAACAGAATCAGGGGATCTTGGATCTGAGCCAGCAGACAGTAAGCTTTTTCTCTGAGCTGTACGAGAGTGAGTGTGCCGATGCACAGGAAGTGGAGAGATTCTTCCCCCTGCAGACAAAAATAACGCCGCAGTGTGCCAGGCTGCTGGACACTAAGCTCACTGACCCCCGAAGAAGTGGGACCTGACCTCACTGGGGAACTGGCAACCTGTGTCATTGATGTGCACAGACTGCAAGATTCTCTCAAAAGCCCTAGCCTTGAGAGATGTACTGTGTGCCTGGCTGGTCTATCTTTGATAATGTTCATTTGATTTGGGACATTTGGGCCATCTCCAGGCTATTGGGCTTAAAAAGTGGACTTATTTTTTCAGGAAAAGCTTTTGCCCAGGTTGAACATGCGTACTTGTGGAAAGTTTTAGAGAACTTTGGGTTCAACTCATAGCCATTGTTGTAGCTTCAAACTGATGTAAAGCCAAGAGTAGTGCCAGGGTCTCATTTTCAATAGTGCTGTAATCGACGCTGATAACTATTGAACTTCTTTGAGTAAAAACATACAGGGTGATCAACTCCCCTTACTTTCTTCTTGGATTAGGACAGCACCGGCTCCTTTTTCACAGGCATCCACTTCCAACTTAAACTGGTGGGTGAAATCTGGAGATGCCAACACTGGAGCACTGCACACAAGAGTTTTAGCACTTTCAAAAGATTTATGACATTCTTTAGACCAAACATACTTCACATTGTTTTTAAGCAGATTGGTCAATGGGAACACCATCATAGAGAAGTTTTTACAAAAAACTACGGTAATATCCAGCCATACCCAAAAATCTGCGTAACTCAAGCCTATTATGTGGCACAGGGTACTCTAGAACACCCTTTATTTTGTCTTGTGGGGTTCGGACCCTTTATTTTGTCTTGACCAATCTCCCTTCCAAGATAACGGATAGTAGGCCTCCCAAACTCACATTTTGCCAGATTTAATGTCAGTGATGCATTGTCTAAACAATCCAACACTCTCTTTAATGTGAGAAGGTGTTCCTCCCAAGTAAGTGTATACACCACCACATCAACCAAATACACATCACAATCAGACAGAGGCTGAAGAACACAAGTCATTCATATCTGAAATGTGGTGGGGGCATTCCGCATCCCAAAAGTCCTCACTGTATATCGTAAGAATGTGTCTGGTATCACAAATGCAGAAATTTCAGATCCTCTGTTTGTCAACAGAACCTCCAAATACCCTTTTAAAAGATCCAACTTGGTCACATATTTGGCAGTACCCACACTATCTATACAGTTCTAGGTAATGGAAAAGAATCAGGGACAAAAATAGCATTCATCTTCCAGTAATCAGTACAAAACCGATAACTGCCATCTGATTTAGGCACCATAACACATGGTGAACTCCATAGACTGGAGCTAGGAATAGCAAAACCATGTTTCACCAGGTAATCAACCTCAGATTTCATAGAATCACTTAACTGGATTTACTCGATAATAATTTTGCCGAACTGGGCATTAGTTCCTACATCAATGTCATGTTGGAGAACATATGTTTGGTATATCTGTGTACAAGTTACCGTATTCACTCAATAAGGCCTTCAGTTCCACACGAGAATTATCAGGGAGATGTTGCAAAAAGGAATCCAGTTTAGCCAGCACTTCAGAGTTCTACAAACTAGCAGAAAACATAGACATTGTTACATGCAATAATCCATCATCACACAAATTTTTATTGTCTGTATCGGACACCACTGTCACCAGTGTAGTTTTACTTGCTGAAGTAGACACATATACTGCTTTTGAGTAAATGTCACTTCCACGGTTAACATACCTTTTGTAAATGAAATTATAACAGATGACTGTAAATGAAACCGATGACTTGTAAATGAAATATAAAATAAAAATATGAAATATAACTGTCTTGGTGCACTTTGTTTAACCGAGACCTGGGCTAAACCTGATGAGTATTTAGGTTTAAATTGTTGGGCCACTTTTAAGCTCGATGGAGTCGCTCCCGAAACATACTCTAACCAGTTCATTAGTTCAAGACTTTTCTCATTCAACATTTGATCTTTCTATAACCAGTGGACTCCTGTACTACTTCTCTGATGGCAAACATCAAGAGGAAGGAATCCCTTCATCCCAATCATTTTTAGATTCAAGAAAAAAAGCTGTTAACCTGGCCTTTATAGTCTGATGAAATCTCTCTAAAGCTCCTTGACTCTCAGGGTGAAATGCTGAGGAAACCTGGTGTTTTATACCCAGTTGAGGACCAGAGAAAACAGTTTTGCCATCAAATTTGTTCCCTGATCAGTCTGTACAGTCTTCGGCAGACCAAACACAGAACAAAAGCGGACAAGGGCTTTTAAAACAGACCTAGCTGTGATGTTATGGATTGGAAACACATCTGGAAATTGAGTGGACATGCACATTATGGTTAAAAGAAACTGATTTCCAGTTTTTGTCTTTGGCAGTGGACCTACACAATCCAATAACAAATGTTCAAAAGGTTCACATACAGCTGGTATTGGACACAAGGGCACTGGGGGTATACACTGGTTTGGCTTTCCTACCACTTAATATACATGACATTGTGCAGTAGTTCACAACATCAGCTCTCAAACCAGGTCAGAAGAAGTGTTGCAGAATATGCTTGGAGGTTTTATTGACCCCTAGATGTCCAGCCATCACATGATCATGTGCAAGATTCAGGATATACTGTCTATATGCCTCTGGCACAACTATCTAAAAGATGCAGCTCCACATATTGGATGGTAGAGAAGGTTCCCACTTTCACATTAAAATACCATCTCGTTTGTAATATGCCACACAAGAAGTATGAATTTGTGTCTGGTCTACCACAGATGATCAAAGTTGGGACAAGGAATGATCAACTTGAGCAGACACTAACTCAGCTTGATCTACAGGAAGTGTAAGGGTAAGACACATAACCTTGCAGAGACTCACTGGACTTGCAGAGATGGTAGCAGGATAGAGAGAAGACATGTCTACGTTCTGGTTAAAAGAGTCCTCAAACAGATTTGACAAACTTATTCCTTCCTTAGTACTTTTAGATCAAGTATTTACACATGCTTGAAATACTGCAGGAAATTCATGCTGTAAGTCATCTATTCCAGCTACATGTTCAAGGAAAACTTCAGGATAGGGAACACTTTGCCACCAAGTTACCTTGGCATCTACAATAAAAAACATGTATGGGAACCAGCAATAGGAGTAGATGACTCACCAACACGTTTGGGAGGGGTTTTATCCCTCCTAAAAGATTGCTCAAAGGTTCGTGACACACAAGACCAATTCTCTGAACATCTTTTGTCCCTCCGGTCCCTAGCCTTTACTCCTGGTGCCAACATAGCTTTGCTGGATGGGAACACCGTCTTATGAGTTAACA
The DNA here is from genome assembly GCA_034509265.1 of Microcambeva bendego. Taxonomy (NCBI): domain Eukaryota; kingdom Metazoa; phylum Chordata; class Actinopteri; order Siluriformes; family Trichomycteridae; genus Microcambeva; species Microcambeva bendego. Next base: position 7,427 of record JAYDZG010005108.1, read on the forward strand.
CATACTCATCAGTTATTCAGTTGATTCAAAGTGGTTACTTTAGAAGCCGAGCACCATTTCTCAAATGCCTTCTCACGAGCAAACTCAACAAATGTTTGGTCCACAGACTTTTCATGAGACCAAAACCTTTGCCGATAGGCCTCCGGGACTAACTCATAGGCTCTCATGACAGCAGCCTTAAAGATGTCATAATCAAGCCTTTCCGGTGTCATAATCAAGCCTTTCCAATCATTTTACATTGGAGTAACAAAGGTCACATATCTCTAGGCCAATGCAAGGTAGCAGCCACACGCTCAAATGCAGTAAAATAAGAATCGACTTCAGATTCTCTAAATGGAGGTACCAAAGATATATACTTGCTTATGTCAAACTCCCTTGCATGAGACCCAGATTGTCCCCGATATGAAGTTCTAGTTGCTTCCAACTCCAAAGCATGAACCCTCAGTCGTTGGGTTTCCACCTCCTGTTGTTTTATTGCCAGATCCAGTTCTTTCAGCTTTATAGCCATGCTCATCTCCAAATTACTTAAAGGACCGGCGACAGACGGAGAAGTGTCTAGCTTCATGGCAGGAGGTGGTATTGGTGATCTCGCAGCAGCACTCGACACTCGAGACATACCAAGTTCTTCTAAGCTAACACTAGCACCCTCCACCCGAGGTTTACAGGCAGCACGTGGTATGGCTACATCATAAAACCCAGCTACCTCCAACAATTCAGCCTTCCTGCTATTACTCAAGGCCTCCACTGTTGGAGAGGGAATGAATTTCTCCAAATCAAACTCCATAACTTGAAAACAACCTACACTCACCTCCTCCCACAAAGGATTGTGCCCAATACACAAGCGAAACAAAAAAGACCACAATAGAGAACAAAATACAGTAAAACCACTGTTTACTACAAACAATCACTATTTTGCTAAAGCTAACAGTAGTTTAGACGAGCCCCAAAAATGTCTAGGGTATATGTATATCACATGTACACAACCAGTTAGCAACCAGGTGAGCTTCAAGAAACACGGGTTTATTTACAATATATGTATATACAAGGCAAAGAAGCTATTCGCTAGTCACTAAGGAGTGTCCTTTCTGTTCTCAGAGAGAAATGGTTTCTCACGCTTTTATGCACCGTTTTAGGCTACGTTTCCTTTTTTGAGGTTTTACACTCTTAATGTGGTTTGTACACCTCAGACTTTTATCCTGGGTTTTAAATATGTTCGGAGAGAGAGGTTCTGGTGTCAGCTGATCCATTTTGTTCTTGGAGAGGCCAAACTAGCTGTGTACATCAGTAGGAGAAACGAAGTGCCACAAGCAGCTGACACTGACACTGTAAGAACCCTCTCTAAACTTGTGGGATCAAGGGTTTTAATTGATTTTAATTATTATGAATGTATGATCTGATCTGATGACTTTTACTGCAATGTGGTGCTGTGGTGAGGCAGTGTGCTCAGTTGTAGATGATGAGATCTGCTTTGCACCTGAATTTCAGTAGAAATAAATGGATGTTACTGATTGATTGATTGATTGATTGATTGTGATTCTCTGCTTTTAAAATATGGTTTTACTGGTTGGGGGTGCCTAAAAGACTTTTAAACATTGTACCATGATTTGGTTTAAAAAAAAAAGTGTCCTCTCTCTCTCAAATCAATTGAACTCATTAATTAGAAAGTACAAGTATATACATATGAGAAGGTAGCAAACATGGCAATTGTACAATTAATAGTTAATAATTAATTAATTAATAAGTATGAGTATACACACACACACACACACACACTACATATCCAGGAAATCACATTATGTTATGATGTACACTGCACAAAAATAAAAAGGTTTCAGACGCATAGTTGCAGAGTGAGCACGAGTTTATTAAAACATAATTCAAATAAAGACAGCGGTTAAAAATTAAATATCAGCCCTCATGATAGCTGAACCACTGCAGGAAGCGAGTGTGACCCGGGGCTCGAACTGCAGACTCTGTAGGCTGAGTCAGGTGCGTTCACGCTGCACCACGACCAACCCAAATGAACAGAAATAAACAACACAAAAAACGAACCAAAATAAACAAAACAAAGCGAGAGATGCCCTGATCGCGGGAGTGATGGCTCTGACCCAGCTCTTTTTTAAATAATTTATTTGTAAATTATGGTAGAAAATAACTCAATACTTTGTAACATAACCTTTTTTGGCAATGACAGAGGTCAACCGTTTCCTGTAAGTCTTCACCAGGTTTGCACACACTGTGATTGTAATTATTATATATAGTTGAAATAACCATGATTACAATTGTAGTTAATACCATATTTATTTATAGGCCTGTTTTAGTAAGTACAGTATCATTGATTTGTATTAGCAATGTCCACTAACAACAATAAACCCGTAATATTTTACTGCAGTGCCAGGTTGTCGTATGTTAAATCATTATAGCCCCAGACTTGAGTTTTAAATGTGTTCTCAATATATTTATCGATAATGATGTCAGTATGAAGCAACTTCCTTTCCTCTTTATAAGTGATGCATCAGTGGTGTGAGATGTGATGAAAATGGAATATGATGAAAATGGAATATAAACTATGATATTTCCACCCATAATAACCTGATTGTAATTATTATAAATATAGTTGATATAATCATGATTACAATTGTGTTTAGTACCATGTTTATTTATAAGCATGTTTTAGTAAGTTCAGTAGTATATACATTAATTCGTCTTAGTGCTGTCCACTAGCAACGGGAAAAAAAAGTCAAGTCAAGTCAAGTCAATTTTATTTGTATAGCGCTTTTTACAATAGACATTGTCACAAAGCAGCTTTACAGA
>JAYDZG010005250.1:0-10232 GCA_034509265.1 Microcambeva bendego
ACTCGTCATCATATCGGTCACTTGATCCCTGCAGCTAGAGTTATAGGGAGTTAAACACCTGTTGAAAGAAATTCACAGCTACATGGATCTAGTGAGGAGGGCCTAAAGTTTGGCCCGCGGGCCCCAAACTGAGCAGCCCTGTGTTAGCGCACGGTGTGTCATGGACCAAACAATCTCAGCGACACCGTGCCTTCAGACACCCCCTCTGTCAGATTATCACTCTAGACATGGTCTCTCCTTGGGAGTCTCGGATGACCTAAAATGCTTTGTTTAGAGAAATCACTGAATTTTAACTAGATGAAGAACTTGATGTGAACTTCTGACTGGAAAAGCGACGAACGAGCCGAAACATCTCACCGCCGCTGTGTGTGTGTGTGTGTGTGTGGAGCTTTCGAGATCTTATCTGAGTGCGCTCATAATTCGGGGTTAAATCGTTTTCTCGGTGCGATTATCTAACCATGGTCTGGAGTTTCCAAGCGCTGACTCACCTCAATGTGCTCTTGATTACCGCCCAGATTATTTTAATCTGTTCCCCGGGAGCGCTCCCCGCGGCCCCACCGAGTAATACCTGCGAGGCTGAAGCTACCGCCCATGATCCGGTCCTGCCGGCGGTGACGGAGATATTTCCAGTGTCTGCCCCGGGCTGAAAAAAAGAAGAAGCGCTAGACAAAACAATGGAATGTACGCTGCACAGCTGCATTATTTATTAGTCATGCCGTAATTCCAGTAAGCTCGACCTTCTGAAATAAACCGCCGTGAGTCAGAGCTTCTCCATAAGCAGTTTATTCAGCTCAGGATCGCCGAAATCTCTCGGCATGGTCATATATTTTATATAATATTACATAAATGGCTTTTTCAGTTCACACAGGGAGGCGGTATCTGAAATGCTAGCAGGTTGTGCCACCCTTTCCCATTGGTTTGAATGGCACAATGCTAACCCCGTTACAACAATGAGCCATCACATGGGTTACCTGATCCCTGCTGACAGGAGCTCCACAGCGCCCCCCTGTCCTCTTCACTTTCTTCTGTATAATTGTAATGCGTTTATGAATTGCAGCATGTTTTAGGCAGTTAAACAGCTACTGACAAATGTAGATCCTACACAGATCTAGAGGAGGGCCAAAAAAAAGATAAAAAGAAATACAACGGGCCCCAAATTGGGCAGCTAGTCAGCAAGGCATCCAGTGAATACAGGAGTGAATGAAGCTGGACTGGATTGATGTAGAAATATTAAACCATTGACTCCACACCGAACTGGCTCAAATGTTCCTCACACTTCTTCTGAAGTGAGGTTCAGTGACACACTCACACGCACACACACACACTCACACACACACACACACAGAAGGTTTTTTTTTTTGACTATTCGGAAAATAGCGTCTGAGAGTTTCCACCATGCTAATGAAAAGCTTTATTACGGCTATAAAGCAAACAGAACATTCTGTGTTCGACTACCTAACAATTACTCAACAATCAACTTTTATTTTCACTCACTCACTTACTAAGCTGCTGGTTCTGATCAAGATTGCTGGGGTGCTGGAGCATTTTTACATTTTTGTCCCTGACTTACAGTATAGTTCCAGTACATGTCAAAGCAGTGAGGGTTAAGGGCTCGTATACTCACACTTAAAGGTCAGTTCATTGCAAGGGACACACACACACACACACTTAGGAACACGCTCCCCCTAGCTGCCACAATCAGCAGTGCAGAAAGACAAGATCAAGCACTTCTGCTGGGTGGAAAAAGACCAGACTATTCGTCTCTCTATCTATTTGCCTGTCTCCATATCTGTCTGTCTGTGTTTCTGTCTGTCTGGCCCTTGACTAAGTGTGAGGACCCTGGAGATCTCTCTCCTCTGATGTTTGGGTGATTAACGTGAGGTCAGAGGAAGCAGGTGTCAGGTAAAAACCCTCAGACTAAAACTGAGGGCAAAGGAAAGAAGATGCAGTTTTCTTCTGGTCGTCTCCGCCGTGTTTCATAAACAGCACACACGTGTCGGGTAATCAAGCGCCGCTGGCTAGCACACGCGGCTAACGAAGCGTGACGCTAACAATGACATCTGTTTACTGGAGTGTAAAGCGGCGGGGAGAACTGGAGTCCCGATTCCTCTCCTGCTGCAGGGATGCTGGTCCAGGTTCTTGGACGATAACAGACTTCTCAGACGGCACGAGGAACAGTTGTCTCTTCGTCCAGGGTGAAGAGCTCAACATCAACAGTGAGAGGATCTTAGGGACCCAAGCAGAGGAGAAGCTTTACAAAAGTCTCAAAAAACATCAGCCGGTATAAAGAGGAGAGAATTCGACTTATATAATGGTTTGTATTTTTAATGTCAGTGAGACATTGTGCAGCTGCGTTTTCATCTAAATTGTACAGGACCTGCTGGCATACACACACACACACACACACACACACACAGTAATCCAGCCTGGATCACTAGGGAAGACGAATGGTTTCACTTCTGAGACCTAGCAGAGTTTAAAAACTGAGTTTGACATGTTTTTTGTCTTATCAAGATCAGATTTTAAAAAATCACGGAACAACTCTGTACAGAACTGCAAAATCGGACCAAGCAGCGGGCCTTGAGGGACTCCTCAGCTAATAAAACAAAAATAGAGAATAAACAACAGTTGCAGAGAACGCCTGACGATCAGAACTCTCACCAGGTCAGGGTCCGGGTGAAACCTCAAGCAGGATTGCACAGAGTCACCTTCATTAGAGAAACAGAACAGAACAGAACCGATGAGAACAGAATAGAATAGATGAGAACAGACAAGAGCAAAACAGAATAGAAAAGACCCAATGAGAACAAGCAAGAACATAACAGAATCGAATGGACTGGAACAAATTAGAATAGAACAGAAAAGAACAAAAAGAATAAAACAGAAAATAATTGAATAAAATAGAACAGAAAAGAACAAAACAGAACAGGTGAGAAGAGAACAGAAGAGGTTTCCGTCTCAGATGTACCGGTGTGCAGTACAATGACATTCTTTGTTTATTTTGATGTTTTTTTCTGGGTATCCGAGGACGGAGCGCAGGGTCCCGTCACTATACGGTACTTCTGTGATTGAGAGGGTTAAGGGGCCCAAAAGTGTTTGGAAGAACTCACCTGACTGAGCGACCTTCAGATCCACCTTCATCCTACATCAGTGTTTGTTTGGTAGTTAATGTTAGTGTAACTTTAACACACACACACACACACACACACACAGACTGGGTTTGACCTGACTGAGATGTTCTGGCTGGGTTTTGTCTGGTGCACTCGTTTGGTTTCTGGTAGTTTCGGTGGAGGACGTGAGCTGAGCTTTTCCAACCGTCTGCTCCAATCCTTCATCAATCTGGCAGAACCCCGCCAACTCCGCCCACATCCAGAGTCCAGCATGTGGTCTCCACCTGCGTCAGCACACACACACACACACACACACACTCACACACACTCACACACACTCATTTTATCGCCTCTGTGCCGTCTCACGGGCACAAACTTCATCTGTAAGAGAAACGATCCTCAGAACCGAGTCGAGGTTTTAAGGTTTACTGGATCAAACAGGATCAGATAAATAAGGTGAGCTCAACCTCGTACCAGGGTGGGAAAAAACAAGAGAAATGAACGGACTGCACTCAGAACAGAACAGGATTGACCAAGAAAGAGAACAGAACTCTAAAGAATAGAAAAGAACAGAAAAAAAGAGGATAATAGAACAAAAAGAACAGCAGAATAAAAGAGAAAAAACAGGACAGAAAAAGCCCAGCACAGAACAGAACCCAAAAAGAATAGAAAAGAAAATAATTAAACAGACACAATAAACCAGGACATTGCAGAACAGAAAATAATGTAAAAAGAACATAACATAATAAACCAGGACAGAACGATACTATACAGAAAAGAACACAACAGAACATGGTGAAAGAGACACAAATACAATAGAAGAGAAAACATAAAAGAACAAAAAGAACAGAACAGAACATGGTGAAAGAGACACGAATACAATAGAAGAGAAAACATAAAAGAACAAAAAGAACAGAACAGAACAAACCCAAAAGGAACAGAATCAAAAAGAGCAAAATCAAATACAACAGTACAGAGAAGAACAGAACAGTGCAAAACAGAATAGAAAAGAACAAAAGAACAGAACAGGGCAAAACAGAATAGAAAAGAACAAAAGAACAGAACAGAACAAACAGACAGACAGACAGACAGACAGAGAGAGAGAGAGAGACAGCCAGCCAGACAGACAGACAGACAGACAGATAGACAGATAGATGAAATTATAAAGTGAAGACTGTGTAAATAAGAATAAATAGAATGTGTGCAGATGGAGTTCTATAAAATGCAGTTGGAACCCTCCGAGTAGGAACTGACTCTCTGACTCTCTGACTCTCTGAAGTTTGATTAGCTGGCTCAGGAATCCAAACAATCTGAAACGAAGGATCAGAATGACGTGGAGCAAGCAGCAGGAACTCCACGAGAAAAGAAAAAACCGTTAAAATAAGAATAATACTAAAATAAATAAAGCGAGCGCCTAAACGAGACCAGATCAGGATTATCCAGAGCGTAAATCCCAGCGTTAATGCGCTGGTGTCTCGGAATTATTTTTCATAATTGCACGTTTCCTTCAAGTTTCCTTCAGCTCAAGGCTGCACAAACAAGCATGTGGAGCGAGTCTCAGCCATCACCTGAGTTCATCTCACGATGACTGAGAACACAAATATATAATCAACTTCCTACAGAATAATAAAAAGCCTTCCGCCCGGCCGATGCTGGGAAACATCTGGACATGATGGAGGTTCAATCACGATGCAGGTTCTGTAATCAAAAATGTCTCTTCTGAGAAGACTTCTCACAAGACTTTGGAGTACGACTGTGGGAATCTGTGCCCGGATGAGCTTGGGGCTCATTTTGATATCATTTCACGTTGTTCGTGAGTGTTGTTTTTTTCTCTAAACTAGAATAACTATTATAGAATAAAATAACACTGCTCAATGTGGTCACACATTATAAACTAAAATAAAGCGATAACCTTTAAGTGGACTCTTTTTTTCCACGGCTGTATATCGGTGCCAACCAGAAGAGGATGGATGCCTTTGTTCCTCTTAAGGTTTCTCCCCTGTCCAGCTGTTAGGGTTCTTTGTTTTATGTGTACAAATTAAAGACCAGTACTAAACTGTTTGGATTGTATCTGAGGACTCAATGATGATGATTTAAATAATCGGATTTTTATGTTTCTGCTGCTCTTTGTGAAGCTGTAAAAAAGCCTTATAAATAAAGTTGGCGAGATTTGACCGTGTTGTTTATTGAGGACGCGCTTCTGTGTGTGGAATAAAAATTCCAGTAAATGTAACCTGGACGCTCGTCTCACTGATTTACTTTCCGCTCCGTCTTGATTTTTCATGCCGACACTTTTATCGTCTCTCGTATTGAAGTCGATGCTCTCCATGCTTCCTCTGAATCCTGACCTAGACAGAAGTCGGCGTGATCCAGTCTGGAACGGGGTTTCCTCTCCGGCTCTGAGTCACATCTGTATCACGTCTGGATTCCTCAAATTCTCGACCCGACTCTGATCTGGCACTTAAATCCCAGCAGGGCTCGGTGAACTTTTTAGCCATGTTAAGAGTTTAACCTGCTCTCTCTCCCCCACTTCTATTTCTCTGGGAGACAATTTACAGCTTTGTGCATCCTAGTGGCTAGATACCTGCAGGACAGTTCAGTGTCTCTACTGAACCCACCTGTACATTTTTGGACTGTGGGAGGAAACCGGAGCACCCGGAGGAAACCTCCGTGGACATGGGGGAGAACATGCAGACTTCACACAGATCGGGAATCAAACCCCAGACCTTCTCTCTCTGAGGTGATTGTGCTACCCACCGAGCCAATGTGCCGGCCAAGCCTTTCTAAAGGGGTCCTGGTCCTGGTGCGTAATGGACAGGGACGTAACGATGCACAGATCCTCTAGGTCCATGAGAATTATTTTTCCTTTTGTTTTTACATAAAATTAAATTAAAGACAGATTATGACAGATTATTATGGGGCAACCGTAGCCTGGTGGTTAGAGAAATGGGCTTGTGATCAGAAGGTTGCCGGTTTGATTCCCAGAGCCAACATGACTGAAGTGCTCTTGAGCAAGGCACCCAACCTCTCACTGCTCCCCAGGCGCCATGACTAAGGCTGCCCACCGCTGTGCCCCCTTGTGTTCAATAGTGTGTATATGCGTGTTTCACTGAACAGATGGGTTAAAATGTCACTGCACAGTGATGTAAAGAGCAATAAAAGTTTCCTTTTATTTATTTCTCTGAGAAATACATTTCTTTGGATGACGAATGCCCTTTCATTTTCATTCCTTTAACCTGATTTGGTAACTTGAATAGAGACTGAATAGTGCCCTCTGCTGTTTATAGTGAATATCGTAAACAGACATAAAACATTAATACGATTTGATCCGTGCCTCAAGTGAATCGATTCCTGACTCACGCAAGCCCTCCACACACGCTCAGCTCAAGGTCTTTTATTTATTTATGACTTTGTCTGGTATGGAACGCTTCAGCGTTTTGTATATTAAAAAAGTCACACAGACCGTTCCTGATCAGAAACCGGAGCTTAATAAGATCCAGTCGGGTGACGCTGCTGCTCCAAATCATTTTCATCTTTTTTTTCCCTTGGCTTGCCTCCTCATGCCGAACGTGCTTCCCATCATGAAGGAAGGTCCTTCACCGGCCGGTCCAGAACTCACAGAAGATTCTGATCAGTGCTGAGATCTGTAGCTCTGCTCCAGCAGGTCCTGAGCTTCAGACCGGGAATTAAAACCAGAGGCATTCCAGATGTGATTCCATTCCAGTCTGATTATGTAACACACACCTGCTTATGTAACACGCACACACACACACACACACACACACACACTGAGTGCTTTTTGTGTGTTGCATGAATCAGAATCACTGGAATTAAAAATAAATTCAGGATTTAATGACAGCTTAATTAATTAGGTTTACCCTAATGAACCGGTCTGATCCGACTGGACCGGGGTGAGGTCAGTCAGACTTAAGACCTTGTCAAGAAAAGACACAATGACCGGAGGTTTGTTTGGGACTTAACTCTACACAGTCTGATCAATTGACTTTTCAGGGCCTCATGCAAGGCCCAACAGTGACAGCCAGGTCTAGTTGGGGATTGACCCAGTGACCTTCTGATTACATGTACATCATCTGAACTGCTAGGCCATGACATCCCCACAGCGGTCCACTTCCAGTCTGAGTCACGGTCAGTTGAACAGGTAGCCAGGGTGACCATGGTGAGAACATGACAAATCTCCACACAGATGGACTGTCCTTGACTCTCATCTTCAAACTCCAAGTGTAAAAACTGGCATTTGTAGCGGCGTGTGTGTTTTTGTTGTGTAAACAGGGTCCGAGAGGCATTTCATCCAGATGTTTTGCGAGTGTAAATACATCTGTCCTCCAACCACATCTGAACCACGAAGGTTTACATCAGTCCGGGCATCATCATCCGAGACTGAAATAACTCACGTCTTTAATTATAAACCACAGAAATGATCAACATCAAAAACAAAAGCCCAACAATTCCTCGGCTGAGATCCGCTCGCTTGCTCGTCGATCACGACGCGGTCCGAGTACAGGGAGGAGACGGGCGTGGTCCCACCCGAGGACTCACATAATGAACCGAAGCCAGAGATGGAAAGTGATGAATTACAGTTACTCATCCTACTGTAATTGAGTACTGTGTGTCTGTGTGTACTTGTACTCTTTAAAGTAGATTTTACAGCCTGTACTTCTACTTGTATGTTTTATAGTAAGAATGGTAAAATGCATTTACGTTAAACAACCTATAAATATAAAAAAAATATCACACTGTATTCTTTGGGAATCCTCAACTGCTCGTGCAGGTGTCTCATCTGGTCAGTAATGAGAAAAGCCTTTAATCAAACCCCCTCCATACCCCAAACACAGGAGAAAAGAAAAAAGGAAGGGATAAAACAGACAAAAAGAAAGAAGAGTGTAAGACAAAAATATAGAATAGAGGAAAAAAGGAAGAAAGGACAGCAGTGTGTCAGAAGGTTTGAATCCCGGCTCTGCTCCTGAAGGCTGGGTGCTTATAAGGACGTCTGGGAGGGAACCTGGGATTCCTCACAAGCGCTGCAGGTCTGACCTCTTGTGGCCGGTCCGTGGTGCTGCACTCAGATGGAGGAGGCTTCGAGGAGGACGTGTGTGTTGGTCAGTAGTCGAGGTCAGCAGCGGGTTCGGCCTCCGGCGTTCTCTCTTGATCTCTCTGATAAGCGCTCAGCTGGGTGAGAAGGTTTGGATAGGGAGTGAGAAAGCTCAGCGTGAAACATCTGTCCTGGATCTGGGCTTCACGGTGCGGCGTGTTCCGTTTCATCCACAGCTGTAACAGCTTCTCCTGCTCAGGCGTCCGGAGACAGGAATTATAATCATCAGATTCGATTATTCAAACCTAAAGAGTTCCATCCGCTAACGGCCTGTACATCACGTCCTGTCTAAAGCTTCATTTATTTTAGCTTCATTCTTTTATTTCGCTTTGTGATGCGATTGATAGACGCTGAGCCCTGAGCATGGTGTGCTAATCTGGAAGCTCGAGCTGTAACACAAGTTTAAAAGTGAATCAGTGAAAAAAAATCTAGATAAACACACAGACACGATGGATTCTGAGACATGAAGGACATGGATGGGACTTGAACACATAACTACTACCTTTCACCAGTTTCATCAGCATCTTTTGCTTACATCTCCACCGCTATAAAAACTCTACACTGCTAACTGTATAATAGTACATGGTTCTACTTCATGTACCATTACCTCAGTACCATGATGTGACAAAAACTCTCCAGACTTGTGATGTCTCATGTTTCACCTGCATGGGGCGAGTTCATATGCGGATCAGCTTTGTGTACGGAGAGCCACACCCTGATCACCTTCTTCTTTCTCGATTCAGCCGGCAGGTCGCATTGGCATTCCTTATGAGGAACCCTGGATGAACAGATGAGCTGAGATTCCTCTGAGACTCTGGTGTGTTGGCATATTCTACCACCGCCCCACCTGAAAGCACACATTCTTGATGAATCATGGGTAATCTAATACTGCCAGACAGAAGCTACTTTACTTTTTTTCAGCCTTTGAGGTTTGATCCACCCTAAAGCTGTAACCTGAAGCACCGTACATGTTTTTGAGAATTGTTTTTGTTAGCAGTGAGGATTTTTGGTACGAATCGGTACACTCCAGCCTACTGAGGAAACCTTCCCACAGAAGAATGAAGGACCGGTTTGGACCATGGCGCCGGAGGGCTTTTGGTCAGGTGTCCGCGTATTTCAGGCCCATGTGGTGAATTTTTTGACACCCATGAAGGCCGTCAACATCTGGATCACGTTTCCCACCAACGGATTTTGACTGCAGGCTCACGAATGCGTGCAAGCTAATGAGCAGGTGGACGCGAGACATCTGCTAACATGCTAACGTTCACGCTCAGCCAGTCTTTATCGTACAATCCAAATCATGTCATGGATCTTTAGGTCATATTTAATTCCCAAATCCTTAGGCAAGTTAAGTTTTCTTTGGACTAGAGTTTAGGTCATGTCATGAGTCTATAGGCTGGAGTTCATGTCTTTAATCAAGAAGCAGTCAAGCCAATATAACCTATCGTCGCTCTCCCATTATAACCATGCATTTTAAAAAAACAAACTTTACAGAAGTAACAAAAACCAGATGCTAACCGATGCTAACAGTGTAAACAAACAACAATAAGCCGACGTTTAATGCAACACTGTACATTAACTACTGATCATCACTCAACTAAGGAGAAACAAAGACTTCTAGTTTAAAAAAAGACCAAGTTCACTCAAACAAAACCATAACTAGTTAGTTTTTGGTAAATTTTCTGGCAAATACCATTTAGCATTTAGCTGCTTGGTAAATAGTAAATATGCAAGCAGATTAAGAGTAAACATTTATTAAGAATGGCTCAAATGAACATATTCAATGATTATAATCTCGTATTTTATAAAGTAAAGTGTTTATTTTAAACAGAAGCAGAAGTTTTGTTCTGACCTTAAAGTCTGGCACTAATCCCATCCAGCAAACACAGCAAAGTTTCTCCTCTTTCAGCTCAACTCAAACCAGCTTCGTCAGGATCAAATTGGAGCGTTTGTGTTGCCAAGTCTTAATTCCATATTTAAGAAATAGAATTACAGAATAAAGTAATCATAAT
>JAYDZG010005325.1:0-10229 GCA_034509265.1 Microcambeva bendego
TGTAAGGAGTGTTTTCTTACAATGTCGTATCATCACATATCAGCAATTCATTTGCTGATCAAGAAGTGGAACCTGAGAAATGACCAAAACAGAGCTTGACAATCTGCAAACTGGTGATATCGTTAAGGACATGTGGGGTACGGACCATGTCGTTATCAGAACTCCTTCTGGTGAAAAAATCGCAACTAGATCTGTAAAGATCTCTGATGAAAATGACTTTGACCTTGTCTCTGTCGTCACACGGAAATTAGCTGGAGAAAGATAGTGGAAATCACTGCGAACGAAGATATCAAATTGGCAATCGTTGAGTACCTTAAGACCTTTGAGAGCGGCCTTAAAAAGGCTGGAGACTTCTCGATGGAGCAGGTTCCCTTAGTCATTCAGGAGTTCCTAGCTTGGGAATTTTGGGGGTCTATGGCTATCGCCATTAGTTGTTGCTTCGCTATAGCGATAGTGTTCCCGCTGCATAAGGCCGGATGCAAGATATCAGATCCATCTTCTGAGGGCAGAGTCCTGACACATATCTTTAGTGTGTTCGCTTGGATTATCTTGTCGGTAGCAGCCATTACTGAGTTTGTGAACGCTCTTAAAGTCACAGTGGCCCCACGATTGGTTATCCTTGAAAAGATTTCGGAGTTGCTATGAATGTATCAGATGAGCTAGTTCGTAAGGTTCTCAAGATGGGGCTATCTCCCGATCAGGAGGCTGATTTACTACGAGAGTACGGGAAAAGAAGAGATAGAGTGATAGCCCGTGATCGAGCTATCGAAAAGATCGAGCAAGATTCTGCCAAAAAGATTGCAGCTTTGAGGTCGGAAGTCCTCTGCTTGCATGAAGAGACGAAGTCTCATGGAGATCCGTCAGGTGGATCAGACTCACACGAGGAATGCCTGATCTGCGGTGACTGTATCTATGATAAGCCTTATAGGAGAAGCTAGAATGGCTGAGATACTAATCTTTGGGTTTTGTGTCGTAGCTGCTGGAAAGATATTCTGGGATCTTGCCCATCTCAAAGTAGAAAATCCAAGCGGGAAATATCAAAAGCCAAGTAGGTTCTGCCAATTTCTTGACCGGATAGCTGCTCCATTCTTCGGTCGCTCTACAGATAAGCAGGCTTTGATTTTGCAGATTACAGATATGGCTGAGACTCTCGAAGAGTCCCACAAGGAGCTAAGAAAGAGATGGCCAGATTCTAAGGACCCAGAGAGATTTGAGATTGAGGTTATGTCGTATAGTATGTGCGAATCATATACGGCATTGCGGAAATTACTCGAAGCGATCCCAAAGGAATAAGGTTATGTTGCGAGGAACTGGTGTAACCGGCAGAGAAATAGGGTTCAAGAATTTGATGGTGATATCTACTCCTAGCAATAGCCCATACATCGAGAAGCAAGTAGTCACAGTCGTCAGACTGTATAATCCGGACTACGGAGATAAGAGGGTATGTATATGTGGTCACAGTTACGAACGGCACTTCGATCCATACGAAGATCCTGATCATCAGGCTGTTGGATGTAAATATTGTGGGTGTTATGATTTTAAGGAGGCGTAAGCCATGAAAGCTTATAGGAGCATCGCAATGACTCCAGAACAAACAATTAAGTGCTACATCCTTAATGAAGCTATCGAGAACGACGATTTCATCTGCTGCGAAGATGTCTGCGTCAACAATGTTGACCTACTATGGGAACAGTTCGTTGCAGGAGACCTCCACTGGGATTACGTGAGCGACTTCCGATCGTCTGGAATCTCAACCTCTCTTCCCACTGAGTACTCTCGCCACTATGAATCAAGAGAAGTAGCCAGAAAGATTTACGATCAGTGGATTGGTTGGACCTACTGGTATGGTGGCGGCAAGCATGGAGACCCCGGAGGGGTCGACTGGATGGACTCCGCATATTTCGTAGAATGTGTGCAAGAAGAGAAACTCGTGACAGTCCGCACCTTTACCAAGGTGAAGCAATGAGATCGAGGAAGCAGCGTCGGCTAGACCGAGAGAAGCTCGAAAGACGCAATGAAGCGATGAGTCGCCGTATTGGCAAGATGTTCCTCGCGATCATTAAGGACACAAAGTGTCAAATTTGCGGAGAAAAGGCTAGCGGACTCGGTGATGGTGTGGTATACTGCGGAAAACACTTCTGGACCAAGTTCGACGAGACACACGGAGAATAAAATGTACGACAGAGATAATCAGATTGCATTGCTGGTTGGTAAGACGATCGAGTCATTCATTGACGATGATCATCGAATCCTATTCGTCTGTACTGACGGGTCGGCTTTCGTAATGTACCATATGCAGGACTGTTGTGAGTCGGTTTCAGTTTATGACATCAAAGGGGATCTTAGATCCCTTATTGGCGGGACTGTCATTGCCGCAGAAGAGCATGTATCGGGAGACTGGCCTGCTGATGTTCCTACGCCGAGCTATCTTGAGTCATTCACTTGGACGACATACGTGATCCAGACCGATAAGGCTATCTCGGTAATCCGATGGCTCGGCCAATCAAATGGGTACTACAGTGAGAGTGTGTACTTTGGTATGACTCACAGGCCTATCGGCCTGAAAGATGCTGATCTGGATCTATCATGAACATTCTATTAGCTTGTGCCATTCTGATGCTCTGGTTCTTCTTGTTTGGGCTTGAGTGCTATCTTAATGGGCTAATGTGCCGCAAATGGTGGCATGTGCCTTTCGTCGGCCTTTGGCAGGATACCTGCTGGCTATTCTGTCCACAAGAAGGATCTCCCGGCATTATCCACTACATGTTGATGCATGGTGGTGGTCTCGGCATTCCTCTTTGGCTGCTATTCGCATAAGGACGAAGTCGTGGGATCAGGTGGTACACATTGTGATGGTTGTCGTAGGAGAAACTCCGAGTGTGTCTGTCTTCCAGACAGAATTCGTGGAGAGTTCCCAATGTGCCCATGGTGCGGGGAGAAGATCGATCCTGATAAGGAATCGAGCACTATCACTTGCGTGTGTGGAAATCTTTTCAAGTTTCAGAAGAGAATCATCTTCGAGGCGTGGGGACTGAGATGAAATGGCTGCTATCCCTGATGGGCCTTAAGCCCATCTACACATGTACATGGGGCACCTATGAGTATCGTTACGACTCAATCGACTCGATTGCTATGCGTCCAATTCATCAACACATGTCTGTTGCTCCACCGTGGGCTAAACTGGAGATACAATGGCTCAGTTAATCACAACACCTGAAGAAGACGAAAGACCATTCATCAGTTGGGATGATGCTTCTCTTGGGAAGGCGGTAAAAAAGATGGCGTTATTCTTGGAATCCATTGACGACACGATCACGATGCCAGCCGCAGCCGCATTTTTGATCACAAGAGCCATTGACATAGGCTCAGATCGGAGTACAATGGTCCTCGAAGGTGTCACTGATGGGGAGAAACCCATTGGGGATTGGGAAATTTCAGTCAAGAGGATTAAATAATGTCAGCTACTGTAGACGAGTGCGTTCAGTGCGTTCTTTCATCGGTCAAGTGGCTCGACCAAAACAAGCCCGGCTGGGCTTCAAAGATCAACTTGGAAGAGTTCGAGTTTATCCTTGGTGACGTATGTATCGCTGGTCAGCTTAAGCTGACTAGCAAAGAGATTGAGCAGTCTCAAGGATTTGATAGTCCGCTCCCGGCGGGTCACGATGACTTGAACTTCTCTTATGCTCATATGGATTCCCTCTGGAGAGTTTTCGTTCAGAAGCGGGTCGATCACACAATCCCGAAGCTCAGTCATGATAACAATTAAGATTTCTGGCAAGTGGGAGATAGTCTGCAAAGTAGAAGACTTTGTATGGATAGCTCTCATATTGGAAAAGTCTCAGATGGTGACAGAATACGAAGTCTGGGAGGCCGGGGGTAAGGTAGGAAAGCATAAGTCTGGCTATATAGGATTCTCGAAGTGGATACAATAACAATGCTAAAAAGCATATACTACCATCCATGGTTTCCACGCTTCTTCTTTAAGAAGTATGATGGTGGACAGGACTCAGGAGTTACTGGCTACTTCCTTATCGAGTGGAAGGTCCTATTCTCAGTAGGATTGCTCCACTTTAAGGATGGCAGCAGGGAATCATTCCACAATCACGCCTTCAATGCCCTAAGCTGGTTCATTTGGGGATGTGTAACGGAAGAGCATAGGGACGGCACCGCCAGAGAGTTTGCCCCTTCTCTTTTACCGAAATTCACACCTCGGTCATGCTTCCATAGGGTAGTATCGCATGGCGATACATGGTGTCTGACACTAAGGGGTCCTTGGGCCTCAACTTGGCAAGAATATAGATCTAAGACTAACGAGTTAGTCACACTCACGCACGGGAGAAAAGAAGTTGAAGTTTGTACGATCAATTTGGACCGACGAGTGCAGAGCGGTCATCATCTTTAGGGGTGAACCATACTCAGTCTGGTTCGATATAGTGTACGATGATTATGGAATTCCGTCTCATTGCAGGCTTTTGGAATTCTGCCCGACTTATGGGTCTTTAACCGAAGACGGTGGAGGCTATGTGCAGTGGGGCGGGTATCCCAAGTTCAGACAAGATGCCTCAATCCCTTGCTCAGATACTGGTATCCCATATGACTTCCTCTGTATGGTTGATAATGGATGGGGCGACTCTGGCACCTGTAACATATTTGTCCTCATTCGCAAGGGCGAACTCGGATGGGAGGTTGAAGACCTCTTCATGGAATATTCTTGCTGCTAGGTCTTGACAGGTGGCGAAGCCACCATATAATGTGTGAAACGAACCAAATCCTTTAGGCGAAGCCAACCATGCAAGTCACACTCGATCTTCCAGATCTTCCTTATCATGACTATACTGGAGAATTCAGACCCCCGAAGGCTGGAGAAACGTGTCTCTTACACGGGCAACCGATCGTAGGTCATGACAACTACAATACTGGCAACGCCAGTTATCCTATTCTGCGGAGCAAAGAGAAGCCAAAGATTGTCATCTATCAATGGTTGATCAAATCTTCTTGCACCGATCCATCGGATCGTGGATATCGAATCATTAATGGGACTGAAGATCGCATTATCGCTCTCTGCTCCAAGTTCAATTATACTTACAAGAAGATATCCGAGACGCCAATGTTTTCTCTTGATGGAGATTTCCTGTGAGCCTACCAGCACTGCACAAAATCGACTCTAAGGGCAAGGTACGAGTTTGGTGTGTGACCGTTAACGGTCCCACCTATTCGGTGAGCCACGGGCTCCTGAACGGGGTATTACAAGAGACTCTGGTAACTTGCGAGCCCAAGAACGTCGGTCGCTCTAACGAGACAACCGGAGAGCAGCAGGCTATCTCTGAGGCGAAAGGCCTCTGGAATAAACAGAAGGACCGGAAGGGGTATACTATAGAGATCCCTACGGAGGCTCCCAATCTCCCAATGCTCGCTCACAAATACAAGGACCACAGTAAAAAGGTAGTGTTCCCCTGTGTGGTTTCACCAAAGATTGACGGGCTGCGGCTAATCTTATCCGTTCAAGACGGCGAAGTGACGACTGTTAGTAGGACTGGGACGAGTTTCACTGGTCTTGACCATATTACCAATGAGTATATCTCCTGCGGAGATGTGGTGGTAGATGGGGAACTATACAGCCGTACACTTACCTTTGAACAGATTTCCTCAGTAGTTCGCAAAGGCGATGTAAGCGACCCCCGGATGGGGAGCATCTTCTTTTATGCGTTCGACATCATCAATAATAAGCCGTACCATGAAAGAGTTCTACAATTGGAACAATTGGTATCTGGCTTAGCTAGTACTGAGGTTGTCCCGTGGTTTATCACCAAGTCTCAAGAAGATATCGAGATCAAGCATGTGAAGTTCATCGAGCAAGGTTTCGAAGGTAGCATGATTCGCAATCTCAATTCTCTTTACCAGAAGAATAAGAGGTCATACGATCTTCTTAAGCACAAAAATTGGCTAGATGAAGAGTTCATCGTAATCGGCTACAAAGCCGGTAAAGGAAAATTTGAGAATGTGCCGATTTTTCTTTTACAGTGCGATGGTGGCGAGTTTGAAGCTGTTCCAAAAGGTGATCAAGGTCTCCGAGAAGATTATCTTCGAAACGCAGAATCTTATATTGGATCTCTTGCAACTGTGAGATTCTTTGAGTATACTGCTGATGGTATTCCTCGCTTCCCTGTGCTGGTTGATTTCAGATCGGATGGAATTTGACAGACTTTGTCTGTCTTTTAGTCGCAATTCATTTTCGAAAGAGCTTTAGCTATGAAAAACACGTACAAAAACCACGTCTCTATTTTACTTGATCGTTCCTCAAGCATGTGCGGCACTATCGATTCAGCCGTGAAAGTTTTTAACAAGCAGATCGACTTCTTAAGGACCAAATCCTTGGCTTTCGAGCAGGAGACTCGCGTCAGCTTTTATACCTTTGGTAGTGACGTAACCTGTGAGATCAGCGACGTGGACGTTGCTCGTCCTATGACCCTCGATAACATTCGTGCTAACGGTAGTACCGCTATGCTTGATTGTATTGGGTTAGCCATCGAAGACAGCCAACAACTTCCCCAGAAGTATGGGGACCATTCATTCTTCATCTATGTGATTACGGATGGGGAAGAAAATTGCTCCTGCAAGTACAATGCTGCGAAAATAAAGGATTTGCTGTCGCATCTGCCTGACAACTATACTGTTGCCGCATTTGTTCCTTCAATCAACTCAGTCCAGTACCTAATGGGATATGGATTTGAGAAGGGATGTGTTGAAAAGTGGGACACAACCGCTAAAGGGATTGAGGAGGTTGGCCGCAAGTTCGAGAAGAGCATGGACAATTTCTTTGAAGGTCGTAAAAAGGGGGTAAGATCCTCGAAAACTGTGTTTTCAGATTTGACCCAAGTCACAGCGAAGAATGTGACTAAAGTCCTGAAAGAGATCAAGGACTACGCAGTAGTCATTAATGAGGCCGTTAAGGCTGTGCAGATCCGCGATCTGGTTGAGGCCAAGCTGAAAACCGCCTACGCTAAAGGCGGCTCTTTTTATGAGCTAGTGAAAAATGAGCACATCGGTGCGAATAAAGAAATCGCCATCCAGAACAAGAAGACCGGCAAGATTTATTCTGGAGATAATGCCAGAAAATTGTTGAATTTGCCCGATGAAGAGGTTAAGATTGTGCCGGGAGACTTCGGTGAGTGGATCGTTTACGTTCAGAGCACCTCGGTCAACCGTAACGTGATTCCGAAGCAGCGTATCCTAGTAATCAACTGAGGGCCGAGGCCCTCAGAATCAACTTTTAAGGAGCTTTAGCTTGAGACTCAATAAATATCAGCGAGCTTGGATAAAGAAGCTTAAATCTGGAACCACCAAAAAGGCAGTAGGGGCATTAGTCCAAAATGGTGGGTCAATGTGCTGTTTGGGAGTAGCCCTACGAACTCTTGGACCATTGAGCTGGAAAGAGTGCAACACAAAATTAGTTTTCACCCTCGATCCTTCAGTATTCCCACTTGAGTTTGGGATTCTTGGTCTAAGAAGTGAGTATGGTCTATTTGACCAGTCAAAGATCAAGAAGAAGTGGGCTAAGCTTATTGCTGAGATAACCAACGACAGCAAAGATGATCTGAGCTATCTCTATTCTTTGGCTGGACTTAACGACCTTACCAGTCTGACTCATGCTCAAATTGGCGAGTTCATTGATCAGAACAGAGAGGCGGTATTCGTATAATGGGCTACTACACACGATACAGCTTGGAATTTGAACGATGCCAAGATTAAGTATCCCAAATTTGACAGAAAGAAACTGGAATGAGCCTATCGCCAAGCTTTTCCCATAGGTGGTTCTTTGGGGCTATTGATCAGCCGGGACTTTGGGCAACTGCATCAAGTCCGGGCAAAGATTTTGCTGTCCGAGACTATAAATGTGCTCAGGATATGAATCCTACATGGGTGGCCTATTTAGGCCAACCTCCAAAGATTGAGATGCCTCTTTATGTATCAGCCAAGGCTGTAGTTGAGTATCTTGATCAGGGTACGCTTCCTCCAAATCCTGCAAGCAACTATTACTCAGATAAAGATCTGGCTGGTATGGT
Organism: Microcambeva bendego; assembly: GCA_034509265.1. Lineage (NCBI taxonomy): Eukaryota > Metazoa > Chordata > Actinopteri > Siluriformes > Trichomycteridae > Microcambeva > Microcambeva bendego. The sequence goes on from JAYDZG010005325.1 coordinate 8,064, forward strand.
CGCTAAGCTTTTTGAGACATCATCAGCCATAGAAAGTTTGAGGTTGAGAATCCGTGCAAGAGCTAAAACTACTCCTTAAAGAAGCAGAAAAGGACCCATGGGTCTTCTTCGCCAAGCATAAGCTGAAAGATCTCTTAATCAAGTGTCACCCAGATAAGAATCCGGGGAGCAGCGAAGCTACTCTTCTTTTTACTGGGTTCTCAGCCGCTTTCGAACTTACTAAGGCGGAGCCTTTGATCTTCGGTAAGTATCGAGTGACTCGTCATCTATGCGATGGGGACCTGCGGTCCATATACGCCTCCGGCGAAAACATCGTTAAGGTCCCATTGGTGGAGAGTAAATCCGCCAACAAATTGGCTAAGAAAGAAGCTGACCTACTTACCCTATTTGCGGAGCAGGCTAGGGGTAAGAGCTATAGTCATTACTTCCCATCGTTAGTAGATTCATTTTCCGATAAAGGAAAATTAATCAATGTGACTTCGCACAAAGAAGTTCTGTACTCGGTCGCAGACTTGCTCAACAAATTTCCTAAGGGGATTGACGGCCGTCATATCGGCTGGATGGGTAAGAGGATGCTAAGTATCCTTGGGTTTGTTCATTATTGCGGTTACACACATGGTGCTATGACTCCAGAGCACATCATGTTCGCTCCAGCAAATCATGCTGGCGTTCTCACTGGCTGGATTCATGCTGAGAAGCACGGAGACAAAATCAAAACCATTCCTGCTCACAGACGTAGTCTGTACCCTGATTTCGCAAAAAATGGGTTGACTCCGAAGGTGGATACGAGTATGATGGGCAAGTCGCTAACGCTTCTTGCCGGGGACCTCCCCAAGAGGCTAAAGAACTTCCTGAAGGCAGTCTCAATGGGGTTGCCGGATGGAGCATGGGATTTGGAAGATAATCTCAACGACATTTTACGGGACACCTACGGTAGTCCCAATTTTGTGGAACTTTCAGTTTAACTTAGGTAGGATGAGTAAAATGGGTGGAACAAGTTGGTCAGATAGTGCGTACATTGATCGTGCTACATTGCGATCTTCAACTGGCACAAAGTCATTTGCATATGATGACGACATCAAAACTGGAAAGGTTGCGGCTAAAACTCACGTCGCTCTCGATCCGAGCAAGATGAAGGCGGGTTGTCGCGAGTGTCGCGATAGCACGGAACACCCGACCTCAAATCCGATTTTTGTCGGTTTGGATGTTACGGGCAGTATGGGTAAGGTTCCCGGCATGATGCAGCTTAAGCTGAAGGAGTTGATGGCTCTTCTTCTGAAGAAGGGTTACATTGATGACCCAGCCATCTGCGTTACGGGTATTGGCGATGCTGAAGCGGGAGATCGAGCCCCGTTTCAGGTGGGTCAGTTCGAGAGCGGTATTGAGATTGAGAATGATCTGACGAACCTCTACATCGAAGGTGGTGGTGGTGGCAACTCACACGAGAGTTACGACCTTGCCATCTACTTCTTGGCTCGCATGACGAAGACTGATGCCTTCGAAAAACGTAACAAGAAGGGGTATGCTTTCATCATCTGTGACGAGGCTTTGCCATCACGCTGCAAGGCGAGTGTTCTGGCCAAGGTGTTCAATGTTACGGAGCAGGCTGATATCCCTATCGAGACCTTAGTGGCTGAGGCACTCAGCCGCTGGGAATTGTACTGCATCGTTCCTGCTATGACGAGCAACTTCCGTACGAGCTTGCAGACTTCTTGGAAGAATGCTCTTGGCGAGCGAGTCATCTTCCTTGACGATCCAGATACGGTGGTTGAAACCATCACTACCTGTATCGGTATGTGCGAGGAAGCTGTCGACCTTAACGACATTGCCAAGGACTTGGCCGATGTTGGTGTGTCTGGTAGTGGTGCTGCCGCAGTGGGTAGAGCTTTGGCCAAGGTCGGTGGCGGAGCTATCTCGACAAAAGGTACGGGTCTAGCGACCCTATAGAGACCGTAAGGTCTGGGTAAGCGGCGTTGACAGTGAAACGCTACAAGTTCTGAAGTGGGTTAAGCGAGATCGAGAGATGAAGCTTACGTTCGGTTCGACTCCGAAGCAGAGCCCAAGGGCCAGTAGGTGCAATTCCTACCTTATCCTTTTGTTTCAATCACAACTTTTCTGGGGTTAAATATGTCGGATCATATTGATATTAGGGGTTTAGACAAGGCC
>JAYDZG010005351.1:0-10224 GCA_034509265.1 Microcambeva bendego
TGAGTGACTGAATTGAATAGAGGTGATGGAATAAATAACGAGACGGTTGGTATTTATAATGGCATGCTGTTAAGATCTGCTTTTGTATAATCACATGGTTGGTGGAGAGTTTGGTCTGAAGGCTAGAAACATCAGGAGAAAAGTGAATCATCTAATCAAATTATCTTAGCAAAAGGTGCAACTTTTTTATTACTTAACACTGAAAATCAATCAGTCTGATTAAGAACAGTTTGAAACAAATGGCATCTTTTAGAAGTGAATGTAAACTTTTTAAAAAAAATATTTACGATTTATTAAGTGCATTTATTAAGATTCCCAAAATCTCGGCAAGTAGCTCACTTTCTTGATTCCATGAATCCAGACAGAAAATTGAGGAAATGACCAGATGATCAAAGAATTGATTAACTTCACTGGTTCTTAGCACTTATACAACAACCTCCTGTATTGTTTGTAGACAGCATCAAATTTTAAAATCTTCTGATTCAAAAACAATGCAGCCTTTTAGTTCAGTTACAAAATATAAACTCTCTCTTCAGAAATGTGGGGATGCTTTCTAAAAATGCGGTGAAATTTGTAATTTCATTTAATTCATTTAAACTCTATGCTGCTGACTGAGGACGGTGACCGTGTCTGCTCGATGTGTGGGCATGAATGTTTGAGTGTGTAAATAATATAATGGAATCAGACTGATAGGCTCTCCGATTAGCAGATAGCTATATGACAGAGTATTAATATAACTGACTAACAATTACAGAAGAGGTGATTTGTCACACAGGGACTGCTTACTAATCAGCTGTATCAATCTGGGAGAGCAAGCGAACATAAGGTTCATGTGTATACAAAAAAGAGGCCATTGGCCCTATTTAAATCTGTAGATGAGCCAATAACCAAGTAAACCAAATTAAAGTGGACATAATATCATTTTCATTCTTTTTTTTTCCAGAAAATAAAAGGCTACGATCAGACCTGTGTAATGATGGAAACGAGAAGATGGAAAGAAAGATGCATGCTGATATTTTTCATTGTCAATCCATTTACTTTAAGGATTTGATATGCATTAAGTTAAACAGTTTTAATTATAATTTAAAAGAACTCGCTATTTCACCTGACCTGCTTCACACATCCATTGCTGTGAAACAAACATACACATAGTGAACACTAGGAGACAGTTAGCAGATGTGCCCGGAGTGGTTGGAAGCCTTGGGTTTGGGTGCCTTGCTCAAGGGCACTTCAGACGTGACCTGTTAGCTCTGGGAATTGAACCAACAACTTTCCGATCACAAGCCCTCTTTTCTAACCACCAGACCACGGCTGCCCCAATAAATTAATAAATGCATAGCTACATTTATGTTAACTCTGATTGTTTGGTAGCTGATAGGATTTAAATAAGAATATATGTTTACAGTTATATTGAATTATTTACAAAAGATACATTATTATACAAAATAATCTTTATTATTTCTATTCTTTGTGTTTTTGTTATGCAGAATTGTTTTACACATTGAAATAAAAAGTAATAAAAAGCAAAAATAAATTTATCTGAGAAAATTTTGGCTGTGTGTTTTGATTTAATCTATAACAACAGCAGAGAGTGGAATCCATTAGAATGTAGGAACCTTGGGTATTTAAAAATGATTCAGGTCCAATTTGAAACTTCTGTATTAGAATTAGAAGATGTAGGTTGAGGACCACATTGTGTACACATTGCTCCGCAGTCATGTAAAATACATTTGGGTTGGTGATGTATACATGTTCCCTAATCTGGCACTACACAAAATTGAATTGAATCATGATCTGAAAAGTCAAGAGCTGGGTTGGGTGTGCATTGTGCAGTTTTGGATAATATCAGGTTTTTCAGGCTACAAAAAACAGGTTTTATGCCCAAAAGTAATTACACTAAAATGTCAGAATTGTCAAACAAGTCATATGACTAAGGCTTCATGTAAAGCAACTATCAGTGGACCAGAGTTGGATCACCTGCCCCATTATTATTCAAAAATTCAAAACTGTGCATCTTGGTTTTGCATTTGTTCTTTTCCGTCTTCTTAAATCCCCTCAACCCAGAGGAGTCTTCAAATACAGGATTAAACCGTTAATTATAGTTACTCACTTTTTTCTCCTTTTAGCAGCTCTAACAGGAACAAATGATAAAATAGTCTATAAAACTTATTCATGTGAACATGTACACGGCCTGGGCTGGGGCTCGGGACTACTGGAAACAGAATTATGTCGATCACTGACACACTGGAGGAATATTTACAGGTTTACCGATTTACAGGTCAGACACCATCATCAGTTGGTGTATGAAGCTGGATCGGAGTAGATACATTCAGTGGTGTAATGGAAACGTACTGACTTTCTCAAGCTGGGACATAACGAGACCAGCCTATAAATCTGATCAAAACTGTATTACTACAGTGAATAATGTGTGGACTGATTACTACTGTGACTGAATAATACCCTTCTTCTGGTACAGTTAGGTGATTCTGGTTGGGCAGATAGGACGAGGCGCTGGAGCACTGCAGAACCAGATCTGCTTGTGCTCAAAAAATAAAAAGCATCATTATGACAAGCAGTTTTCAACTGGTCTGTGCTTTCTTGGCGGTTCAAGGATTTGGGTGAACAAGGAGCCCCTGGATAACCTGTTCTGGCTGCCCTCATAACCAAAACCCCATTCATTTGTGGAGCTCAAAATGTACTAATAGTACTAATACAGTCCCCTCCAAAAGTATTGGAACAGTGAGGCCAATTCCCTTACTGTTGCTGTAAAATAAACATTTTTGGGTTTGATATTCAAAGATGAATATGAAGTAAAATATCAACATTTCAGCTTTTATTTCCAGATATTAACATCTGGAATTTAGAAGATATTTTTTCTGAACGGCAGCCTCTGTCTGTTGGTGTTTGTTTTAGGTAGTTACTCCTCTTTAGAGGGTAACACGCATGTCCTATAGGGTATAAGTCTACAGATTGACTAGGCCCACCTAAAACTTTCCTCTTCATGTTCCTGATAAAATCCTGTGCAGTATTTGGCAGTGTCTTTTGGATCATTATCTTGATGCTAGATTAATAATCTCCAAGTCATTTTAAGTGCATATTTCTTAAAATTGATAGACAAAATGTTTCTTTACACTTCTGAATTTCATTATGCTGCTGCTTTCATGCGTGGAATCATCAATGAAAATGAATGTGTCCATTAATGTGAACATTACCTCCACCGCGGTTCACAGATGCGTAGTGAAATCTCATGATAGAAGATGTATCTTAATATACTCTTAATAAAAAAGATTTAACTTGATGTAACGCAAAAAGTTGGACAGTTTTGGATGAGATCATATTTGAAAGGCAACAAGAACAGGATTTTGATGCCCAACTGTGATTTACAGTGACATGTCAGAACTGTCTAACAAATCATGGGTTAATGTAAAGCAACCATTTGTTTACAATTGCTTTGAGAACACACCTGGTTTGAATAATTGGTCTTTCACCTGTCTCGCCTCCCTATATACCCTAATGCTAATGCGACCTTCAGAGACGAGATCAAACACACCAAAGCCACACAGTATGAAGGTTTCTCACTTTTTGCTCTTTTTAGCAGCTCTAACTGGAGCAAATTCTAATCTCGTCTTTAAAAAACATGTTTTTGTGAGCACACCTTTGACCTGGTCTATGGCTAGGGACTACTGCAAGCAGAATTATGTTGACCTGTCGATCATTGACACACTGGATGAATTTGCCCGATTCAGAACTTATGCAACAACAAATCTTAATGTGCGAAGCTGGATTGGTCTAAGTAAGCAACCCACTGAGAGTAGATACACTCGGTGGTGTGATGGAACGGTGCTGAGTTTCACAAGCTTTGGCATAGTAGTACCAAACAATGTATATTATCAAAACTGTATTACTACAGTGAATAATGTGTGGAGTGAATTCTACTGTGACTGGACAATGCCCTTCTTCTGCTACAGTGAGGTGATTTTGGTCGAGGAGATGAAGACCTGGGACGAGGCGCTGGAGCACTGCAGAACTCACTACACTGATCTGTTCAGCACAACTGAAAACACAGATCTGCTTGTGCTTAACAATATAAAACTGAACTTTACAGCAAGCAGTTTCTGGACTGGTTTGCGATTCCTGAATGGTTTGTGGATTGGTGTAAACGAGCCTGCAGGGAGCCAGGTTTCCCTGCACCAATGTCCAAATCAGCCTTTCACCTGTGGAGCCCGAAATGTTGTTAACAGTACCTGGGAGAACAGAGACTGCAGAAGGAAATTGTACTTCATCTGCTATCGCTGAAGGTGAGTGACTCAAATAAGTGGAGGTGAAGGAAGAAAAAAATGTGAATAGAATGGCTGTAGATCTTGTAGGAAGAGTAGGTGCAGTCTAAAGTGTTAGTGGTTTCTACCAGTATTACATCTAACCAAGTGAATGCAGCATAATCAACTTTTATTAAGAACTTGTCAATTATGAAAAACCTCTTATTTTTAAAGGATGAAGATGTTGCAATCAGACCTGTATAAGGAGGAAGAAGAAAAGATGGGATGAATGTTAAGCTTTCGATAAACATTTGTTTTTATTTACTATATATTGTCCTTAAGTATCGTACATCTGATGACTGTTATGTAGCCGATTTATTTTGAATAATCATTTATTTTTACTCTTATGTAGAGTTCATTATAGCAGGCTTATGCACAAAATAATAAATATTCTTTTATTTGGCATACAGAATTAATTTACATATAGTATAAAACAAGCAAAGTAAAAACAAGTAAACAAGCTACCCAACATGTATTTGTAGGAAAGTAAATACCTCCTTATTTACTTAAGCATCATGTCTTTGTGACTGTGCAAATTTGTTCCCATTTAGACAAAACATCGGTGAGATCCAAGCAGGAAGAGACGCCCTAAACATCCTTCAAATTTTTAAACAAAGTTGATTTTCTTTCCAACTGATTGATTGATTAATTTATTACTCTAATGTATAGTTTGGTATAGCTGATTTATGCAGTAAATAATAAAGATTCTTTACCCGATATTTTCTTGTGTGTATGGAATACAGTATTGGTTTACAGACAGCACAAAAACAAGCAAAGTAAACACAAGTAAAAAAGCTACCCAACATATATTTGTCCTTTCTTGGAAAGTAATAACCTCATTATTTGCTTAAGCATCATGTCTTTGTGACTGCAAATTGTAGTCAAAAAAATATCGGTGAGATCAAGGCATGAAGAGACGACCTAAACATCCTTCACATTTTGAAACGAAGTCGATTTTATGTCTAACTGATTTATTTATTATAAATACATCACATCAGCAGTAGACTCCGCAGTATCAGTGACTAAGGGTCTGCTTAGAATATAGACACTGTGGCCATTTAGAAAAAATATGTTGATCTCTGGTCCATTCTTAAAGTATCTATGTTAGAAAAATACCCAGGGTTACATACTATTAAATCTACAGGTTTTGGACCCATAACATACGGAATTCAATTGAAAAATTCAATTACTGAAAAGAGTGATTACAAAACTCATATGGGACAGGTGTTACTGTTATATGCTGCCCAGATTATGCAGCTGCTTCCTCCTGTACTACATCAGGGATATCCTGACAATTCTCTTCAAGGAAGTAACAAGGAAGCAACTCCATTCTGGCTGGTGCTCCTATGTTCACTACAAAACCCAAAGGGCTCATTCAAAATGTAGCTGCCCGTCTGGTGTTTAACCAACCTAAATACTGCTACAACACCCCACTTCTGTGTTCTCTTCACTGGCTTTAAAACCCTGATGCTCGCCTCCAAACCCAAACATGGAGCAGCACCAAAGTACCTTCGGGTCTAATAAAACTCTGCACTATACCAACAGTTTATCATTACAATGTCAAATCACAAATCATGAACATGCCCCATTTTACCACGATGAGATTGCAGTGGACATACTAATTCGACTATTCTTGTATCATTTTAACTTTTTCGAAAATCAAAGCTTAAAAGTTTATCTTAACAGTGCCCCTAAAACCATTACATAAACCAGCCCCAAAAATACAACTGCAAAATGCAATTTGAAAATTGACCACAAACGTTTTTCAAAAGCAAACCAACTGGGTGGGAAAACTGCAGAATTGGCAACACTGAGGAAATCAAGTAACACTTCTTTCTTATCTGTGCTAAACACTACAGACACACAGTGCACATTGTTTACCATATTGTACAGTTTTCTATATGAGCTAGAGGGCTCCGATGTAAAGAGCAAATAATATATTCGGTGCTGCTTTCTCCCTTTGTGGGGTTTTTGTATGTGTTGCTGATCTTCTTTTACCCTGAAGGACTCGAGCGTCTGAGTCGCGCGCCGCTCAGCTCGGCTCTGCTGTCGGCGTGCGCCCTCTAGCGCTTCATCGGGGTTTGACGCGTTTAGGTTTTCTCTTCATCTTTGGATCATGTCTTCTCTTTTGTATTTGATTATTATTATTATTATTATTATTATTATTATTATTGTTGTTGTTGTTGTTGTTGTTGTTGTTGTTGTTGTTATTATTATTATTACTAAAGATATACAGTTAGATAAATAAATTAATAATTCATTCTTTATCGAAAGCATATTGAGATCTGAGGTTTTTAACCCAGCCTCACTCAAAGAAGACAAGGGAGTAGGGAGTAGAATAGTTAAACCTCAAAGTCCTCCGATTTTAATTTGTAAAGCTGAGCTTTCGTGCCGAAAAGTGATAAAAATTTCCTTGAAATGTCATTAATGTAAAACAAAGCCATCTTGGAGTAGTGTGACTAAAGCTTCTATCCAAATCAACTATTTGTTTAATGACGACTTGTATCAGACCACAATCCTGTTCTTGACTGTTTTTGACTGTCTTTTACTTTCTTACTTTTCATTTTACATGAAAAATCTTCATAGAAGTTAAAATTAACCAGAGATTTTGTACTGCTTCTATCTGTTACATCTTCCACTCAATTTATATGCACTGTTAAGTATTTAATTCTACTCTAATGTGAAGTACTTTATATCATGAAATATATAGTGTAATTAATAATCTGGTTTAATTTGGTGTTAGATTAAACATAGCAGACTGGATTATTGCAGCTCTGTCAGAATGACATGAAGGTGTAAGGATTCAAACTCAGGAGTCAACTTTGGGAAGTGGGAATGCGAGCTGCCAGGAGATGGAGGCATCTACATCGTGCTGCATTGCTTTATGAGCAAGTGAAAACTACTTTAGAACCAGTACAAATGTATAGGTTTGCTTGAATATTGCAAAATATTTGGTGTAAATGAATTTAGCCATTTAGGAAGTTTCACCAATCACACCTTCCATAATTTTCTTTAAAACACTGAAGACCACCGTGCCTAAAATTGCCTTTATAACTATTAAAAATAACCCAACATAATATCTGACTGAAAATTATGTGCAACCAACATTTGTAAGGTGTTTCCTTCATTCTTCAGTATGAAAGTCTTTATTTTGCTTTAGATCCTGATGTGGTGTTAGATGGAATGAAAATGAAATATAAACTCTTTATGATATTTCCACTCATAATAACATTATTGTAATAATATAGTTGAAATAACCATGATTACAATTGTGGTTAGTATGTGTTTATTTATAGGCATATTTTGGTAAGTACAGTAGTAACCATTGATTTGTCTTAGCAATGTCCACTAACAACAATAAAAAAGTAATTTAATATAGTATTAAATAAAGGTTTACAGTTTATACAACTCTAAAACTCAAAAGAATCACAGATATGAAAGTTAAACAGAAGCTGCTTACCTGGTCACGCTTCATCACGTGACTAGCCCGTGGAATAGGGTTGCCAGATTGAAGTTTCCAGCAAGTTCTTTTTAAGAGTAGCCAAAATGGGTGAAAAATACCCCACCAAAACACAGGAAAGCAGACGATGTTGCATTTTTAAAGTACCAAACCACTAATGTCTACACATTAATATGCACATATTAGCTTTAAAATATGCGGTCCATTTAAAGGAGGAATCTTCAGATTCAAACTCAACAAAGAAATATTTGGTTATGATGTTTTTTGAGTTTCTTCTTGTTTTAGCAGTTCGAAAAGGAGCAAATTCTCTAGAATCTTGATTAGAACACATCTATCAGCTGGTCTAGGGCTCGGAAGTACTGCAGACAGAAAGGTTAATGTCAGAGCCACCTTGGGATAAACAAACAAAACATACAGTGTTTACAGTTCTGACACCCAGTATGGTTGCCCAAGGTGAACCAATCTAAAGTAAAGATACAGATGTGGCAAGATGTTCAAATCTAAGTGGGTATGAAGGCAGTGTCGGCAGGATTAAGTCACAGTCCAGGTCACAATACATATTTGGATGGGTGGCACAATCATCAGCAGACAAGAAATATTGATGTGACTCGCTCTTGTGGGCTCACCATCCAGAAAGTCAAGAGCTGGGGTTGAGGCATGTTGAAGCCATTACTTGGACAGTTTTGGATGATTTGAAGTTTGTAAAGCAACATAGACGGGGCTAAAAGTGGTTAAAATTTATAAAACGTAATTTGTGTAAAACAAAACTTATTGTTCTTGTCACCTTTTAAACCTGTGACTAAGATTCCATGGAAATCAACCATTTGTTTATAGTTGATGGGGTGAGTTCACACACGTATTAGGCCACCTGCACAATGAGCTTCATTTGTTTGCACGTCAAAATGTTGTTTGTCTTTCATATTATTGTAAAACTCACCAGTTCAAGATGTTCTAAAATATTTTAAAGTTGATTGTTTTGTAGCTCATTGTTATTAGATGATATATTTTATAATATCTGCTGAAGCTGTAGTACATTTTTATTTTAGTTTTATCTATAAAAACATAAAAATAATAATAATAATAAAATATATGCTTTATTTACTGTTGAGTACTGTTGAGTTAAATTGGGTTTGATACCATGTTAAAGACATGGGTTAGACAGATTGGGAAGCAATCACATTTGTAAGACTAACAAAGCAGGATAATTATGTCCAGATAAAATTAATATTTTTATATCAATCCATTGATTTAACAGGAATGCCACAGTAATTAATTCTAAATGTCGAACATTTGATAACAGTGAATATATGTTAATATTTTAAAACCCTACAATCTGGCAACACTGAGCCCCAATCTTAGTTGACAGAAGCACCAGTTGAATGCATTTTTCAACAATCTGCATAACTACACTACACAGTACACTTCTTGTAATCTCAGAGAGCTGCTTTACACAGAAAACCATCAATTAACACAATAAAAGAGCATTGTTGCAACATATATAAAATATACAAAACATTCCTAAACAATTATAAGCTGCTAAAACAGATAAAAACAAAGATTGCTATTAAGTTAACATTATTAAATTATGTTACCCACCAAATTAGGCTAGCATGGATATATGGTAGATTATACAAGTCTGTAAATTATGTTAGCAAACAGAAAATTCTAAATTCTGGCTCACTGTAAATTTTGATTGGTTATTATATCCTTTTTCTTTCTACCCTCAGAACACATTTCTGTAAGGAACTCTATCTGATTGACCTTATGGTTAAACATTTTGTGACTCACCTGTACCATACCTTAGCAGACATGCTACACCCTTTTTCTACATAAAATAAAACAATATAGCTCATTTTGCATTCGCCCACTTGATTAAATTCAAATTTGTGACGTTTGGTTTTGCATTAACTTGCCTCCAGCCTTCATGATGCCCTAATGCCAGAAGAATCTACAGAAACGAGATCAGACTCATCAGAGCAAGATGAAGGTTTCTCAGTTTGCCCTTTTTATAGCCGCTCTAACAGGAACACATTCTAATAAAGTCTTTAAAAAATATCATTTAATAAACACACCTATGAGCTGGTCCGTGGCTCGGGACTACTGCGAACAAAATTATGTGGAGCTGTCGATCATTGACACACAGGAGGAATTTACCAGATTCACAAGTCAGGTAGCACCGAACGCTAGTGTACGAAGCTGGATCGGCCTCAATAAAAAACCGACAGAGACTAAATACACTCAGTGGTGTGATGGAACTGTGCTGAGTTTCACAAGCTGGGACAAAAATGAGCAATTCAGCTATTCCGATCAACACTGTATTACTACCAAGAATAATCTGTGGACCGATTACTACTGTGACAGTGAACTGCCGTTCTTCTGCTACAGTGAGGTGATTCTGGTTGAGGAGATGAAGACCTGGGATGAGGCACAGGAGCACTGCAGAACTCA
>JAYDZG010005386.1:0-10222 GCA_034509265.1 Microcambeva bendego
GACCCCTCCATGATTTTTAAGTGGGAGAACTTGCAAAGTCACAGGGTGTTCAAATACTTATTTTCCTCACTGTATGTACAGTATTTTATTTGACTTTCCACTTCTAATTATATGTAATTCTTAGTAATAAATTATTTAAACAGGCTTGTGGTGGCTTACTGACGTCTGAAACGATTTGCAGATGTAACCTGTGTTCTATCTTCTGACCCAGTCTTATGGGGTTTATGATGACATAAGCTTAAGATCAGCCCAGACCTCTATCCCTAGTCATAGATTTAGCTTTTCCTTGGGGAACCTCCTAAACCACCTGGAGAAAATAATATCTCCAGCGTGAGATTACTAGGGGTCATACAGTTTGTTTGAGAATTGGAGTTTATGCAAATGAAGTGGTAGGTTATGTGCTTCACTTGAACTGAATATCAGGCAATAATTTAGAAAATGGTTTAAACACAGACTACTCATAGTAATTATACTATATTAATTATGTAGCTGTAAATGACCAAAATTTAATAACCGTTTGAACCCTCTATGACATCAAAAATAACAACCAAATGCTTCCAGTAAAAGGTGATCATTGGGTTACTTCTATAATCTCTTTTTCACCAACACAGATCTGGCTACATTTTTGATCGAATTAATCTTGTTTCCACCAAAATAAAATAAAATAAACAAAAAAGACATTCCCAGACAGTGAACATTCTAATCTGGCACTATACTTGGTTTTTCAGTGCAAACCATGGCGTCATCTGTAGGCGTATTAACGTGTTGAGGTTTGTGTGCTTTCACATTAAAAACTGTAAAAACGCTTTTGCACTGTCCATCTGATGCAATTTTGAGCCAGTTCACCTCTGATATGTGCTGATATTTTCCAAGCAATAAACTGTGTGAGGCAGTAAAAGGGAAAAATGCTTAACGTTAATAATACTGCCTAATGTGGCTTGCTGTACTAAAGAAATAAGTAATTAAACAATGATAATACTGAACACTTATTATTGTTTTGAATATTCAAGTTTTAAAAAATATAAGTTTTTAAACAAGAACCAAAATGTACATTATCTTCCTAAAAATAAATCCCATGGTCACAAATTTGAGGGCTGACTAGGACTGAACGGGAACAAGGGGCATATGCAAATGTAGAGATGTTCAATAAACAAGAGTTTATTAAAGTATCAAAACCAAATGTATAACACCAATGAAGCTGATGCTGAAAAAGAACAAATAAACAAAACTCAAAGCGCAAAAATGAACCGCAAGAACAAAACAACCCAAAACCACACAGACAAAGCAAATGAACCAAAAACCGCAACCGCAAAGAACAGAACCGATGCTGCAATGATCAAACAAACCGAACCAACCAATATCGCACAGCCGAACCACAAATAGTAAATACAAAACCGAAACAGGAGACAAACAAAACTAAGCTTCAGACTTGAAGATTGCTGTTCACCTGTGGAAACCACCCATGGACAGGGCTAGCTTAGTGATTTCTTAGAATTAAAGCTTTTAAGGATAAACTGATAAAATTGAACTATCAAGATCCTCACCAGGTCAACACCATGACTAGACCAAAGCCTTCATATTTTTATTGTTCAAGGGTGAACTTGCTATCCTGCTCTGGATTGTTACCTTGTTGCATAGCATTATTTTACTTTAGATAGTGGATTATTTTTTCTATTGATTTTAGGATGTTCTGGCTTAGCATAATTAATGTTAAAGTAAGAACATTGCCCAGGCCCTAGAGCAACCAACACACCACTGGCACACTGTTTAAACTATTACAGTGAAGTTCTTATTATAGAGTGAACACACTTCTAACACTAGCTTTAATTATAACTTAACAATGTGTTTTTGGTAAATTCATGGATCATGCAAATATCTTTCTTAAACACATTTAGGATCATCATCAGTACAGAAAATGTATAAATAAACAGAAATAACACACGTTGAACAAAACACCATGTTTTTGGTATGCAAAGTCAAGCTAAAGGCTAAACTGATCCTTCCCTGGACCACTTTTGATATGCAGTACATCCAGAAATTAATCACAGCAGTTTATTATGTTACAGCCTTATTTCAAATTGGCTTGCTTCAATTATTCATACACACAATAACCTTTACTGACTAAGTTAAAAAAATATTGGTTTGGAATTTTAGCGTAATTGATTTAAATTGAAAAAACAACAGAATCACATGTACATAAGTATTCACAGTGTTTGCCATGCCACTCAAAATTGAGCTCAGGTGCATCCTGTTTTCACTGATCATTATTCAATTGTTTTGACAAACTGAGTCCACCTTTTGAATATCCAGTATATCCAGCCAAAATGAGTGATCAGGGTAGAAGGACCTTAGTAACGCAGGTGACCAAGAACCCGAGGGTACCTCTGACAGAGCTCCAGTATTGCTCTGTCAAGATAGGAGAACCTTTTAGAAGGACAACCATTTCTGCTGCATTCTACCAATAAGGCATGTATGGGAGAGTGGCCAGATGAAAGCCACTCCTCAGTAAAAGGACTCAGACCGTGAGAAACAAAACTCTTTGGCCTTAATTCCAACCAGGTGACTGGAGGAAACCAGTCACCCCTTATCACCTGGCCAATGCCATCCATCCAATACCATAAGCATGGTGGTGGCAGCTTTATTCAAATCTTATTCTCAGACAAAAACATTACACCTTAATATAATTATACTTATACACTATCAACAAAGAAAACATCATAATTATATTAAGGAAACTGACAAAAGTCTAGCAGAAAAGCAATAAAAACTAGCAGCACAAGAACACAGAAAATGTATAACACAGGTAAAAAAAGAAGATGTGACTCAGTGGGTAGCACTGTCATATTGCAGCAAGGAGGTCCTGGGTTCAATCCCCTAATTGGGCAGTCCAGGTCCTTTCTGTGTGGAGTCTGCATGTTCTCCCCATGTCAACATTGGTTTCCTAGGGAGCTTAGGTTTCCTCCCACAAACTAGTGCATTGTGGTGGGGGTCCCAAGCCCAAATAAATAGGGATGATTGTGTCAGGAATGGCATCAGTCATAAAAAACTATGTCAAATCTTTAATATGGATCATGATTTGCTGTGGTGACCCCTAAAGGGTGCAGCCAAAGGAATATACAAATGAATATTGAGTTTAATTAATTAATGAATGTAATTTAAAGATAAGGTTAAGTGAAGATGATTATGTGGCATGGTGTGCAGGTGACATGGTGTCCAGGGCCAGTACTGTTACAAACAGTAAATAATAAATAGTACCCTCTCACACAGAGCACCATAAGGGCACATCTTATTTGGTTGCATTGTGGAAGGCATTGTTGTGGTTGTCATGAGCATATTGCTTTTGTTATAAAGTGTGTAAGCCCATTCCTTACAATCCTTGCTAAAATAAAAAAAAATAGTATTACCTTACAAACAAGCTCAGGTCCTGAAATGTTTCATTATAACGTCCACATAATGCCTTCAGTAAATATTGATTTTGATCTGAACTTAGTCTTTAGTCAAAGCCAGAGCAATAAGACGGATTTTCTGTCAGTTATTTCAGATAAATTCATATGAAAGGCAGGCTGTAGCATCCGGGGCCCCTTCTCTTCCCCAGCAGGTCTATTACTGCCAGGCTTTAAGGTTTCTCTCTCAGTTATTCAGCTGATCAGCAAGCTCTTGATTAATGAAATCCGACATTTCAGCAGCTGGCCAGAACAAGGCTATTCATGCGAAAAGGAGGACTAGGGATAATAGGGATTAATAGGGATACCTAATGTGCTAGTGACTTTTGCAGTGCTTTTAATTTAGAACTGTAGACAAAATAAGTCCTTGAGAGGATGCTAAATAGCTTGGACCAGCATTTACTGCTGGTAGTTGCTATGGGGATGATAACTGAAAATTGTCTGAAAATACAGTGCATCTGGAAAGTATTCACAGTGGTTCAATTTTAACACATTTTATGTGTTATGTTTGTGTGCTGACATGTACTGTCAACCATGGGACCTTTCCAAATCATGTCCAATCAACTGGATTAACCACTGGTGGACTCCAATCAGTGATCAAGTATGATCAGTGGAAACAGGATGCACTTGAGCCCAATTTTGAGTGTCATGGCAAATGTTGTGAATATTTATGTACATTGATTTTTTTTTTTTATTATTTTATAGAATTTTTAAAATTTTACAGAAAAGCGCCACATCAGTAATTAAATTAGATTCATTAATTGAATAATGGAATATGTGTTAGACACAATACAAGGTGAACTGCACCAGAGATTAAAACCAGGGAAGTTAAGGTCTTGGTGCTATGACACTAGGTTACACGGCCAGAGCCAAAAAGGCAAAATGTGTGAACATGGGGCCAATGTGGACTTTTCAAGCACTAGCTGTACAACTCTGACACTTCTTGTAAAGCCCAGAGTCACCGCCTGGCCCTGAAAATCGATGACAACCGGGGTGAGAACAGTCACTCAAGCACTCACTCTGTGTGGAGTTTGCATGTTCTCCCCGTGTCCGCGTGGGTTTACCCAGCCATGTAACTGGGAACAGTTCCACGCCGGTCCCAAGCCCGGATAAATGGGGAGGGGGAATGAAAGCAATGGCAAACTACTCCACTATCATTGCCAAAATACTTCATGGATCGATGATCCATCAAGTGACCGAGAGTCGGCTGCGACTAATCAGATAATCATCATCAATGCCGGCAATGCTGAGAACCAGAGCTTGGATCTGTAGATGGTGCAGGAACCCTAACATATTATGTGTGCAAAATAAGCAGAACCAACATTGCAATGAATTTAGTTTATCAGTGCTATCAATTATTTGATTATTATTTATTCAAATTTTGATACCTGTCATCCTTGCTGAGTTTATCTGGTTATGGTTATCTCTCATTTTGCTTCTGCTTCTCCAGCTTTCACTGCTACGCAAAGAGCATGAAAAATAGCTGCAAATTTCAGTATTTTAGTGACAAAACCTCCACAATGGTGCCTCTGACGTCCCATGAACTAAACACATGTGACTGACAAAGTTCTAATTTCGTAGGAGTGGTATGGCGTCAGATCAGGAGAAGGCGCAAGTTTTAACATTTAGCGCTCGCAAGATCTTTTTTGCGCTCGCGAGATCTTTTTTTACACTTGCGAGATCTTTTTTAATGCTCGCGGAATACTGCTGTGGCTATTAATTTTTTTTTAGTTCATGAGAATAGCACCAGACATCTATTTGCAATCTAATCTGTGTTAATGAGCACTTTTCCACTTTTTTCTTTATCAAAATGCCTTAATTGTAATTGTCCATTATCATGATAGGTCTTCAGCACCCTGCTGGTGTAATGGGTGGTCATGTGGCTGTTTTTATTCGTATGGCTTAATTGTTAGTTCAGCACTCGAGAGACTGATTCAGTCAGGCTAGCTCACACATTGCTTTGCAACAGTAATTTCATGTTTAAGAATTAGTCCCGTGGATGTGCGTGGATGAACTTAAATTGCCAAAAAATACAAAAATCTTTATTTATCAGGACACAGGCAGAGGTTAAGGCTGTTGAATGATGAATTACATTCCAGTAATGCTGTTCAGCCTGTTGTTTTATCTGACAGGTGTTTGTGACTTACTCTATTGACCTGCCAGCTGGGATTCAAGCTGGCATACGCTCTGGCTCTGTCTTACTTTTTCTCTTTCTCTTAGCTCCACAGATTTAGCCATTCTGCTTTTATGTTGAAAGAGTACAGATGGGTGTAAAAGGCTACCATGAATGTCAATAGTGGAGGTGGATGAGGGTGTAATTATAAATATAATAAATATGCATTATTTGTGATTCACAAAACATTGCCAAAAAACACTAGGGATGTTCAGTTCAGTTCAGTTCATTGTCTTTAACCCCTTATTCTAATAAGGGTCTGGGAGGGGTGCTGGAGCCTATCCCAGCTCTTCAATGGATGCAAGGCACATGGCAACACCCTGGATGGGGCACCAGTCCATCGCAGGTACCTACAGGACAATTCAGTGTCTCCAATGAACCTGGTGGCATGTCTTTGGACTGTGGGAGGGAACCAGAGTACCCGGAAGAAACCCACGTGGACAACATGCAAAATCCGCACAGTAAGGAACTAGATTGCCCCACCTCGGGATCGAACCCAGGACCTTCTCACTCTGAGGCGACAGTGCTACCCAATAAACCACCGTGCCATCTCCATCTCGGTTTTGTTTTTGTTTTTCTAAACCTTTTCTAACCATCCTTTTGTTGACTGAAACTTTTGCACTGACTTTTGGTCATACTAATTTCAGTTTGTGCTGTTATTTCTGTAACTATCCGCTATTTCAGTGAAATTACTACTGCTGCCACTGTTTGTTTACCTTCCGGACATGTTGCTTTTGCGACCGACTGAAATAACGATTTCCAGCCTTATTTTTCCACTTAATCTACTTTCTCTGTTATCGTACTATGAGGAGCAATTCATTTCAGTTGGGTTCTGTCCAACGCTTCCTGTAGAGTATTCAACTGTTTCTGCGCTTCCGTCACTAACCTCGCCAGATATGGTGGTTGGCTGCCAGGCTGTGAGCCTTCTCCTGGTCATCTTTAATAAGCCACAGGCGTGTTGAGCGAGTTGTCTCCCCTTCATTCATTTGTGTGCTTTCGGCTTTCCTTTGGTTATATCGCTAGCCAAATTACTGTGTGATGGAATGTGGGTCTCTAGGTCGGCTGACATAATTTTTCCAGGTCTTGCCAATTGCCTGTGATGTGATGTGGCAGCTGAAATTACTCTTTAATTTATTCTGGCCTAAACAATTTTTCATGCTGTTACATGCTGTTACATGCTTTTTTCACTTCACTGCAATGTTTGGAACCACGGACTTCACCCCAGTATACAATCAGTATCCTGCTTTCTATGATGGCTACTTTCAAGTGTATTCTGCATCTGAGCTTCTTCAACTATGTTCCACCCATCGCCTTGATTCTACAACCTATAGCCTCCGCCGTAAGATTGGAATTCTGCGGCGTCCATGCTACATTCATTGCGGCCATAGAAGACGACATGCTCACAAAGCAACTCTGATCTACAGCCAACCATCTTTTGCCTCTGCTATCCCAGTCATCTAATCTTTGGCTTGCTGGCCCAAGAAGTGCTTCAAGCTGACATCATGTCATGCAGCTCCTGGAGTCCCGCAAGCTTCTTTGATCTCCCACTTCCTTGTTAATACCTATACTCTCCCATACTCTCTACATTAACGCAAAATAGACTGTTTACTCTGGCACTTTTCAACTGTCGATCAATTACAGACAAAGCTACCTTAATCTGTGACCGCATTTTACATTATCACATTGATCTACTTTTTCTCACGGAGACTTGGTAATTGCCCGAGGAATACATTCATCTGACTAATTTTAGTCATTTTTCATTGCCTAGTTTAAATGGTCGGGCGGGCAGTCTAGCATTGCTTTTTCGCAATAACGTTAATTTTAAGTTTATGCGAGTACTAGTTGGTCTCCTCCTTTTAGTGCATGATCATTAAGATCCTGGGTCATGTTACAACACATATTCTACTAGTTTACCGCCCTCCTAAGAACTCAATCCCAGTTTTTATTACTGAGCCAGCTGAAGCACTTAATGCTGCTCGAACCATTTACCTCACTTATAAATTTAAAAAGTAGGACAAAATTATTTTAAACCGTCAAGAGGCTAGTCCGTCCACCATCTGACAATTTTCCCACTTCTCCAAAGCTCTGTAATTCCCTTTTTACATTTTTTGAGGACAAGATCTCAATTATCTATAAAAATCTATCCAACTCCCCTAAGTCACCACTAGTTACTGTCCCTTCACCCTCATCACCATGTTCTCTGCATTCCTTCTCGGATGTTGACTCCTCTGATATTGTAAATATCTCTGTACAAATCAGCCTTTTTTCACCTTCGCAATATAAACCATCTCCGTTCCTTTCTTTCATTTGAGGTGGCGGAGACACTCATACACAAATGTCACTACCCGTTTGGACTATTGTAATTCTCTTTTACTTGGACACCCCAATAAAACCCTTCGTCCTCTGCAAACTATTCAAAATACTGTTGCTAAGGTTCTTACATTCACCCGAACATTTGACCACATCACCCCCGTCCTTGAAAAACTTCCAATTCCCTAACATATTAAAGATAAAGTCCTGGTCCTCACTTTCAAAGCCCTTTATAGTCTCGCACCTGCATATCTTACAAAACTGGACACACGTCACACACCTACACACAGACTTAGATCATTAGACGATAATATTATCCCAAGTTTAGGTTGTCTACCATGGGCTGCAGATCTTTTAGTGTTGCCGCCCCAGCACTCTGGAACTCACTGCCCTCGACTATTTGCTCTATTTCTCTTCTCTTTCTTTCTTCTTCATGATCTTCCTATCAAACCTATTTCACACACTATAATATGTATTATCTGTTGTTTATTGTTGTTTATTAATCAAGCGTTCTTGAAATTGTGAAAGGTGCTATATAAATACTACTTATTATTATTAAAAATAAATAAAGTTATATAGAATTATATAAAACAGCTTACCTACACATCACAAACACCGAGTGAATCTGTGTGTTGTGCCAAAATCTGACATAGCAAAAAACTGATACTAACAGAATAAATGTTTTCGTTTTGTCTGGAGTTTGAGTGTTCTCCATGTGTTTGTAGGATTTTCATCTGAGAGTTCTAGTTACCTCGTACAATACAAAGGCATGTAATTTATGTTACTTGATATCCTAGATTGCCAGAGACTGAATTGAACTGAAATCATGTGTAACCTGTAACTGTCATGTCATAAAGATAACTGAAGTGTAACACAAGCAAGTAGTGTGATCCTCCATACCTGCTGCAGCTCTCTAACTGATCACTGACTTTTTAACAGATTAAGTCATTTACCATGTCATGTTTTGAAAAAAAAGGGATTGTTTATAAGATTTCAGGAACACTTTAAGAAAAGGGTAAATAGGTAGGTGTGAGCATAATGATATGGGATTGCTTTGCTAAGAATTGCAGTAAGACATTATACTGTATATCATTGAAAGAAACACAAACACAGTCATAGACAATATAGTCTCGTTTGCCAGGAAACATATAGTAATATATACAGTTACTATGCCAAATCAATGATTGGGATCAATCATTGAATATTACTTAAGACCAATACAAAAAGGATTTTTAGAGATTTTGGCCAACTGAAAAGTAGGAACATGAAAAGTATGAGCATGTACATCCCTCAATATTTAGTTTGGGCTGATTTGGCCTTATTTACTGTAGCAATGCAGTTGGTCTATGCAGTTGGTCTATGGAACTGTCAATCAGCTGTTAACAAGCTGACTTTATTTCCTCATATGCCAATCATTTATCACTACAATGACTGGCTCTTACTGAAACCTGGAATAAACCAGAAAACACTGCTACTCCGGCGGCACTTATAATTGTAATTATTCCTTCTCCCACACCTCTCGTATGTCCGGACGAGGAGGGGGGACAGGTCCACTGGTTGCCAATGACCTGAAATATACTCCTCTGATACCCTCAAATAACTATGCCTCTTTTGAATATCATGCCATATTGGTTAACGCTCCGGTCCAACTTGGTATTATTGTCATCTACCGACCTCCGGGTCAAACAGGCGAGTTCACACATGAACTTGACATACTGCTTTCCTCCATTCCTCACCATGACTGCCCCATGCTCATCCTTGGTGACATGAATATCCATACTGACAGTCCTTGTTCTGCTGACTTTAAATCCCTTATGCATTCCTTCAACCTGGAGCAGGTTCCTAGCCCTCCAACTCATAAGGCCAGTAGACATCTGGACCTAATTTACACCCGAAACTGTGACACAGACTCTCTAACTGTCACTCCTCTGCACCTCTCAGATCACTATGTCATACAATTTAATGTTCGTATCCTTAAAAACCCTAGAGATACTCCAGCTATGGTCTCATTCCGCTGCAACCTTAGAGACCTCCCAACTGACCAGTACTCCTCACTGGTCACTACCACTATGCCTTCGATGGAATGATACCACACATACTCTCTGCTCCACGCTGAGCTCCTGTCTGGACAGTTTCTGTCCTTTATCCTCTCAAACCATCTGCTCAAAAATAACCGTGGCTAAATAACGATACCCTCCGACAACTGTGCTCCAAGCTATGGGCTGCAGAAAGAAAATGGCAAAAAAACAAAAACCAAGCAGACCTTACCAGCTACCAACTGCTTCTGGCTTCCTTC
>JAYDZG010005453.1:0-10216 GCA_034509265.1 Microcambeva bendego
CCGATCTTGGGTTTCCATTTCTGAAAGGGAATAAACACGACTGCAAGGGGGTAAGGTATTCGGCAGAAGGTCTATGGCACTATCCCCTGACCTGTGCGGGAGTAGTTGGGTAGCCTGCTCCTTACTAAACACGTCAAGGAGGTCATGGTAACAGTTGGGAATAGATACAGAGTTAGTCATATCGGGGCTCTCTACAGTAGTAGCGTGACAGGGTAGGGACACACAATGACTCTTGGCAATAATTGCTCCATTGGAGAATTTCTCCATGTTTCCAAGAGATAAGGGGGGCATGTAAAGCTAGCCAGCTATAGCCCAAGATTAACGGTTTATCAGGGGATTCTAAGATAAAAATGTCAGTTTTTCATGATGGAACAGACCCACTTGAAGAGACAGTTCTTCTGTTCGGTGAGACAGAGTTCCTTTGCCCAAAGGATGGCCATCCAGAGCTTTGACTTTTATTTGGGTGGATAAGGGTTATAGAGTTGGTTTGCTAGTTCCACATCCATGAAGTTCCCTGCAGCCCCAGCATCTAAAGGGCTAAAGCAGAGAACTCATTAGAGCCTAGCATGATCTGTACAGAGATATTCATTTGTTGAGCTAGAACAGAGACTTGGGATACACTCACCTCTGCCATGCCAACAGTACTGAGACGGGTCGGGCAGGAAACACATATATGGCCAGCTTGGCTGCAGTACAAACAAAGCCCCTCCCTTCGCCCCCGTTGTTTCTCTTTGGGGGTCAGACGAGCTTTTCCTAGTTGCATAGGTTCAGGCTCGCTTTGAGGGGTTGGGCTGGATTGCACGGTGAGCGATTTTGAGTGCCTAGTGAGTTTTCTCTTATCACGCAGAAGGTTGTCGAGGGTGATGGCGGCATCTATTAACTGGTCGAGAGTCATATCCTGACCTCGAAAAACATTCCTTAAACTGAGTATGGAACTGTCCCGTTTTGTACATGAATTATTATTTGTTTTACATAACAGTGGAAATAACAGTGGGAAGCCATAATGGCTTTTATAATGGGAAAATTGACTAACACTATCTGAAGAATGATAAAGTTATTCAACTAATGTAGTTTAAACAAACAAAAGAAAAAAATAAAACACATGGTCAACATTAAGTCTTTTAGCATTAGTATAGCTAGCTAATGTGTAAGGATTAAAATAAATTTAGTTTTGCTCAAAATTCCATTTAAATAACTAAACTTGTTCAAACATTGCATGTCAAGATACTACCTCCTACACTGGCTGAAAAGTAATAGATTTAATATCCTTTTCATGTAGTTTGCAGTCTGAATCCACAGTAATGGCTCCAGAAGTGAGAGATAATATAGTGAGTGGTTTTCTGTGCTCGAGGCTGACCCCCAAAGGTGAAATTTTGCAGGCTCATAAAACATAACTACATTAAATAAGATTTACACATGTAGTGAAGAGCAAAAAAACATACAACCCAATAACATGGTGCAAATGGAAAATAAAATCTACTTTACTGGTATATTAAACAAGCACTTGGAAAGTGTCTGATTTTCAGCAAAAAACAGTAAAAATATATTTCATTTTATTTGGCAATTACCCCCAACATTCAACTGAATGGCCTGACTAACTGATAACACCTCTAACTTTTTTGTCTTCACTTTTTTGTGTAATGACCTAAAATTATTGGTTGCAACTGTAATGGTGCAAATGTGGCATCATTCAGTTTCACCATCCTCATTGTGTAAGGAAAGAACACAAAGAACATTCTCCATAATGTTTGGTGTTTATACGAATATTTGCTGTGTGTAATTGACCTGAATATCACACAATTTTGGCAATCATACCAAAAAGAAATTTCATGGCAAACATATCTGCCTCTAAAAGAGTAATTTATGAGGAACTTCTCTCTGAGTCTAAAGTATAGTAGCAAGAAATGTTCCTTGAGATTTAACAAGACCCCCCAGCATAACGGCTCCAGGAGGATCTTCATAAATAGGCTTTTTTTCTTTTTCTCTTAACAGCTCGCCATCTCAAGGTGAGCTGTACTTCTTGCAAGGTCAGATTTTCACTTTCTAACTATTCACCAACAGTTTTCTACCATTTCAATATTCAGACAGTAATTTGCCTACAGTGTGTGATTAATTAATATAGGTTTTAGGTCGCAATTTTGCTTATTTCTAAGCCTCACCTGCTTCATTTTACAGATCAAGGACATGAAGTTTTGAACAAAGTGTACTCTCAAGCTGCTGATGTTTTATTAAGAAACTGTGGTTACTGTGGCAACATAACAGCCTTCAATGGCTCCATTTTACACTTCAAGGTCAGCACAAAGGCATTTGAAGACTCCTCCCAACAGTATATATATTCCTCTCTTGATCTCTTACTTTTTCCTTTTTACCACTACACACCAACTTATGGTAATTACATACACTTGGCAACAAACATATTCTTCACTTTTTTTATATATGTATTACATATCACATGCAAAGTACACATCTTCCATTGTATTACAAATAATACAGCACTTAACACAAGCTTTTGAAGCAGTGGTCACACTGATGTTTTAAAATCACTTTATGCTACAAAATCTCCTTAATTTAGCTAAATGTATGACTGTGTATATGCATTCAGATCATAAGCACACAAGTTAACCCAATATTAACATGTTACCTGCCCTGGTGATTGCACATAAAGCAAGAAGAAGGACCTTCATTAAAATATTGTACGGCACCATATTTAACACGCAAAGCTCTAAAGAATCTTCCTTGATTGTGCAAATGCAAAAACATTCAAGTGTGTATGTGTGTGTACCTGGCCAACTGTCTTCTGTTGCCTGCCTTTTACCCAAGGGCTCAGAACCAACACCACTTGAGACAAAGCAGTAGTAATGAATGAATACCTAAATGTTTTTCAAAACTATTTTTTCACTTATATGTTTGATTTAGAAAGAAATCATTTCAATGCCTATGATAGTATGACTTGTCAGAAGCCTGATTAAATGTCTTGTACGCAATGTCCCTTTGCATTTTTTGCAATAAGTAATTAGTTAACATCAGCCAGCAATGACACGATCAAAACATCCAAGTCAAACTGAATTTGAAAACATGTAGTGGACCCTTACATTCACATATCTGTTTCCTGGCATGGATCTTTCAAAACCTAAGGTAAATAAAACTGTAATTAGCTCTTACATAATGTTATTCTTACATGTGTGGAGAGTGCAGAGGAAATAAAGAATACAATCCAAAATACCAGTCTCTTAGCAACCTGTCATCTTCACATCATATTAGAGAGAATTAAAGAAGTGTTGAGGAGTACATGCCACACCTTCAACTGTAATAAATGAAGAGTGATCATGAAACTAAATTGGCAACCTTCCCCTTTTATTTGTTCTGAAAAAAAATGGGAAGAGCTTGAGAAAACCCTGAGGAGCTTGGTGAAAGCATTAAGGATAAATACTGTGTATATAGGCAGTCAATTAAGAACTGGAAGGAGCTGTAGCTGTGGCATGGAGAAGGCATTGATGGTGTCAAGAATTTTATCGCAAGGAAGGAAACCTAGGGTTGTGGCTATAGTTAAATGGACAGATCTGCTGAAAGTGCTCATGGTATAACGTGATGGTACAAATGAAAGGCTATGATTATTGAGAGACTGCTCAGTTGGTAGGAGATTAAATGGATAACAAATGTTAACATACTAGTAGAAGAAGCAGGGCAAGCTCTGTGGGGGGACATTGAAGCAATGAAACACATGAGTTTTATTAACAGTATGCAGTTTTAAAGACATTATTGACCTTTTTAAGACTCTTGAAGTCTGGAAGATATTTTCATTTATAATGAAAGAGAATACATTGAATTAAAATATAAATGAATTGCTGATATTCAGTAAAAAGGACTAAAACAGAATGACCCAGCAGGGAGTGTTTACAAAAGCTAATGTTTGTCATTGTGAGATTTGACTAATCTGAATGTTTTTCCAGGTCTCACTGAGCATGGTGGTGAGAACAGCTGCATGTTAGACCTTATTTGTGGACATGATGAGACTTTTTCTTCTTGGCTTAGCCTGCCAAAAGCTGTGCTAGCTTTAACAATTTGGCGTTGACCTTTGTATCTATGTTAGCTAAGTGTGACAACATGCTGCCCAAGTAGGTGAAGCTGTCGACTGACTTTAGGGTCTGACCTTTAACAGAGATCTGCCTCTCCTGAAGTGGTTTGACTAGGGCAGTCTTTGTGTTGCTGCTGATGAGGACAAAATTATCCAATCTGTGGAGAAGCAATTGACTTTCCTCTGCATCTGCTATTGTGTGCTGACTTGTGGTAAAAAAAACCATATAAAAATAATTACCTTAAAGTTTAAAATATAAGTAGAAAAGAGTTTAATCTTATCTGCAGAGAATGATCACATGAACACGCCTCAAATAGAGATCTGAGAAGCATGGCCCAGAAAAAGGGAATGTTCAGCTTTAAATACATTAAGACAAATGTCATTGTGGGACATGGGAAATTTCATACACTGTCAGATGTCTTTCAGTTAGTCAATACACACAATAGTGTGACCTCTAAATGACTTTTGAAGATTTTTCAGTAATTCCATTCAAAAAGTAAAACTTTTATATTATTTTCATTCATTACACACAGACAGATATATTTCAAATGTTAATTTTTTTTAATTTTGATGATTATCATTGACAACTAATGAAAATCCCAAATTTAGTATCTCAGAAAATTTGAATATTGTGAAAACGTTCAATGTTGAAGACACCTGGTGCCACATTCTAATCAGCTAATTAACTCTAAACACCTGCAAAGGCTTTTAAATGGTCCATATGTCTAGTTGTGTAGGCAACACAATCAAGGGGAAGACTTCTGACTTAACAGTTGTTCAAAAGACAACCATTGACATCTATCACAAAAAGGGCAAGACACCAAATGTCATTGCTAAAGAGGCTGGCTGTTCACAGAGCTCTGTATCCAAGCACATTAATAGAGAGGTGAACAAAAGGAAAAGATGTGGTAGAAAAAAGTGTACAAGAAATAGGGCTAACCGCACCCTGGAGAGGAGTGTGAAACAAAACACATTCAAAAATGTGGGGGAGATTCACAAAGAGTGGACTGCAGCTGGAGTCAGTGCTTTAAGAACCACCACGCACAGATGTATGCGATACATGAACAAGAGACAGTGTAAGAAGTGTATGAAGCATCTCGCCTGGGCTAAAGACCAAAAGTATTAGACTGCTGCTGAGTGCTCCAAAGTTATGTTCTCTGATGAAAGTCAATTTTGCATTTCCTTTGGAAAGTACACATACTGTACGCTAGAGTTTGGCTAAAGAGGGACCTAAATACTCATTTCAAAACCATGAACAGTGACAGAATATTCATTTTTTGAAGTTCTGACAAGATTTGAAATAGTTTTTGTTAGTTGTGCCAATTTTGTCATTTTAAAGTCATACCATAGCATCTCACTAGGGACAGTACTTTGGCTAGGTCACTTCAACCCTTTCATTTGTTATTTCAAGCTTTTCAGTGGTGCCCTCATAGGCTTTCAGTTGATGTCTTTATTGTATAATATAATTCAAAATATGATTGAAGTCATGGAGTGATGCACTCAGGCTTGAGATTATGGGATTATTTTGTCAACCATGGCTCCTATTTATAAACAGCAGCATATGGATCCTCACACTATCAGCACCATATCTCTGTTAATATTATGTACTTTTTCCTGAATGCTATATTAGATTTAGGCTAGATGTAATGGGATGCATGTCATCTGAAAAGGTTCATTTTATCAAGAATATCCCCAATAGCTTTGGGCTCATTGATGCATATTATTTTTAAGTGAATCAATGACTCATACAGGAAGTGAATATGCACATCTAAACATATATGGGCCTTATCTATGGCTAGCAAAGCCCATAGATGTTTATATTCATTTTCTTAGTGACTTCCTGTATGAGTCATTGATTCACTTCAAAAATAAGTAAAGCTGGCCAGATTTGCCGCCATCACAAGTTTCACTGGATTGGCACAGCTTTACAAATAGCTTGGCATAAGGTGGTAAATTCACATTCCCCAGGTCTCCCTGTATCAGATGCCAGATTATTGTTTATCGGTCTGCGCGTCGCTACATCCGTCTGTGCCGATCTACGTTGCTTAATCTCAAGCCTGTATTTCCCAGAACCTATCGTGCCTCTGGATGCCAAGTCTCGCATGTCGTGCTTCCTGTTCTGTACCAATAGAGTTCTTCGCCTGTTCCTGCATTTGTTCACCTCCGGATCCACTCCGTCCTCCTTCGCTCCTACCGAACACTTCACAGACCCATTCATCGCGTCTTCCCAGACTTGCTCACTCACGGACACTCCCTCCTTTACCGGACTAATTCCTACCTGCATCTTAAAGCTACTACGGGTCAGTAACCCTCTGGGCATTTCCAGGCATGCTGTCGCCCACCTCTACTGTCAGTCGTACCTATATACCTTGCCAGATATTCTACTGCCAGTCTTACCTATATACCTCCACATTCCTCTGTCACTTAATAAACAGTTTGTTCAAACGTTCTCTGTGTGTGTGTGGTTGGCTTCTGGGTTTCCGGACATTAGTCCCCCATAACAGAATAATCTGGCCAACATGGAACCCTCCAACCCACCACCAGACGAACCCAGGGCCCTCAAACACTGATTGAACCAGCATGAGCATTTGCTCCACACCCTTGTGGAAGCGAATCAGCAGCTTATTGTTCAACTGGATGAGATAGCATGCCGTCTTAGCACACCTATGCCCCAGAACCCTAGTCCTTCATTTGTGTCTGTTCCTAGTCCTTATGATCCGACCTCCGCTACACCTGTTCTCTCTCCCGGTCCACCCAAAGGCCTGTTAGTCCACCCTGAAGCCTATCATGGCAATCTAGATAGTTGTCGGGGTTTTTTTCTTTCAATGCGATCTAGTTTTCGGTTTTCACTCAGCCTTGTTTTTTTCTGATGCCAGCAGAGTTGAGTATGTTCTTAGTCTACTTCGCGGCAGGGCCCTTGTCTGGGCTGAAGCCTCTAATTCGGTCGTCAATTTCCAGACTTGCCCATTGGGAGAGTGTTTAATCATCCTGACCATGCTGGTGATGCCACGACCCACCTCTTGCGGAGTTCTCAGTCAAATTTAACATCCTCGCAGCTGACTCCGGTTGGAATCAGGTTGCCCTCTGGGCTGTTTTCAGACAGGGACTAGAGAATTATCTGCTAGACGAATTGACCACCTGAGCCGAGCCAGAGACTCTTCAGGGTCTTATCGACCTTGCCACAGCTATAGATGGTCGTATTCACAAACACGTTAGAGAGAGAGACATGCCTCCCCTGACCATTCCGCACCACAAGGGTGCTCCACCATGCCTTTTTCTGTCATACCTGCCTGTCCACCCCCCTAGTTCTCCAGTCCAGCTATCAACCCATGCAGCTGGTGCGTATGCGACTTACCCCAGATGAATGGAACACGAAGATATCAGTGCGGCGCTTGCCTGTACTGTGGCGCAACGGGTCATCTCCGTGAACAATGCCCTGTCCACCCAAAGAAGAAACAGGGCCCGACAATTACCTTAGGCCTATTGTCGGGCCCCCCACTAAGTCCCCTGGCTTCCATTTCCTATTGCCTGTCACCATTGCCTGTGTTTCTGGCCGCAAGGGCAGAGTAGTATCAGTACTCATCGATTCCGGCTCCAAATCTAATCTAATAGATAAAGGGCTTGTAGATCTGATCAAATGGAGTGTCTTGGAGCTATTTCTGCCATGCCCACTGTCTGTCCTCAGGAGTTCGTTCTGTCGCCACCACTGCATTCCCACTCTCTGCCTCCAAAGAACCTGACCTGTCTGGAGTCCCCTACCAATACCACGAATTACGGGAGAAGGCGAGCAACAAGCCAGAGATCGTTCTACCTCCTGGGGTGGTCGTAGGGAATGTAACCTGGGAGCTTTCCCGCACCATTGATGAGGCCCTGACCCACGAACCTGACCCCTGTGACCAACCATGCCAAGAGGTCCCCGTTGGAGGGGGGGTCCTGTTAAGACGTGAATGTGAACGCCAAGCACCGCTAGGCTACCGACGCATACACAATCTGATGTAAACACGGAAGTCATCCGTGAGCATCAATCGCTGCCCAGCAATTGCGGGTGGTGCGGCTCCACCTCCGCACCTGCGGCTTCTCACAGCGTCTAATCAGGTCTCCCTGCGTCAGATACCGGATTATTGTTTAGCGTTCCGCGTGCCGCTTCATCCGTCTGTACCCATCTAGGTTGCTTATACTCAAGCCTGTATTTGCCGAGTCAGCGCCTATCATGCCTCTGGATGCCAAGTCTCGCCTGTCGTGCTTCCTGTTCCGTACCACTCCAGTTCTTCGGCTGTTCCTGCGTTTGTTCACCTCCGGATCCACTCCGTCCTCCTTCGCTTTTACCGAACAATTCACGGACCCATTCATCGCATCTTCCCGGACTTGCTCGCACACGGACACTCCCTCCTTTACCGGACTAATTCCTACCTGCATCCTACAGCTACTACGGGTCAGTAACCCTCTGGTCATTTCCAGGCGCACTGTCGCCCACCTCTACTGCCAGTCGTACCTATATACCTTGCCAGATATTCTACTGCCTGACGTACCTCTGCTCACTCCTTGCCAGATATTCTACTGCCAATCGTATCTATATACCTTACCAGATATTCTACTGCCAATTGTATCTATATACCTTGCCAGATATTCTACTGCCAGTCGTACCTATATACCTTGCCAGATATTCTACTGCCTGCCGTACCTCTGCTCACTCCTTAGCAGATATTCTACTGCCAATCGTATCTATATACCTTGCCAGATATTCTACTGCCTGTCGTACCTCTCTTCACTCCTTGCCAGATATTCTACTGCCAATCGGATCTATATACCTTGCCAGATATTCTACTGCCAGTCGTACCTATATACCTAGCCAGATATTCTACTGCCTGCCGTACCTCTGCTCACTCCTTGCCAGATATTCTACTGCCAATCGTATCTATGTACCTTGCCAGATATTCTACTGCCAGTCGTACCTATATACCTCCACATTCCTCTGTCACTTAATAAACAGTTTGTTTAAACATTCTCTGTGTGTGTGTGTGTGTGTGTGTGTGTGTGTGTGTGTGTGTGTGTGTGTGTTTGGCTTCTGGGTTCCGGACAGTAGTCCCCCTAACACCTAAACCCTATAGAAAATCTTTGGGGAGAGCTCCTACTCCGTGTTTCTCCCTGCTGCAGTGTGTGCAAACCTGGTGAAAAACTACAGGAAACGTTTGACCAAACAAAGGCTACTGTACCAAATATTAACATTGATTTTCACATGTGTTCAAATACTTATTTGCAGCAGAAGCACACAAATAAATGTCATGAATGCCAGGGACGAATCAGACAAGTGCAGATGCGTAACATTTGAAAATAAAGTTCATCAACAAGAACTAGAAAATAAAAAAAAATAACCTGCTTTCTTTCAGCTGCTCCCAATAGGTGTCGCTACAGCGGATCGTGATCTGGATCAAAATAAATGAGTAATTATAAATCGAAATGAAGCCTCTAAAATCATCTTAAAAGAGACATGCCAGTTTTTTAGCTACGTGTAAACTATGTAAGGCAGAACAACAGCAACGTCTGAGAAAGCTATATCACTACAACTACACACAAACCTACTTGCTCAGTGAACCCAAACATGAATGCACCTCTTCATTTGTGAATTACAAATCCAGTCATGAATACGAGTGACATAATCAAAAATGGCATTTGCTCTCACACAGCTGAAACTGCTACAGAGCTTCTTAATACAAACTCAGAACTGTAATACAGGAAGATCGGATGATCGGATGATCATTGTGCTCTGCAAGCAAGGACACGGTGAGGGAGTGATTTGTGTTGGAGAAGTTACCCATCATATAAACTTTAAATTGTGGATGTGACGTCTAGTGTATTTAAGTTTAAAAGCTCCATGTAATTATAGTTGAGAGTAATGTGTAATTATGTTTTGGTTTGCTAAAATGGGATTTATATAAATTATCATCTTAAACTACAGAAAATCTCGTGACTTTAGGAAACGGGACAACTGAGGAATAAAGAAAGAATCAGAGAAGGAGCTAAAGTTGTATTTTATGGGTACAGAATGGCTTCAGAGAGCGAGTGTGTGAGTGAGTAAAGGGTGGACGCATTTGTGTTCTGTACTATGCGTTTCAACTCAAATAAAAATTACGCACATGCACA
>JAYDZG010005694.1:0-10202 GCA_034509265.1 Microcambeva bendego
GTTTGGCGGCGTGTGAACCGATGCTGTATTCCAGTCTCCTCTCTCTCCTCCTGCGGCAAACGTACAGAGACAGAATCGAGCTCCCATCATTAACCCGGATGAAGTGATCCAGAGACTCACTGAGCAGAGCAAAAGTATGCGGACACCTGATTGGCTTGTTAAACCTGCCATATTAACACCGAAGGACCTGATATGAAAAGCGTCCGTCCTAATAGTCCAAATGTACGATCCTGTGGAAAGGATTTTATAATAATGATCATTTTTAAAATGAGCCTCATCCAAGCAACTCAAGTGTACAACTAAAGGCGTAAAATGACACGAAAATGTTAAGTTCAGTTCATTTTCTTTAACCCCATATCCTAATTAGGGTCATGGAAGGGTGCTGGAGCCTATAACTAATAATAGTAAAAAAAATAAGCATAATAATGGTAACACCGTGGATGAGGCGCCAGTCCGTCACAGGTACACAGGGTTTCTCCAATCGACCTGGTAGCATGTCTTTGGACTGTGGGAGGAAACCGGTGTAGTTTTGGAGCATGTGGAAATCTGTGTCTTTAAAGAACTTAAGGAAAGATTTACCCTTAGGGGATTTACTTAAATGTGGTTCAGTTAAGTTGAGGGGGGTTCATGCAGTGAATGAAGTTTTACTGAGTTCCACTGTTTCCATGACAACGACACAGACTTTTACCCTAACGGGTATTAAAACAAACAACCAAAATGGAGAATGATGGAGATTTTAATGTTTTAAAATATTAATATAATACAATAAATAAATAAATAACAGAGAGCATCTTCTACCTCGCCAGTAATTTCATATATTGAATGATGGTAAGATCTGTATTCTGTTGTCAGCGATACGTCACCCAAATGGTCTAGAGCAGTGGTTCCCAAAGTGGTGGCCCCCTAAAGGGGGTGTGGAGCTGTTGCAGGGGAGCACAGCAAGGCAAATTAACTAGTGATAGGAATTACAGCTTTTTAAGGGGAGCCGAATCTTTTGGCTCTGTTCCTGTTCAAAACAAACACATGACTCTTCGTTCTTTTTTACAGGCAGTTTTGGCGCTAATTCATAAAATACAGAACAGAAGTGGCATCTACGCAAAACCTTTCAGTGCAAAAGCCAAACTGTGGTTGCTCTGCATCAAGTTTGTTTCTAATTTAAACCATTATTGCACCGTGCAGAATCAGATTTAACATAATTAAACAAGTTTATTTCTCCATTATAAATTCCAGTGGAGCTTGGAAGTAAAAAAGTTTATGTGTCAATGGGAGGGAAGTTTAGGTGAAGCTTTGCTTCCTTTAAATATTACTAATGGAACAGACCATTAAGAAATCTACTTAAGGGGAATTCTATAGATAAGTGTACATTTAAGGGTTTCTGACAAGTTCCCCTTATATAACCCTTAAAGCATTTA
This sequence comes from Microcambeva bendego, assembly GCA_034509265.1. Taxonomy (NCBI): domain Eukaryota; kingdom Metazoa; phylum Chordata; class Actinopteri; order Siluriformes; family Trichomycteridae; genus Microcambeva; species Microcambeva bendego. Next base: position 1,413 of record JAYDZG010005694.1, read on the forward strand.
AGGTATAGTTAAGGGCGATCATAAAAGAAAACTCCCATTAAGGAGTTTCATGCTACACTGCCGTGGCATTGAATCAAGGTTCTAATTCATCCCAAAGCTGGTTGGAGGGAACGAGCGAGTCTGATGCTTCTCCAAAACTGCAGCTCTTGACGGATGTTCCCGGTGTGTGGCGGTCAGTATCTATCAAACGAAGGTAAACCGACGACAGGGTCATGGGCGGCCAAGACTCCCCGAAGGCGCTAATGTTAAGATTGATCGGTGTATAGTTTTATTCAATGCTAAATTATTATGCTAATTTTGTAACATAAATATTACCATAAATTCAGCTAGATTTCCAAATATAAGAGGCAGAACGTTTAAAAGTAGCCAATCCAAGAACGTTATTCATTTCTCAGGGCTGCCGATTGGCTGCCGAACTGTGATGCATCGTGAGCTTCACGGCCCATATTTGTTTTTTTTCTTTTACCACATAAGAAATTTCGGGGGTTACTGTACTGTAATATTGTACCTGTGTATCCACACGCAGAAAAAAACCACTCCCATCAAAACAAGTGCGGCCACTCCTCCTGCTCCGATGTACACGTACCATCTGTGCTGATCAGATTCAAACCCTGGAACATGAACACTCATCAGATCCATCCATCCAGTACCCCAGCCCTGGCTCCCCGAGAGTCGGCTCTACCTCGACTGTGCGGCGCCCCGGTGCTGACGACAGTGTGGCGTGCGCCGGTGCTGTACCCGCCGCCGTCCGTGCTGAAGTTACAGCGATAAACTCCTCCATCATCTCCCGCTCCATCCTCCAACCGGACCTCCATCTCCATCGCCTCGCTGCAGTTGACTGATCCCGAGTGTGAAACCCGCTCCAGTTCCACCCCGACCTCAGTCATCCTGCACACCGCTACCACACTGCTGCCTGCCCCGCCCGGTCTCTCCATCCTCTCCATGCTGACCTCGTTCACAACTCCGCCCCGGAGGTCCACGCAGGTGACGATCACACTCCTGTTCCCGGAGAAGTCGGGATCTGTGCCGGGAATGATGGGGAAGAACGTTTCTGCTGGGGGAAAAGAAGAGGTTTGAGGGATCAAGCCGGGTGAATCGATTTCAGTTAAGAAGGACACGGACAAAATGATGTGGTTCTGTGTCCTTGAAGAACCTCAAAGATTACTCCAAGAACCTAGGGGTTCTTCCTAGAACTCAATGTTTAACAGTGTAGTTCAAAATTGTCGTGTTTAAGAGCGCCACGCAGTGGTCAAACCGATTAAGCATTTTCTAACCTGATTATTAGTGGCAATTTTATTGTACTCGTTTAAAAAAGCTTTTGGAATGTCTCCATATTTCCATGATTAATCTAATCAGAGTTTCTTTCAAAAACTCCAATTCAGAATCTCATTTAAGCTTCTTTTATTTTAACACCAAACTGTATAACATAATATGACAAGACTAAGTGTAAACCGAGTCATTGTCCATATTATCGAGGTGATCCATAATAAATAGTGCAACGTATGTTTATGGGATTCTGTTCACAATAATGTGCATAATAGAATTATAGAAATATAATAGATGTAGCCAAAGCCTCATCTAAGAAAGAATCCTTATAAACATAGTTTCATTGTTTCAGTTCAGTTCATTTTCTTTAACCCCTTATCCCAATCAGGGTGCTGGAGCCTATTCAATGGGCGCAAGGCTCACGGTTACACCCTGGGTGGGGCGCCAGTCCATCGTAGGTACATACAGGACAATTCAGTCTCTGCAATCAACCTGGTATCATGTCTTTAGATTGTAGGAGGAAACCGGAGTACCCGGAGGAAACCCACACGGACACGTGAAGAACATGCAAACTCCACACAGAAAGGACCGAGATCGCCCCACCCGGGGTTCGAACCCAGGACCTTCTCGCTGTGAGGTGACAGTGCTACCCACTAAGCCACCATGTCAACCACAATTACTTTATTATCCTTATTATTTTTTTTAAACAAGAAATAGTAAAAGGAAAAAGAAAAAAGTTAGTAACAAATAATTTGTTTTCTATTTCATGTTTAATAAAGTCATATTGTGAACCCGGTATCATGAATCATATCGCATCGTGGGTAGAGAGTATCATTACATCCCAAATAAAAACCAAAATGATTTGATATTATAGAACTTCATACCACCAAAGCTCCATATTAAATGAAGTGAATACTCCTTATAGAAATATAATAGATGTAGCCAAAGCCTCATCTAAAAAGGATCCTTATAAACATAGTTTTAAAATACTATTCTGAAAAGGCTTGTCCTTACTTGGTCTCTCCACGTGTATTTTCTTGTTCCAGGTTCCTTTAGGAAACGTCTGAATGGAGCAGTAGTACAGACCCTCGTCCCTCCCGGTGACGCCGCTGATGGAGATGCTCCCGTCTAACTCGGAGCCTTTCAGGAAGCTCACCCGGCCGTCGTACTCTTCGGAGAAATTGATCCCGAATTCCGGGTGGTAGACGGCGAGAGGACCAGACTCGCCCTCTTTGGTCCACGAGAACATGGTGAGTGTGCCGTTCCATGGACACGTGCAGTCCAGCACCATGCCGTCCATCAGGGTCACCCAGTTCCCCCCATCCTTCAGCTGATCGGAGCCTGGAGAGACACGAACGAAGTATGGGGATGCTTACTTATCTCACTAATGTTCATAGTCATCAGAGTGTCCCTCCAGGACTAAAAGAGTGTGGACACCAAAATTAGAGCTTGTCGGACGCCCTATTGTAAAGGTAAAATGTTCGTAGCCTAGTGGGAGCTTTGGGCGGTACAAAGGCCACTCAAGGGTCCTTGAGCAAGACCATTAACCCGGTCTGTTCCAGGGACTTCCAAACAACTTTGGAAAGAAAAGAAAATAAAGTCATTGTACTTTACATGTGTATATGACAAATTAACAATATGATTGAGTAACATACTATATTGCACTGAAACATTTAGCCTTTTAATTTTATTTGCTACAATTGAGACGGAAGCGGGTGCTACATTTTTTTAACACAGTTTGCAGCAGTGAGGTGAAAAAACAGCTGGAAAGACTGGAACAAAGGACCTGGTCCTGACGGCGTAAGGAGGCGTTTCTGAACAGGTGGTTAGCAGTGTTGGTGCACCACAGGGGACTGTTCTCTCACCTTTCTTCTTATAATAATAATTTTATACCTCCAGTACATTTCCAGTACATCTCTGAGTCATGTCATCTCTCTCAGATGATTCAGCATTGGTGGGGTGTGTCAGTGGTGGAGATGAGAGGGAATACAGAGATTTGGTTGACCGTCTTGTCCCATGTCCCCCTCAACGTGACCAAGACGAAGGAAATGGTCTTGGACTTTAGGAGGACCAGAGCTCCCCCGAAACCCCTCTTTATTTTAGAAGAGGTAGAGCTGGTTGAGAGTTATAAATACCTTAGTGTCCATCTGGACTGGAAACACAACAATGATGCCGTCTATAAAAAGGGCCAGAGCAGAATTTATATCTTAAGGAGGCTTAGGTCCGTCAATGTATGCAGCAAGATGCTACACATTTTTATCAGTCTGTAGTGGATAGTGTGGTTTTCTACACAGCTATCTGCTGAAGAAGCAGCATAAGAGTTCAAGACTCCAAGAAGCTGAACAAGCTGATATGCAAGACTGGCTCTGCTCTTGGCTTTGCTCTGGAGCCCCTGGAGTTGGTTGTCGAAAAGAAAGTCATACACAAGCTGCTCAATATAATAGACAACACCTCTCATTCATTACACGACCTGCTGAATGAACAGCAAGGTACTTTCAGTGGTAGGTTCCCAGACTCCACTGCAACAAAGAGCGCTAAAGGAAGTCATTTCTTCCCACAGCAGTGGCAATATATAATGACTCTAAATGAAGCAGGATGACGCAGAACCTGTAGAATCCACAATGGTATCCATCCATCCATCCATCCATCCATCCATCTATCCATCCATCTATCTATCCATCTATCTATCCATCCATCTACATTTACAGATGTTAGTTTTGCAACTACCTCCACAAATAAAAGGACATTATCTTTTATTCATTTAAACAATCAAATCACAATTACTTTATTGTCCTTAATTTTTAACAAGAAAAAGTAAAAGGAAACTTAGAAAAGTTACAAATCATTTGTTTTCAATTTCATGTTGTTTAAAAAAAATCCGGACAAAATCGTATCGTGAATCGTATCGCATCGTGGGTAGAGTGTATCGTTACATCCCTACTAAAAATGATTTGAGATTATAGAACTTCATACCACCAAAGGTTGTCTCAAAACCGTGTATTTCTGACAGTCGATCCACAAAAAATCAAATTAAAAACATTTACTATGACTTCATAAATAATTAAATAAATGAAACATAAGAGCTCCTCCAACACGAAAATATCACACTAGTCTACATTTCTGTCCTTGTGAGTAAAACTTTCTAGTTCTTGTTAGTTTGCTTGAGAATAAAGCAACATAAATGCTTACCCTTCAGAGAAGCGAGAGAAAGCACAAGTACCATGAAGTACCAGTTCTGCTTTGGTACAGGCTCCACCACCACCATTATCTCTACACTGAAAAGCAGGAACGTGAATGCAGCATTGATGCCGAGCAAAGACACTAGAGCACTTCCTGTGAAGAGACTCGTGAAATAAACATCATCAACCCTCAACAAGGAGGAGTTACAGCTCACTGAACCCTACACTTAATCAAGTCAACCCTACTCTTCACCTTTTAATAAACAGCAAACTACAAAAACGTAACCCCGTCATCCAGAGGTCCCCAGCCTTTGTCTTTTGCACCATGGCCCGGTTTCATTTAAGGTATAATTTCACGGGCGGATTTAAAATCTGTATGAAACGCTGTAAATGAGATGCTGCTCCCACCTAGTGGTGATAGAAGACCATAACACCCGTAATGTGTTAGAAATTGTATTGCTTCTGTAGAAGTGTCCAATTATTTATTCTTTCAGTGTGGCCGATGGTTGGGGACCACTGACTTAATCCACAGTAAACAAAAACAAATTAACCCTTTAATCCACAGAAAATAAAATGTACACGTCACCAACCGACAGATTAACATAAGACGACCAAAGAAAGTCCGTGAGTGAAGACAAGCTGGCTTTTCATGTACATCACTCACATTTATTTCAGAATACAAAAATAGACCGCATGGTTTATATACATTCGCTAATACTTTTATCTATTTTAAGAAACAAAAATAAAATAAAGACAAAACACAAATGGACGATCGTCTGCGTGAGGTTCCGGGATCAGGCTCGGGAGTTCAGAATCTGCCTGAGATTTTCCAGACACTTCAATAAATAAGCGTTTTCTTCATTCTCCTGTTTCTGGTCTGTTAAAAAACGAAGAAATAAAGAACAATAATGAAAGCACAGAGTTATACGAAGAATCGATTCATGAATGAAGGAATGATTCAACACGAGAGAAGCTTTACTGATCCTTTGTGAACAGGTACCGTAATTGCTTTGGGGATTATTAGAGTGATTATTAGGTTTGAAATGATATATTTCTGATTCGGTCTGGCTGTCCGCTTGCCTTTGTCTTATCTTAGGATTGTTTTGTTCTGTTAGCTTCGTTCAAGCTACATTCAGTTCTGTTTAGCCTTAACCTGTTAATCCTTTAATTCTTGTTTTTGTTAAGCTTCGGGTTTAGCACATTATTAGCATGAGCCCTGTACCGATTTGTTAGTCTAGTCCGTGTTGAGCTTAACTCTTGTGTGTTTGGATTCTGTTAGCTTTAGCACAGATTGTGTGTTGGGCTTGTCCAGTTTTAAACTTAGTTGTGTACTTCAGTCCTACTTGTGACCAGGGATGTCATGAAACCAGAAATGTATGTAAAAGTCCATAGCAATACCATTAAAATTCTCAATACAAAGTTTGATACCATGAAGAAAAAGCAAAAAACAACAAATGAAATGAATGGATGTCGACATAAATGCTTTCATTTAAAAAGCATTTATAAAACTTTCATTTATAAAACTAAAACTTTATTTTTGATTAAGCAAAAAAACTATATTGTGCCAATAACCCCCCCCCCCCTCCCCCACCAAAAAGCAAAACTTTATTTTGGTATAGCATTTACATTTACCAGTATTTTACATCATGTCTTATGTCTTATGATCCTCCTACTAATTAAAAATATAAAAATTCAGCATCGGATCATTCAGGAAAGACATGAACAGTTGTTTTCAATGTGAATAAGTGATTCTTTAATGTATATAAATGTTTACGAGTGTATTTGTATGTAATTTCGAGCTCGTCAGTGAAGGTTAAGCGTTCAGTAGGCGTTCGTAGCTAACGCTGGTCCCATTGGTTTGAATGGTATGATGCTAATAAAACACGAGCTAATCGCTACGCAGAAAGACTGTTTGAATAACCCGATTTATATAGCAATAACTTAATAGAATGCTTACTATTTAAACAGCTGTCTAGTTAAACAGTAAGGGAGCGAGGCGGCTCACTACGATTCCTCCTGTATTATTGTTTTAGCTTTCTCGGCTTATTAGCGTTATGACATTAGCATGTGGTCTGGTCTTTGGTATCGACTTGGTACCGAAGTATAAGTTCTTGTGAATTTTCTACTTGTGACTATTAAACTAATATTGATAATCTATTGATAACACACTGTTGTGAGTCTTAAAGCATTATACCAGTGCAAAGGAGTCTGGGATATGTAGTGAGCCAGTCATTGACAGTTGGAAGCGTGTCATTACCTTTCAGAAGAAGTGATTTATTACACCTGGTCATACCTTTCTTGGCCAGTGTGTACGCCTCATCCACTTTCAGTCTGACAGAGGGGCACTTCAATTTCGCTCTCGCCTTCTCCGGAAAAAACAACAACTCAGATTTAATAAATAATTATGGCAATTATTTCAGGTATAAAAATAAATAAATCCACTTATTTTTTAACTGTGACGCTATTCTGTCTGAGCAATGTAGAGTGAAGGGGCTTGCTAAAGGGCCCAACATGTCAATCTGGCAGTAGTGGGGCTTGAACCAGCCACCTTTCGAGTACTAGTCCTTCACACAGTCCAATATTCCAATAATTGTGTTCCTACAGCCCTAAATTTCCATAATTATGTTCTCATAACTATGTTCCCACAACCCTGTATTACCATATTTGTGTTCAAATGGTCCTATATTCCCATCATTCTGATTTTCAAGAGCACAAACTTCCCATAATTGTCTTCTACAAGTCCTATAGTCCCATAATTCGATGTAGAATGAGAAGCAAGTGACTGCTCTCTCAAAAAATAAACATGGAGTTGCTTTCCCGTGTTAATAAATTTTGAGCTGCCTTTTGCTTGTGCCACATCGTCTCATTGTTTTGAATGGCACGATGCTAACGCTAGTCAAACGCGATTCGCAAGACATTTAAACAATGAGTACATCAGGTGTAGCAATGATGGTGGGATTCGTAAACCCTTCACTAGCAGTGCCGGTGCAGGAGGATTTTTTTTAATTTGTTTTTAGAGCATATACATAATATGTGGACACAAGGTCATGGCGCGTACCTTCTGAAAGTTGTGTAGCAGAGCCCACAGAGCCGAAGCTCCCACAGCCCGGGCGTCTGATGAGCTGCTCTCCAAACAGGCCACCAGGAGCTCCACGGCTTTATCTAAGACATCAGAGGGATCCAAACAATTACAGTACAGTGAACCACCGCAAAATCCCGTTTTCTATGATTTTAAAATGGTTTTATTGTGTCAATATATAATTTGTCATGCATTTTAACACTTCGTAATATAACGTACTAATTTTGTGACAAAATGTAACAGCTAAATTGACCATACTTTACCATACCAAAGTAAACACGCTTGCATGAATGACAGTACGTACAAATGGGTGTAATATGGGTACAGTGATATGAGCTGGTCTGTGGTAAGGATAATTATGTAATAGAGATCCCTAAAGTGTTTTATCTGAAAAGAAAACCAACACGCTTTTATTTCAGAGAAGACTCGCTTTTATCTTTAACAAAACTGCTTAACTGAAGAATCTGTTTGCATAAACATGAAGCTTGAGAGGCAGGGATGTTCCAACAAAACACAGTCCCAATACCTCCAATACTAAACACGACTCCTAAGTGTCCCTAGAAAGCGAGTTTACGAGTAAATAAAGCGCTACAGTTTCTAAGCCTTAACTTCCACCTCCACCCCTGAATCGGCGCTGGTTGTTAAGACAGCTGCCGCTCCATAAACACTGCGATTGGTTCACTGCTTTCCAGCAAAAGGTACAAGCAGAACAATGATCTATTCACTTATTCTAGGTGTTTAACTTATAGAAATAAGCATTTATAGGTATTTTTACCACACCCGAAATTCACATTTTTAACCATTCCCAGATGCTCAGGGGTTTTCAGTAATCTACACATCACACTGGCCTCGTACCGCAGGCCAGGACCCGGGCTTTGTTAGCAGGGCAGAAACAGACGTTGTGGAGGACCAGCAGGGCGGCATGGTTCCTCTCCCCCGCCAGGTCCACCAGCGTCTCGAGGGCTCCTCTCATTCTGACGATGCTCTGCTGGCCGTCCTCCTCAAACGAGATGTTGAGGAGCAGCTGGAGCCACTGAGACACCGCCGCCGAGCTGCTCCTGCTGCCCGCCCGGGGCTTGGGGAGGGACAAGAAGTGCTGCAGGAAGTTACTCTGTGCATGGAAGAGGAAGGAAAGTGGTCTGAGCTCTACATTCCCAATAAATGTGTTCCGACAGACCTGTATTCCCAAAGTCGTGTGTCAAAGCCCCATATTCCAGTTATACTGTGTTCACAGAGCCCTACATTTTCAAAAACTATCTACAACTT
>JAYDZG010005773.1:0-10196 GCA_034509265.1 Microcambeva bendego
CACCAGGTGTCTTCAATATTGAACCTTTTCACAATATTCTAATTTTCTGAAATACTGAATTTGGGATTTTCATTAGTTGTCAGTTATAATCTTAAAGATTAAAATAAATAAACATTTGAAATATATCAGTCTGAGTGTAATGAATGAATATAATATACAATGTATTACAGTTTTTAATGGAATAACTGAAATAAATCCACTTTTTATGATATTCTAATTTTTCTTTTGTAAAAACTACACAATGGAAACGTATACATTTTGTGGCTGGTCTGCATGGACTGGGCAAGCACACTGAAGGCTTACATTTCTGGTGGACTGCAACAAACCAGACACCAGATTTCCAGGACTGCACAGCAAGCTCACTGAAGGCTTACATGTTTGGTGGACTGCAACAAACCAGACACCAGATTGCCAGGACTGCACTATTAATATATATTTGTTTACTTAATGTATGTTCATCTGTACATTTGCATGCCATTGTGTTTCACCATTGCTGGTTGTGTTAAGAAGAGATGTTTTGTACTAACCCACAGTTACATTGTGAGTTCTCAGTATCTCGTGCATCTTTTGCAGGTCACGGGCCTGGTGCACATTTCCAAAGGTGAAGAAAGCCACTTCTCGTCGTGCCACAGCAGCAGCCATCAGCTGTATAAGAGCTTTTACAAACCATTGAAAGGTTTAGAACTAGTAATTTAGTAACTGTGCCACAAGTTGTAAAATACTATATTATAGTAGATAATAATCACCTTTGAGCTTTGGGTCACCATGAAAAGCCCCACATCCCCAGTTTCCAGTTGCAACAGCACAGGTGTAATCATCAAAACTGGAAGGATCCATCCTGAACCCAACATATGCCTTTAAAAATAAGAACAATTGTGATTACAAAAACATCAAACCACATATAACCATTACTTCCCTACATGTGCAATATGAGTCATAGCAATAATACAGCAATTAAAAAACAGATGTACAGGTTTATCGCCAGCAGTGTGCATTGCTTCAAATTTTGTATGTACTGTTTATGAATGTGATTTCACAAGCAGCCAATGTTTAACATGTGTGTTTGAGTGCATTTTATCATTTTGGCGATTCCATAATCAATGTAAAAGTATTATCCTTCTAATTATTTAATTTATTTATAAAAGTTACATTATTTATCGGTTTGACAAAATGTCCAAGATATCAGTCTTAAGTAGCTAAAACAAAAGTTTATTCAGAATCAGACTTTATTGGTCAAGTAAATGTAATTAATGTAATTCAGTGACTTCCCTTTCTGTAAAAAAATGTTAAATCTGTATTTTTCATTTCCCTGTGAAATGAGTAAAGCCCTAATACTAACATACAAAGCCTTGCAAAAGTATTCATCCACATTGAAATTTTTCGTGTTCTTTTACCTCACAACCTGGAATTAAAATGGATTTTTTGAGGGTTTTTATCATTTCATTTACAGAACATGCCTACAACTTTCAGCTGCAAATCACTTTGGATAAGTCTCTATGAGCTTGCCACATCTTGTCACTGGGATGTTTTCAAGGGAAAACTGCCCAGCTCCTTCAAGTTAGATGGTTTCCGCTGGTGAATAGCAATCTTCAAGTCTGACCAAAGATTACCAATCGAATTAAGTTCTGGGCTTTGACTAGGACGTTCCAATACATTTGCACATTTCCCCTCAAGTGTTGCTTTAACAGTATGCTTTGGTTCATTGTCCTGTTGGAAGGTGAACCTCCGTCCCAGTCTCAAAACACTGACAGACCGAAACAGCTTTTGCTCAAGAATATCCCTGTATTTTGCACCTTTCATCTTCCCCTCGACTCGGACCAGTTTCCCAGTCCGTGCTGCTGAAAAACTTCCCCACAGCATGATTCTGCCACCACCATGTTTTACTGTGGGGATGGTGTTTTTGGGGTGATGAGATGTATTGGTTTTGCACCAGACATAGCAGTTTCTTTTGTAGTGGAAAAGACGTGGATATTTTTTTTTGTTTTAATAACATTTTCTTCTCAGACATGATGGAACCCATGGTTTTTACAACACGCATTTGATATGCGGGGGAAGCAGGACACAAGACACACACACACACACAGACACAGACACACACACAGAGACACTAGCAGCATATAACTTTGTGAGAAACTGTGATAAAGTATTTAAGGGTGTCCCTTCTAATAGTATACCTGTTATTAAACAATGACTAAGACGATATTAGTGCAAGTTATATTATGCTCTGCAATAATTTATGGGATGTACCCTGACTTTTATGTTGTGTTGTATGTTTTACTTACATATCATTTGTTATATTGGTTTTGAGCACGTTTTATTACCATACCGTTACAAGACCGAGGAAGTATAGGACTCTTATCATAAGTACATATAATTGACTTAGGATCCCTTAAGTAACTTATCTTACAAAGTTAAAGAAGGATGTTTCTAAAGTGTATGTGATAAGACATTCATAAGCTGTGACAGTAGCACCATCTAATGGTTTTAACCATCATGCTTCTGGTTGAGATGGGAGGAGTTTTGCATTTCGGCCAACCTCGAAAGAGAGAATTTCATCTACAATCAGGAGAAGTTTTCTCTCTTAAGGCTATTTCCAAAATAAACCACACCTTCCATTTTCCTTGAAAAAGGGTGGTTAACATACCCTTAGGAAGAAAAACTGGGCAAGAAAACGGGAAGAGAATAGAACCTGCAGGGAAAAGAACCCGAACTACTGAACAAGGAGGTGTGAAGCAAGCTAGAATTTTGGAAAGTTGAGGGAACGGTTGTGGACAAAGTCTGGCAGTCTCAACCAGGATAAAAGAAGTCATGACGGCCGCAGCAATAGCAGAGGCCTGCTACTTTGTGAGAGACTTCAAGCTGAACTCAACAACCCAAAGGTCAGCCTACAACATACTATTGTGGCAAGCCAGTCAGTGCGCAGGTCACCCTCACTGGTCTTTGAAACGTTGCTTTTGGCCATAAGTACCTGTTACCCATGCTGCAACTTCAATTCAGTTCATATCCAGACCAATCCTTTCACTGGAGGCCTTCGTGAACCCTCAAGTCGTCACCTTCTGGAGATCTCGGTCCTCCACTGACACACAGACCCCATCGTCAAGTTTCCTGAGGCAGAGCCAGAGCCGATTCACTTCGGCCTGACCAGAGCCTACTACTCCGACTTGAGGAGACCAGCACGACCAGAGACCCAGGAAAATCAAGGTAGACCCTATCTCTATGCTTCATGAAAAGACTTGTTTCTGTGAAATCTAATTTTAAAGCGTAATCAAATTATCTACTGATGATCTGTAGCTCCGGCCAATCCCTCTTACATCTCAAAAACAAGTTACTTTAAGTTAGTAATTCAAATTATTTAAGCTTTTGTTTTACCTTGGTTTTATTCACTCATTCACTTACTTTACATTTCAAGCATTTATTCATTTTTCTTCCTTATATTCAGTATTTTACCCATCTATGCATTCACACCATATGTTAAACCTTTAATAAACATTATTATTGTTCTAACCATTTGTTGTGTACATTTTAATATCCAAATACGAGACAACTAAAAGAATTTACCCTTCTAAATTAAGACCATCATTTTGGGTTTTTCTAGAAAATCCCCTTTTATTTAATAAATTTGATTTATTAGGTAACTAAATTTTGCTAGTCGTGCCCCTATCTAACCTCACTTTGTAATTAGCCAATTAAGGTGACATTTAAGAAGAAGTGAGATTTCCTTTGACATTTAAGGTTTATCACTACACCTTGGTGGCCGAAAAGCTCAATTTTGGTCTGACAAGAGCACCTTCCTCCATACATTTGGGGAGTCTCCCAAATGCCTTTTGGCAAACTCAAAACGAGCCTTCCTATTTTTGTCTGTAAGTAAAGGCCACTTTTCCATAAAGCCCAGCTCTATGGCGGGTATGGCTTATTGTGGTTATATCGACAGATACTCCAGTCTCATCTTGGGAACTCTGCAGTCTGGGAACACCTTCAGGGTTACCTTTGGTCTCTTTGCTGCCTCTCCGAATAATGCCCTCCTTGCCCGGTCTGAGAGTTTTTATGGGTTTCCTGTGATACCATGTTCTTTCCATTTGATGATAATGGATTTGATGGTGCTTTAATGGTGTTGCAGCCTCTGGGGGCCTTTCAGAAAAGGTGTGTATATACTGACAGATCATATGACACTTAGAATGCACACAGGTGGACTTCATTTCACTAATCATGTGATTTCTGAATGTAATTGGTTGCACCAGAACTTTTTAAGAGCTTCATAACAAAGGGGGTGAATACATATGCACATGCCAATTATTTTTTTTATTTTTTTTAAATCCATTTTTTGTATACAGGTGCTGGTCATAAAATTAGAATATCATGAAAAAGTTGATTTATTTTAGTAATTCCATTAAAAAGTGAAACTAGTATATTATATTCATCTATTACACACAGACTGATCTATTTGAAATGTTTATTTATTTTAATGTTGATAATTATAACAGACAACTAGTGAAAATCCCAAATTCAGTATCTCAGAAAGTCAGCTGACGCATTACTTGTGTCAAGCCACTCTTGAACAAAAGCCAGTGTCAAAAGCGTTCCGTCTGGGCTAAAGACAAAAAGGATGCTGAGTGGTCCAAAGTTATCTTCTCTGATGAAAGTCAATTTTGCATTTCCTTTGGAAATCAAGGTCCGATAGTCTGGAGGAAGAGAGGAGAAGCACAGAATCCATGTTCCTTGAGGTCCAGTGTAAAGTTTCCACAGCCAGTGATGGTTTGGGGTGCCATGTCATCTGCTGGTTTTCGTCCATTGTGTTTTCTGAGGTCCAAGGTCAACGCAGCCTTCTACCTGGAGGTTTTAGAGCACTTCATGCTTCCTGCTGCTGACCAACTTGGAGATGCAGATTTTATTTTCCAACAGGACTTGTACCTGCACACAGTGCCAAAGCTACCAGTACCTGGTTTAAGGAACATGGTATCCCTGTTCTTAATTGGCCAGCAAACTCACCTGACCTTAACCCCATAAAAATTCTATGGGGTATTGTGAAGATGAAGATGCGATATGCCAGATTCAACAATTAAGAAGAGCTGGCGGGCACTGTCCGAGCAGCCTGGGCTCTCATAACACTCATAGCATAGCTCTCATAGAAGTGTCACAGACTGATCCCACATCACATTGCTGCAGTAATCCAGACCAAAGGAGCCCCAACTAAATATGCTGTAAATGCTCATACCTTTCAGTTGGCCAACATTTTTTTGTATTGGTCTTAAGTAATATTCTAATTTTCTGAGATACTGAACTTGGGATTTTCATTAGCTGTCAGTTATTATAATCAAAATTAAAAGAAATAAACATATCAGTAAATATAAATATATCAGTCTGTGTGTAATGAATGATTTTTTGTAATTTTTCACAATTTTCACTTTTTAAATGGAATTACTGAAATAAATCATTTTTTTCATGATATTCAAATTTTCTGACCAGCACCTGTATATTTGTTTCTCATTTCACTTCACTAACTTTTTTGTGCAGCTGCATCACAGACAAAAACATTTAAACACAGGCTGTAATGTAACAAAATAGGTAAAAAAGCCAAGGGGGTGGATACTTTTGCAAGGCACTATACAGTGAACTATTACATTAATTGCCGTTTCGGGCGGCACAATGTCTAAGTGGGTATAACTGTCAACGTTCATCAGTTCAACCTTTTCAGCTTGTTGTCTTGCCGTAATGATCTTGTGTTTCATGTTGTATTTATGCTGCCAATATTAACACATACCCTGAGTAACTGCCATGGTGGAGGGCAGAGTAAATGTTGGGCTGTTAATAAATGGATATTGAACATTTTTGGGTTCTAAGTTCATAGCTTTTCAAGTGTATCTTTCTCATAGAATGGCTGACCTTGTTGAGTTCTCGTTTAATGCTTTTCTCATTATACTGGTCTCTCTGGTTCTTGAAGTACAAAGCATCAATAGCAACAATCTGGCAGTAGAGTCTTTTCCACTCGTCCCTGTAAAAAAAAAACACATGTAAAACTTTCTACTCTTTATTTTTACTCATCATACATGAGGGCTGTCTATATTTTCTACAATTAAGTCATTAACTATGAAAGATTTCTCAAGTAACAATTAGTTACCAATTTGGTACCTAAGGGTCTGTTCAAAAACCTAGTTTGATTTCTACACAGAGTTTTGAATTTAACAACCACATGTCTATCTGGCAAGTCCTTTATCTTTTATTTATGTATAAATAATGGGGGCAGAAACAGCCTTGGGGTTAGAGAACTGGGCTTGTGAGCACAAGGTTGCTGGTTCGATTCCCAGAGCTGACCGGTCATTAATAACGTGCCCTTTAGCAAGGCAGCCCAACCCTAACCCGGGTGTCATGGCAAGGGCTCCCACCACTCCAGACACTGCTTCCTAGTGTTCACTTGTGTGTATATGTGTGTTTCACGGCAGGCTTGGGTTAAAATGCAGAATTCCACTGCACAATAAGGAAAAGAGTATTCTAAATACTAAAATTCTAAATGTGGTTACTATCTGTAAATAAAAGTTTATTTGCAAAGTTCAGAAACAAACAGATTTAAAATTAAAAGCAAAAATGACACTCAAGTCACATTATTCTGACTATTTATTATTGTACAGCTGCTAGACTCTGGAGTAATCTTGAGCAGTGCTAACTGTGTTGCATCCCAAATGAACACAATGATCTAGGTGGTCCCAAAGATGATCAACTGGGATGAGGTCTGATGAGCTTAGAGGCCAGGGTAGTGCGTGTCTTGGTCATGCTTTCCCTACCAATGTCAGACATTTTGAGGTCCACAATATGTATTTGTCCAGGATATGAAATAACAAGGATGAAATAGTTATTAACCTCTCAGTGTCATCAATATGTGGGCCACTCCACTCAAATGTATCACTGTATCCTACAGTACTGCTGTACTTCTGGACTCCTGTAGACAAAACTCAGACAAATCAATTGGTACACCTGCATTTCCAAAGTATACATAAGCTAAATCTGCATCCATTGACCAGTCTGATCCTCACCTGTGATCTTTAGGCACTCGTTGTCAGCCAGTTTTTCAGTAAAGAGCCTAGCCACAATCAGTTCTGGGCACTGAAGAAAGCGAATCTCTTCCTGAACCAGTCCTCTACCGAGCACTCCCCCACCTATAAACTTGCAGGCAAAATCCACCTATTGAAAGTGGGAGAACCAATTGTTACAATATGAATGAAGTAAAGTATGAGAGGTATCAAGCTATTTATAAAACATATTGGTAATAGATACATGGCTTAAAATCTAACAAGCTTCATCAATTCTGCAATCTAACTATGTTACAAAGCAGGTTAAATAATCTTACCACAACTTAGACAGCATGCAATTTTAGTGCAGTACAATAACTATAAACAACCAGGCTGCATGGGCCCAGGTTCACTGGAAAATATGGGACCCAAAGCAGAAAAACCCTGTACTCCAGAATTAGCCAATCATGTCCGTGTCAGTCAGACTGGGTGGGAATACTAGGTCAATGCACCACCTGCACTATTAATAAAACTAATATTTTAATAACTGTGAGAAATAAGTAAAAAGGGTTTTAAGGACATCTAGCTAATACATAGGTCACATTAGTTTAAGTGTTGGTTAAATCAGGTCTACATGGAAGTCAAGGTAGCAAAATAAGCACGATTGTTCATCAATGATATTAACAAAATATTAATTATCGCCTCCCTGAAAAAGAAAGAAGATCCACTTTTATGAACAGAAAGGAGTGGAGCCAAAAGACATTAATACTATTTTTTTAACTTGTATTTTGTGAGCTGAATTTGACATATTGAATTCAAGCACCTGAATATATATAATTTGATTATTTTTGTACTTTGAATTTGGTAACATTGGTTTTCCAATGTGAAAATGAGTCACTGTAAAATGCAATGCGTTTAATTGTAGGGCAAAAAATCTAAATTTCATTAAAAAAAAAATCAGTACTTGAAATTTGAAAGGCTTTTAAATGTCAAAATCTGATATCACAGATTTACTTAAAGAGAAGCCTGATATCTATATACACATGGATTTTTTTCACATGCTCCAAAAATCAAACGAACACTTAAATCACACATCGGATCTCAACAAATAAAAGATTCATGCTAAAAGGTTTAGTGATAAAAATTATGTAATTGTTGGGGTATAAGATATTATGATTATGCTGTTCTATCCATATGGTTAATGTGGTTTGTTTTGTTCACTTATTACTTCATACTTTGAGCTTTGTTTCTGTGTATTTTTGATGTCTGTATTAGAACATATAATCTTTTGGAGGCCAAAACATATTCATTGCTATCGGCATATACTCTTCACAGTATCGTAATATATCATGCCTGTATCACAATGATGTAGCAAACTAGTCCTACAAGTGCATTCTGTTCTTTCCCTATGATTAATGTTGGTTCTGTAAAGACAAGGAGGAGTACTGTGTGGGAAGTGTGATAAATCACAGAATATCTAGATCCAGATGTAAGCCGAGGTTATTCATAAAAAAAGCATAGGCGTTTCTAAACAATTAAAAGACCTGGTACATGACAGCGCAGACGGGAGTCACAGAAGGCTCTACATGTTTAGATAAGGGATGTTTTGATGTTTGGTTATGCTTTGTCATAATGACAGACTTGGTTCTACTAATCCTACCCACCTAATGACTGTGTGTACACCTTATGACGTATGTAATATGACTGAAGGCCATGGGGACCTCCTTTATTCAACTATATAAATGTGTGTGTATCCTTAATACATTAGATATCTTGTGAACTCACCAGTGTGTGTGTGTCATATTTTCTCCCTTGAGCTCAAGAATTTACCAACAAAGAATTCCTCGTTATACCTCAGATTGGACATCATAGAACCTTGATTCTACAGTAATTACTTTAAAATAAAATATCTTAACATTTAATGGAAATATTCAATCTATGGAGGAATTAACCCTAATTTTTGAGAAGTGCAGTAGACCCCTTAGATAAACCCAGAATTCTTTGTCCTGTGTTTGTTTAGAGTTTACAAACACTAACCTGAAGCATGCCTTTACCCTCTTTCTCAATAATGCCTTTGGAAGACACATGAAGATTT
This sequence comes from Microcambeva bendego, assembly GCA_034509265.1. Classification (NCBI taxonomy): domain Eukaryota; kingdom Metazoa; phylum Chordata; class Actinopteri; order Siluriformes; family Trichomycteridae; genus Microcambeva; species Microcambeva bendego. Next base: position 9,097 of record JAYDZG010005773.1, read on the forward strand.
GTCAAAGTCTCCTTTTGACTGGACATAAAACAAAATGAGTCAGAATTCACACAAACACTGTCATTTATTTCACATAGCATTAATTAGTTCACACCTTTCCCATCTGGGGAGTTGAGATTCTGGAATACAAACTCTTTCAAAGGTGACGAGTCCATTTGGTTTTGTGTCTGTTACAGATGAACATACAATTAGTAACTTTTATCAACTTTAGAATACATTTTAAATAAATGAAATGTTAAGGACATGATAAAGTGTAAACCAACTTAGCCCCACAATTCAATTATAAATTAGTTTGTAAGAACAAAAAGGTGATGCAACAATTTGCATCAATATTAAACTGAACTAAATGAGGTTTGCAAAATAATCATTCTAAAAAATAATTTGAAGCTGTAATGTTAAGAGAATAGTTTATAATCTAAGCATTTGTAAGCCACGATTGCACTGTAAACACATGTATACTGACGGAACAAGAGTATGTGGACTTTGTTATATGCTATAAAAATAAGGGCTTATCAAAAACCTGTTTACTGAAGGTGTGTTAAGTTGGAGATTGATTGAAATGTTGTTACCTTTGTTAGTAACGGTGTTAAAATAGTGAAAAAGTGCTCTTAGTTTTTGAGTCTTCCGTGTACACGTTTCATCAAACAGGCTGTAAAAGTAAAATGAAAAGAAAAAAAATCAAATACTAACATTCACTTAGTGACTGCATAATATAATATATATATATACAGTGAGGAGAATAAGTATTTGAACACCATGCGACTTTGCAAGTTCTCCCACTTAGAAATCATGGAAAGGTCTGAAATTTTCATCTTAGGTGCATGTCCACTGTGAGAGACATAATCTAAAAAAAATCACCTATGAAAATCAATGTTAATATTTACAGTACAGTAGCCTTTGTTTGCAATTACAGAGGTCAAACGTTTCCTGTAGTTTTTCACTAGGTTTGCACACGCTGCAGCAGGGATTATGGCCCATTCTTCCACACAGATCTTCTCCAGATCAGCCAGGTGTCTGGGCTGCCGCTGAGAAACACGGAGTTTGAGCTCCCTCCAAAGATTTTCTATAGGGTTTAGGTCTGGAGACTGGCTAGGCCACTC
>JAYDZG010005814.1:0-10193 GCA_034509265.1 Microcambeva bendego
TTATATTCTTAAGCTTAAAGACGTTATAGACAACGATATTAAAGGTTTGTTAAATAGCGAATCTTGTTGGGATAGTTTAATAATAGAAGCGTTCCCTCCAGTTATACATAGATTGTCATATAAGATCGATGAAAATCTAACCATATTTCTTCATAAACTATTTAATACTAATGGACAAAAAGCCCTGATGCATAGTCATAGCTGGGATTTCGCAATTAAAGTATTGAAGGGCGGATATGAGATGGGTGTTGGTTTTAGCAATGATAGGAATATAATCCCAGAAGCTAATTATGTATCTTACGTCAAAGATGGTGACATATACAGCATGACTGACGAAAAAATATTTCATTACACAAAACCTATTTTAAACGATGTTTCTTATTCTATCATGGTTGTCGGACCAAGAAAAAGAGAAAGAAAAGCTTTAAATAATAATAAATTAACCAAAGATCAAGTTAAAAAATTAATAGAAGAATTTAAGGCGATTATATGAAAATAATTAACACATTTATCTCTGATCCGGGCGTCAAGATTCCCGAGTATACTGTCTATTCCCTTCAAAAATTAAGGGAAAATAATCCAGACATTGAGATCGACTTTATCTGTAATACCGGGCATGGGTTCGATAAGGTATTCAAAAACCTCAAAGTAAAATGGGTTGATCAAAATGACTTGGATTCATTCTACTTAGATTCGTTTAGGTATCTGTCAGACCTTGAAAGACATGGTACGCCCGACACTAAATATCCTAGCCCGCCCAAGTTCTTTCACCGGGCCCTTGAGCGTATCTTTATGTTGCAGGCCTATTCGGAGATAGATAATGATTTCCGGGAAGTTTGGCACACAGAGAATGATGTTATGACATACTATCCATTTGACCAGATTAATCTTAGCTGCGAGTATAACGATAATCCATCAATATATATAACTCCGATGGGCCCCAAGATATCAACTTTTGCAGTGGCCCACTTTTGCAATAAGGATGCAGTCTCCTCTTTATGTGCTAAATTCCTTGAATATTTGTGGATGGGTGAGAATAAATTCATTAAACTTACCGGGGCCGACATGCTTAACGAAATGACTATGTTACATCAGGCACAGCTAGAAATGTATATTGATTCACTAACTGTTCTTCCAAGGAATTACAAATATAGTTTTCTACATGATGATAATTTTCTTTTTGATCCGGGCTCCTACGGGCAATACCTAGGCGGGACCAACAATCACGATCACGGACCCGGCTATGCAGGGGACCACCATTTTATCGGGGCCGAAATCAATAAAATGAACATAACCCCGTATTGGGACTCTGGACATAAGAAACCGTTTGTAGCATCAACCCCCGATGATGGTTCTACAAAAACCTACCCATTGTTCAATCTTCATATCCACAGTAAAAATCTTAAGGCATTTCAATGATAGACTTTATCAATGGTGATAAATTTAGGGGTATGACCGGATTACGTATCGAGTATAGAGATACGCATGACTATTGGAACATTTTAAACTATATAGTCAGAGCCCGCAAAGACCCGGCACACGTCTATAAGCTAATCACCCATAACTCCGATTGGTCCGTGGGTAAAGCTATGGCCGGAATGGGCGTAATCCCCGAAGAATTGCCCCAGAACCTTAAGTGGTTTGCCCAGAATGTGGATATTGAACATCCTAATATTGAGTCAATTCCCATAGGATTAGAGAACCCGCAGTGGCACCCTCTAATTCAAAAAACCCAGAAGATATCCTACTGCATGAAGTATAATACAAAATTTTATACTAACATGTGTATGGCCCAATTTAATCCGAATACTAACCCTCGCAGACGAGAAATCTACGATCACTTTTCACAATTTGATTGGTGCCTATTTAACGAAACAACAAACGGAACAAATTTTGATAGATACTTGTCAGATCTTAATTCTAGTGTATTCTGCGTATGCCCCGATGGAAATGGAATTGATACTCATAGATTATGGGAAGCCCTTTATGTTGGCTGCATACCGATAGTAGAAGATTCTATAAACGCCCGATTCTACGAGAAACTCCCCATTTTTATTTGTCAAAATTTCCTAGATATCGACCTAGACATGCTTTCCGAGGTTAAATCTAGCATAAACGAACGACTATATACTGAATGTGATATGACGATGCTCTCTATGGATTACTGGCGAGCCAAAATTTACGACCTTTCATAACAAAGAAAAAATATGATATATACAAACCTGCTTCCGGGCGATTACGCCGAACTTACATCGTGCCGAAAGATCTACGAGTGTCTTAATCGGTACTTTGACGACTCTTATGAGTTCATAGCCCGCCCTTGGATGGTTCCTCACCCAGAAACGACCCGAAAGTTTATAACGCTTGTAACGTCATCTGAGGGCCACAATTACACCCCGCCCGAAAAAGATCTGGAAAATTGTATGGGTGTTTTCATTCATTACTTTCCCACAAACGATCCATATTATTGTTCTTTGCCAAGTATTCCTAAGCTGTATCCAATTCCACTTGGATTCAAAGAGGGGTTTAATCCTATTTCTAACCGGCCCATTGCTAGCCGTAAATATGATGTTACTTTCCTTGGTCAACTAGACCCTTATCGCCGGGCCGAGTTCTATCAGTTCTGCATTAAAGTTGCTGAAAGATTTCCAAATAGTAAGATCGGATTCTATGAGGGTTGGAATAAAGGGCTTGACGAGGGTGAATATGCCGATATAATGGGGGATACGAAGATCGCCCTTGTGCCGTGGGGATCGGCCAGTCTCAACACATTTAGGTACTATGAGGCTATGGCTTCCGGATGTATTATCCTCAGAGACAAAAGATACGTACATTCTCATATTAAATCGTCAGATTTTATGGGCCGCGACGTTGGTAGCTGGAGTGATCATTCTTATCTGCTCGATCTGATTGGTTGTATCCTAAAAAACGAAGACTTGCAGCATTACTCAAGAAATAATGTAAGAAACTATTACGAAGATTTAAGTCCCGAGGCATGCGCCTCTCAAATAATGGAGATTGTAACGTGAGATACGTTTGATTTTTTGTTAATACTTTACTCCATTCCACCATGAACTTTTATTATTATTTTCTTCCCTCCATAATGGTCTTAAATTACTGTAATGAAAGCATTGACGCTGCTGTTCTGGATCGGTTAAATCAAATGAAGCCATTGGTCGGATGTGATCAATTTCCCATTCACCATAATTTTCCCAACTCATTTCATTCATAAATTGGTTTTCAATATAAATTCTTCCTTCTTCCCAAGTACAACCTAGCAATTCTTGTGATGAGGCAGACTTGACGATACCTTGACTAATTATTCCCTTATAAAAACCTCTCCTTAAATTATCAGCTATTCTAAATTGTGGATCATTTTTTCTTCTTTCTTTTACATATTCTCTTCTATATTTTCTAATTTCTTCTATGTTTTCTTTTTTATATTTTTTTTGTTGTTGCTTTATTTTTTCCTTATTTTGTTTTTGATATTCTTTACTGTATTCTATTTTTTTGTCTTTGCTTTCTTTATAATATTCCTTTTGCTGTTCTTTAATTCTTTCATTATTTTTTATGTAATATTCTTTCATATAATTATCATATTTTTCTTTATTTTCTTTGTTATATCTTGTTTGTTTTTTATTCATACATTCTTTGCATGCGCTATACAGTCCATCCTTCTTCTTTTTATCCTTGTAAAATTCTTCAAATTCTTTTTTAATTTCACATTTTGTGCAAATTTTCATAATTTTTCCAATAAAAAAACCCACAAAATAGCTGGTAGAGCAGCCAAAATGCAGGTCTGTTAAGTTTTTTCGCGTTGTGCGGGTAAATACTCTACTACCTACCCGTAAAGTAATACACAAAATTAACACCATAGACATAATTTCAGATTTTCCACCCTCTAACCATCTTTTTACCAACAAATTATGAAATACAAAATAGAACCAAGTGTACACGGAACCGTAAAAACCTTTTCTTACGGCGGAATCCCGGCCATTCAGGTGTGGGGCGTCGATACGGCCTTTACCAAGTTGGCAGACTACGTTAAGGATAATCCATTTAAGGTAATCATTGAACTAGGGGCCGATTATGGCGGGCTAACCAATATGATTGCGGATAACCGCGTATCAGAAAAAGCCACAATTCATACGTTTGATATTAACAAGGATCGATTCACTAATCTGTGGCCCGAAAAGATCGTATTCCATTGTATGGATATCTATGAGAACTTTGAATATATCAGTAAGTTGTTCGATAAAAATCTTAGGACTTTGATTCTATGTGACGGTGGCAACAAGGCTAAAGAATATCAGGAATTAAGTAAGCATCTTAACCCCGGCGATATCATCATGGCCCATGACTATTATCCAAGTCGCTCAGAATTCGAAAAGGGTAAAGAAATTGGCCGATGGAACTGGTGGGAGTTTAGTGATGAAGTGGCCCCTAATAATCCGACTCTAATTAAAACTGTTGATTTTTTTGATGACTATTGCTGGTTCTTTAGGGAGAAAATTAGTGTTTAAGTTACAATATAGAATTTACCCTTACTATATTTATCGTGACGGAGTCATACAATACTACGCACAATATAGATATTTTCCATTTTGGTGGAATACAGTAGAGGACGGTATTGGTCGAGATATCTTTGGGTACAGCAAAGAAGAAACATTGAAAAAACTTAATGATCATCTTAAACTTGACCTTATACTAAAAAAAGAACAAAAAAACACAAAGCCACTATGATCCCTATATTTGTTATTCACCATGCCCCACTCGTCGAACGAAAAACCTATCTTCAAAAATTACTACCATATGCAGAGTTTGTGGAAAAGCCTATTTTTACTGTACCCTACGTCAATGATCCTGAACTCTGGAAATTCCGAACCGAAGGATTGTACGGTGGGGAAGTTCCATTTAGAGAAATGCGAGTCGGGGATTTGGATTGTACGAACAAGCATCACCATGCATTAACCGAGGCGTCTAATCTAACGACCCCGAGTTTAATCCTAGAGGATGACGCAATTCTTAAGAATGGCTTCTATGAATGCCTAAGAGATATAACAAGAAAGAAATATAGTCATTTATGGGATATTCTATTCATTGGCGGGGCGTTTCCCCATACGGTGGCCCCTACCATTTCATATGAGGAAAATAACCCATTTGTCTCTAAGGGGCATCCATGTGGCAATACGGTATGTGCATATGTGGTCAAACCTAATGTGGCGGACATTATAGGACATGATTTATATTCGAATTCTACGGTCCTTCCGGTCGATTTTGAATTTAATTTCATTTGTAAAGAGCGGAAATTACGGGTATGTCATTACCTTCCTTATGTAGTACAAGAGGGTTCTTCGGCAGGATTTTATCAAGGTAGTCAGTTTAGGTAAAGGTGAGAAATATGAAAAATAAAAAATTAAAGCAACTAAGATTTAATCTTAAAAATGTCGAATGGGACAGGAATTGGGAAATATGTTATAGTCCACAAACAAATAATCCTAAGGTTTTTTGTAACGGTGTTGACATAACACATCTAGAAATACTAGCATTAAATAAGTACGCAATAAAACATAGGATTTTTGACGAAAAACGTGACAAATATCTTACATCTTATCTATTTGGTCACGTTGAATATTACCCCGGAGAATTCAAGTGAAAATAGCAGCATTCGTAGACAGTATGGCTTTGAGCCAAAACGTATTTTATATGACAAAAACGTTCAATAAGTTGGGGGCTGACAAAATTTCCCCCTTCTGTTTTTACAGTAATTTGAGCACACAGGCCGTTGGGCCCGATTTTGCCGTTATGAATTGTTATTACGGAAACCACTATTCGGGCGGGCCCGCACTGGCTACCTCTATCGAAACCCTTAAAATCCTACATAATTTGAACATAAAGGCCCGTAAATTTTTCTATTGTTGGGATTTAGAATGGCTCCGGGCCCCACAAAACTACTCCGATAATATCGGCCTATTCAGAAATGAGTATATTTCCATAGTTGCGAGAAGTGAATCACATGCTCGCTGTATCGAGAATTATACAAACAAAAAAGTCTCTCATATAATTGAGGACTGGAATTATGAAAAGGTCAAGGAATTAATATGGAGTACAAACAATTAATCGAGGATTATGTAGCAGGTGAAAGCACAGCGGAGGTAGCGGCACGTTACGGCCTATCTCCTACTAAAGTGGGGCGAATCCTACGGGAAGCGGGCGTCGTTAGAAGCCGCTCAGAAGCCCAGAAACTCGCTTTGGAGAAGGGTAAGGCAATCAACCCAACTAAGGGTAAGGGGCACTCAGAAGCCACAAAAGAGGCCCTCAGTGAGATGGGGGCTAAACGGTGGGGAAGTCTAAGTGAACCAGAACGCCGGGTATTTAAAGAGACCGCCAAGAAACGGTGGGAAAAACTCACGCCAGAACAAAAAGCAGATATGCAGTCTAAAGCCGGTATTGCACTCCGGAAAACTGGTGAGGAAGGTTCGGAAGCCGAAAAATTGGTGTTTGAATCTTTGGTTGAGGCCGGTTATAGAGTCGAGCGTCACGTAAAATCCTATCTGAATGGTAAATACGAATTAGATATGCTGATTCGTGAACATGCCATAGCGATAGAAATGGATGGACCATCTCACTTTATGCCTATTTGGGGCGAGGAAAGATTGAATAAGACTATTCAGCACGACATTATCAAGACCGGTGTTCTTATGAGTATGGGCCTTACTATAGTCCGTGTTAAGTATATAGTCAAAAACTTGACAGAAAAGATTAAGCGTGATCTTTGTAAACAAGTAAAAGAAACAGTTGCCAATGTGGTATCTGGTAAAATTAGTGACAAGTTAGTGGAGATTGAATTTAAGAATGGCTAAAAAAGTATTGACAGAAGCTGATGTTGTTGAAATGACTAAGGACCTCCCGCCCGAATACGGTTCGGACGGATGGGACGATTATGTAATGAGTCAATTCAAAGAAGATGAGCTTATTGAAGGGGCCCCATTGTGCCACGGACTAAGACGTGTATCGCGTAATCTTTTGGGACAAATTGTGTTTTCGGGCCCTACTAATGTAAGCCCCGCAACAGATTGGGATCGGCCCGGACGAGCTACCGTGGTTTATCAGGTTACGTTCCTCTGGAATGATGGTAGTACCCGAGTATTCTCTGACGTAGCTGACGTATGGCATGGAAACACGGACGATCTATTCTGTGCCCACCCTGCCGCAACTGCATCGACACGAGCCGAGGCCCGAGCACTTCGTAAGGCCCTAGCAATCCGCAAGGTTTCTGCCGAAGAACTCACCCGAAAGGATGTTGCGTCTATTGTAAAAGGAACTACACAATCTGTCAAGGTTGAATCTGCCGTAACTGGAGAATCGGCCCCGACTGATGAAATTAGCTCACCACAACTTAACTTGATGGATGTTCTATCTAAGAAACTAGATCTTAATACAGTCAAGTTTGTAGAGTCTCTTGGTAAAAACATTAAAACCATCAATAAGAAAGATGGGACTGAAATTATTACCAAGCTAAATAAATATCAGCAAGATGGCATGGATTCTATTCCGGAGGCAATTTCCGGATACGATCCAAGTTGGAAGACTGCACGTTAGTTTTTAGGGCCGAAAGGCCCTTTTTTAATACACTTACAAGAAAGAAAAATATATGGATTTAATCCAACATGTTCAGCGGGCCGTTGAGGAAACTCTGGCGGGACGCTCTAAACTAAATGCTGACGTAACTTCTATCAGTGGATTTACTAGTGCTACTATACAGAGACTCTTAAATAATCTGGGGAACCGGCCCGGCACTAATTATTTAGAAGTAGGGGTACATAAGGGGGCCACATTTGTAGGGGCGAATTTCGGAAACGAATTTGAATCTTCTACGGCGGTTGATAATTGGTCGGAATTCGACGAGTTGGGGCAGTCTTTCAATACGTTTAATTACAATATGGAAAGGTTCCTAAAGCCCGGTAGCTTTAAAGTTCTAGATCAGGATTGTTTCTCGGTCGATGTATCCGAACTTCCTAAGATTAACTATTATCTATATGACGGGCACCATAGTGAAGAAGCTCAATATCGGGCCCTAGAATATTTCTATCCGGCCCTAGATGATACTTTTATCTTTGTAGTAGATGACTGGAATTGGCCCGAGGTACAAATTGGTACAGCCCAGTCAATTGTTGATTTAGGCCTCAAGGTGTTATATGCACAAGAATTCTCTAGTAGTATAGCTAATGGTTTAGTAAGGGGTGAGGGTTGGTGGAACGGTCTTTATGTGGGGGTTTTAAGTAAATGAATTTAGAAAAATATAGAGTCTTGGCTATGAGCCTAGATCGTAAGCCATCATTAAAAGATAATATATCTGCGGACGAAATTGAAGAGGCGGCCAATGCTATTCAAACGCTTACTAATTTAGTAGAATTATCGGAGTATCAGGCTAAAATAAATCTTGATGCATTCAACGAGGTATTGGAATACTCTGTGTCGCTACTGTCCGATGTTAAAATGTGGAAAGATAGATATTACGCCATAGAAGACGAATATGATAAGCTTAAGCTAGCATACGACCAATTGAGTCTATAGTATTTTTTCATTTGTTAAACAAAAGAAGCCCGGAAAACCGGGCTTTTTTTGCAGACATAAAGTCTAGCAGTGGATATTATAGATACTCAACCGACATTTGTAGTGCGTATTGAGACTTGCTTCCAACAGACAGTGGCGATGCACTAAGAGCGACCCGCCAAGTATGTCTAGTATCAACACCGGTTCCACCAAAAGTTCTGGTAGTGGAAATCGCCCCAATATTAGCCAGATTAGGACTAGCTGTATTGTAGTATTGACGCCACTTAGGTTGATAAGCTGTATCATAAGTAGAATTAAGGAATCGCTGACCAGAGCCGGGCGAGTTCAAAAGCGGCACAATAATACCAGTTCCGCCAACGGTGTCATCATCGCCTACAGCGGCCCCAAGTCGGCTATCGCCGTTAGTCTTGGCATCGGACGTAGAAGCGTTACGGAAGGTGATTCCGGAGCTATTTTGCCATGCGTAAGCAGAGCATTGGTTAGCGGGCCAAGCTTCACCCCACCAAACGTGATCACCCGACCCAATAGGAGCACCGCCCACACCATCATTAGCGGTATTGGCAGAACCCGGAGTAGAAAGCCACGAGGCATAAGAGAGTCCATTAAAGTTAACTAGTTCAGCAACCTTGGTAACAACGCCCGAGGCTGGATAGTTAACATTAGAACGATCATAGATACGCAACTGAGCATTCTGCACATTAACTGGTGTAGAGTGATCAAAGTTAATATCTAGAGTTCTATGGTAGCCGTTAAGGCGGCACAATGGAATACCAGAACTGTCAGTATCAGGAATGCCCGAAGCAGCAGCGGTAAACTTAACATTGTAAGCATTTCCACCGTTCAAGGTTCCGTCAGAGTTAGTAATGAAAGTCTTATCCTGATACGAACCGATCTGTACAGACGACCCGAAGGACGACCCGTAGAAACCAAGGCCCGAGCCAGCAATATTAGGAGTAGAATAAGTTCCAAAAGTAATTTCGGCCATATGTAAAAATCCTTATTAAGTGTGTCTATTTGTTAATTTGGCCGAAAAACGGCTAGAAAATCCCTATCTTGGTATACGCAATTAGGCCCCGCACCCACAATCTTTGGTCGGTGACTGGCCCCATTTTCCTTCCGGGCATGCCTCTAAAGCCCACGAAGTTTTGATCTTAAGGTAGCATCCACATTGAGAACATCGAGGATCATCTGACAAAGAAAAAAAGGGGCATTCTTTACAAATAGCCATGCGGCGATCTCTTTCTTCATCCGGGGCCTGCGGCATCCCGCCCGCAACGTGGCGAATTGTAGAAACAGTAACATTTTTTACTTGCTCAACGAATGATGGCATGGACAAATATTGTTGCTGTCTGTTAAAGAAATCTTTTTTAGATAATTCCATCTGCTGAAAACTCCAAAATAAAACTTCCAAATGTGTAAGAGCTATTATGAAAGCTATTAGATCCGTATGCATATTTATTTATGTCTGACTCTAAATTGTCTAGATATTGATAATCAATCCTTATTGGCTTGTACAAATCTTCAATTCTCCCCAAAGTTATAAAGTCACTAAAATACCTTTCATTACCGAAAGAACTATTTTTTCCATAATCGGCAAGATAGTGAAAATATTTTTT
>JAYDZG010005999.1:0-10183 GCA_034509265.1 Microcambeva bendego
AATATCCACTTAGTGTAGAAGCTAGTGAAGGTATTTTGCCTACGATACAGGACTTATAAGAAGCAGGGGTGTCAGTTAAAACACATAACCCATGTAATACAGATAATTTTCATATGAGAAAGAAAAATTCAGACAAATGGCATTTAGTGCATGATTTAAGAGCTATAAATGCAATAGTTGTGACACAACTTCCACAAGTTCCTGATCCACACACTTTACTATCTAATATTCCTGTAGAAACTACCTATTATACAGTAATTGATTTATGCTTTGCATATCTTAGTATTCCAGTACATGAACAATCACAATACATGTTTGGCTTTACTTATAACGGAAAACAATACAGTATACATACACTAGATTGCCACAAGGATATTGCAAAAGTCCATCTATTTTTAGTAGTAGCTGCAGACTTACGAGATATTAAAATAGAAAGCACCTTGTTAATGTATGCTGATGATATCCTGATTTGCAGTCCAACTAAAGACCGATGTGAAAAGATTCCATCATTGTTCTGACAGCACTGGTAGAAAAAGACTTCAGTTTTGAATGAGGGAAGTAGACTACTTAGGAAAGGGGTCAAAGGTCAATTATGCCTGCACACATCCAAGCCATTAGAACAGCTCCAAAACAGTAGCTAACATGTTATCATTTCTAGGTGTTGCAGGGTTTAGTAGACAGTCGATTTGTGATTTTGCACTAAAATAGCTCCTCTTAGGATTATAGTGCATGAAGCAGGGCAACAAAATTTTAAAGGTAATTTAATATGGGATAATGAGGCAGAACAATCATTTATTAACACTAAAACTGATCTGTGTATGGCTCCTGCTCTGACCAGTCCTGATTATTCAAAACATTTCATGTTGTTTGTAGCTGAGAAAAAGGATGCATGAATGCAGTACTAGCCCAGAAAGTGGAAATAATACACAGTCAATTGCTTATTTCAGTTCGCAGCCTTATAAAGTTTTCTTGCATTTAAAGCACCACCTAGCGATGCATCAAAATTGACAGGCCACCTCAGAATTTCATCGTAAACAATATGCTCAAGTTTCAATAGTTTTGGCTGAAGTGTTTGAGAGTTATAGATTTTTGTATTATTTGCTCTAAAGTGTTAATTTGCATATGATTTGGTGTTCTCTTTCATCACGGTAGGATCAATAAAATAGTGTCTTGTTGTTTTATGTGTTTGGGTCGCTGAGAAAAAATCAGTATTCCCTTTGATCGCGGTAGGATCAATGAAATAGTGTTTTGTTTTATGTGTTTGGGTTGCTGAGTAAAAATCAGTGTTCCCTTGATCGCGGTAGGATAAAAAAAATAGTGTCTTGTTGTTTTATTTGTTTGGGTCTCTGAGTAAAATATCAGTGTTCCCTTTGATCGCGGTAGGATCAACAAAATAGTGTCTTGTTGTTTTATTTGTGTTTGGGTCTCTGAGGAAAATATCAGTGTTCCCTTTGATCGCGGTAGGATCAATAAAATAGTGTCTTGTTGTTTTATTTGTTTGGGTCGCTGAGTAAAATATCAGTGTTCCCTTTGATCGTGGTAGGATCAATAAAATAATGTCCTGTTGTTTTATGTGTCTGGGTTGCTGAGGGTAAGTGCCAGTGTTCCCTTTGATCGCAGTAGGATCAATAAAATAATGTCCTGTAGTTTATGTGTCTGGGTTGCTGAGGGTAAGTGCCAGTGTTCCCTTTGATCGTGGTAGGATCAATAAAATAGTGTCTTGTGGTTTTGAGTGTTTTGGATAAATATCAGTGTTCTTTTTGGTTGTGGTAGGAGCAATAACAATTATTTATTCTATCTAAATTTCTATTCTGTTTACTGTGCAAAGTATTGTTGTGCTTGGTTGTATAATTGAAAGGAATAATTGAGTAAATTCACCTCCATTAAAAGTGGAACAACTCACAGCAGCCAAGTTGAAAGAAAATGTTTGAAATTGTAAAAATGAAACCCATGCCCCAAAAGATAAAATAGGCCATCGGTGAAGTTGAATTATGGTTCAAATTTATTTCCAAACGCCATCATTATCCAATAGGTGTTGACCCAGCACCTAACACCGAAACTAGACAAAAATAAATAAAAATGGCTCAGCGGACTGTGGACAAATTATTTGAAGAATTGGAAAGGGCAAATCAAATTAAGAAAATTCAAGGTCAATCACACTTGGCTCTGACGAAGCTCATTGCCCAACACATGAATAACATTTGTGCTGTTGCAAGTAAAGCGCACTCTGACAATTCTTCTCATATTGAAAAGAAACAGGAAGCATCGGCTCACACACCACCACCATTCACCACTCACTACACCCACCTTCAGCCCCTGAGGCACCTCCTACTACCACTCTGTATCCCTCTTTGACGGGAGCCACAGCAATGTCCGAAGAAAGAGGAAATAGGCAGTCTGACAATGTGGAGTTACTAACCATTAATGTACAGTGAACAGTTCTCACTGCAGAATCCCCTGAAGTGACCCAGCTCGCCGCTAAACTGCATCAATTGCAGATGAGGCTGGGAGAATTAGAAACCTGGGACTCCAGTGTTGATTTAAATCCTCAACATTCACTTCATCCACCCCAAGCACCTATTCAATTTTCATGTGCTCAACCACCACATGTAACACCTGTGATGATGCTTGTAGCCCACAGCATCCTGTTGGAATATTCCAATACAACCAGTAAAGAAACCAGGAAAGGACGAATACCGAATAAGGGATGACTTGAGACTTATCAATCAGGTTACTGTAACTGAAAGCATCCCTGTGCCAGACCCATACCGCTCATTGCAAAATTTGACCCCTGAATTTTTTTTTCACTGTCATTGACTTGGCCAATGCCTTCTTCAGTCTGTCCCCACATCAAATTTTGACAGGATGCCTCATTCCTGGCCCTCCAAGAGACAAGGCAGTTTGAAGGGCACTGGATTTGTGGGATGAAAAATTGGGCAATTACATGGAAGTGCTTACCAAAGTCATTTTTAGAATTACCTCACAGGTGCAAGAATCCAGAAGACAAGAACCTGAGGAAAGCACCCCGAGGGTACAAAAGAGGGACTGGGTACGTATAAAAGTCCACAAAAGCAAGTGGAATGAACCCAGGTGGACAGGGCCTTGGGAAGTATCTGAGGCCACTTGTAAAGGTCAAAGGTAAGAAAGGAAATCCTTGGCACCACATTATACACTGTACTCCTACAGATCCCCAACCATAACCCTAGAGGAGATCAGAGAAGGATTGAAACAGCTACCAGTCCTGTGGGAGGAGCCTGAAGACAACACTGAGCGGGTCGTGGAAAAACACAAAGCGGGTAACTGGTAGAAAGAGATCTCCGGAGAGGTGGTGAAAGAAGGAGGTGATTATAGAGCTCACTGTGTAAGTGCAGATCTACTCCTGGTAACAGGAGTTGCCAGACAGATCCGTGAGGAACTAGAAGTCTAAAAGACTACATCTCAGCAGTATAACATTTGGCTGAATTACTCAAAGCACTGAGGGTGGGCACATTAGGTGGGTACATACCAAAATTGGGATGTATAGGCTGAGTTAGAAAATAGTTAAACGCATACTACAAGGTTATTTAGCATCTACAGGAACTGAGGTAACTGTGTTCCACAAAAAAACTAGCTGCCACTAAACATGGTATAAATAATGTGGGTAAGGGGGGGGGCAGCACAACAAAAGATACTCGAACCAAACGCTCATGAAGCCCAGATAAAGTAAGTGTGTACAGTGGTGGGAAAGTGCATGTGGTAAATATTGATTGGGACACGCCACAACAGTAGTAATGAAAATGACGTATATGGACACCAAGCATTCAGACGATCTAACTCCCAGCTGTAGCTACTGGGAGAGAGTATTTGCGCATTCCACGGACCGTCATGTGAACTGTAAGAAGGATTTTTACTCTCGTTGGTATCAAGGAAAATAATTATGTAAGGTAAGAGTAAGCAAGTTGAGGGACAACATAGTATGGAGTTTTGGAAATATGGATAAAGAAGGTGGTTGGAAAAGTAACGAGACGAAATGCTTTTCAGTAGGTGTAAATTGTGAAGGGTCAGACCCTATGAAGGTTATGTGCTTTAAAGGCAGAGTGGGTGAAAAGAATGAAAGTAGGACAGAGAAACAGACAGAAGATGCCGTATGACCTGGAGAGGCCAGTTGGCTATTGAGACAGGTTATGATGACAATGTGTGGTTAGATTGGATTAAGTACACAGCAGATGGACTCCAGGCCCTAAATTGTTTTGTTTGCACGGCTGCCAAACCAAATTTGGGTACGTACACAGTTCAGATGGGAAATCTGTCCTGTCTAGTCAGTCTGTTTACCCCAACAGGAGTAAAAAACACCAGTAGATGCCATGAACTGACAGTCATGTATCTGGAGTCTACATAACGAATTCCCTCAAACATTAGGGCATATAAGGGTAATTATACATGCTTTAACTCTTCTGAGGAAGGGCTGGTAAGGGGTGATTTCCCAGAAAGCTGTTGTTCAGACACCATCCAAGTTTCAGTATATAATTGTTAGGAAGCCGACAATGCTTGCTCCGGCAATAAGCTTCATTGAGCCGGTTGAAGATGACGCCATTTTTTGGCATTACAGAGGGCTTCCTAGGGCATTTAAATATACTAATGCCCAATAATTAAGACTGACAGCCCGCACCTGTCCTCATCCCATAAATAGGGAGTCAAGGCATTGCGAGCTGTTCTTTACCTTAAACTTTTGAACTTGCCTGGCAACCTTAAATATAAATATTTTATTTGTGAATTTTTCCAATAAATATTTTGGTTGGTATCAACGCATCTTTGTGTCCTCTCTCTCATCAAGACGATAATGGTAGGGTTTATAACCAAACCACGGCAAAGGGCTGGTTGGCTTTGTGGTGACATGAGAGTGCGAAAAAGTCTGGATTATGGAACGAGCAGTGTGCCTTGGTGCATTTAATTATGCTTATCAGGATTTACTGGCAGGGGGAGTGGAGAATTCGGTGGACGTTATTGCCAAACCAGAGAAGTCAAACCTGGGGGCTCGTTTAATAAAACCGTGTGGATTGATGACAAAGGGGTCCCGAGGGCCAGAAATCAAATTGCAGCCGGGTTTGAAAGTGTCTTCTTCTTGTGGTCCACTATTAATAAAAATGTTGATAAATTACCTATACTACAACCAGCAGAGATTTGTCAACTTCACAATCCAAGCTGTAGAAGGTCTCAGCGGTCAATTGGATAAAACCTCACTGATGGCCATTCAAAACAGAATGGTACTAGATATGCTATTGGCAGATAAAGGAGGTGTTTGCCACATGATTGGAACTACCTGCTGCACTTTCATACCCAACAACACCGCCCCAGATGGAACCGTTACCCGAGCATTGGAAGGTCTAAAAGCTCTTTCTAAAGAATGGAAAGAAAACTCTGGCATTGAAAATCTTTTTGCCAGATGGATGGAACAATTTTTGGCTCCTGGAAAGGATTAATAACCCAATTGGCCATGGCAGTGAGTGTTGGATTTGCAATCTTGGTTTATGGATGCTGATGCATTCCTTGTATTAGAGCATTGATTATTAAATTAATTACCACCATAGTCCAAAAGGGGGAGTCAGCAGGGGGCTCAGGCCAGGAAATCGTTCTCATAATGCAAGCACACGATGATGAGGGGAATTGAAATGATCAGGGGAAGGAGGAATACTGGGCCTGAGTCTGAGCAATTCTATTCTCTAATTCTAGAAGAATATGCTTTTATTATGCTGTGTTTTTCACATGTAGTCACTTTACAACGCAAACATATTATTCTACATACTATTGATAGTGCTTTATGACAGTAAAGGTAAAAACATACACATAGTTCAACACTACATCCTATAGCATAGAGCAGCATGAACTGGTTTGAGAGTGCGCTGGACGTTGGGCATCCAGGAGTTGTTAGAGGAAATTGCCTGACAACACAACAGTGCATCAAGGGGGCATGCACGAGATGCAGGGATGATCCATTCCACTGGAGATGTCTCTTATGTCAGTATCCTGCTGCTATTTTCCCACCGCACATACAACATTGATACTTGTTGCTTTAACATGTACATATAGTTGTAGGGTTAGGTAATATACTTTGTAACACATATAGGGTTTTCCTAAATGAACCAATTGGTTCTCTTTCCTATCAGGTGCCTGAAGAAAATGAATGAATGAATGAATGAACGTCGGAATTTCGTTGGTATGCCTTTCCTTTCGTCGACACTTTCGTCGACACTTTTCCATTTTTTGTACGGTAGCTGTATGTTTTTGAACCACCGCTGACAAATGATGTGATAAAAGTCAGAGAACACTGTCTGTATTTCAAATTATGTGATAAAGTCAGAGAACACTGTCTGTATTTTTCTTTAAGGCTTTTCACCCAGAGAATTTCGCAACAGATCTTTGGTCTGGATTGGTTAATATACAGCCTTTTTCAAGTTTGACACCCTCATTCACGTCGTAGTTTTGTTTTTTCATCAAAGACCGTACCCCGAAGCTTCCTGTTTGAATTTTAGGACCGTGTTGACATAATCTGTAAACAGATCGTTCAATCGGATAGGGAAGTGCCAAATCTAACACCTTCACCATGTTGTGCCCATTTCCCAACGCTTTCATCACTTCTACGCTACACCATGTAGCGTGAGCGTCCTCTCCTCATAATCGTGGTCGCACACTCCTTGATGCAGTTCCGCACAAGTTTTACAGAGCGGAAACAGGAGTTTGTTTTTCACACAGTAAGGTAGAAGCCCACAATCCTCTAGATGGAAGAATCTTGACTCATGATTCCAAAATAGTTCTGCAGAGGTTCTAAATCACGAAAGACGATGGTAGGGTGTCCGACAGGGTAAAACATTTTCTTGTTTTTGGATGGGTAAAGCGAGGTGTAATCGGAGTAGCCGATTGTTTTACCAGGTTGAGCCACCGTAGAGAGCGTCTCGAGGGTTGATTCGCTCGGGGCCGTCAAACGTTTTTGAAGCATTTCTACAAATTCACTGTCATTTAACTCATTTAACGTTTAACGTTCTGAAAACGTGATTGTGTCACCGTAAATGCCAAGAGTCTCAACTGCGCCGGGTCTCTGAAATTCATTAGATACGTCTAACGTGCCAATCTTTGAAGCTATCAACATTTTGCATTTATGAAAAGTTGACCCTCCTCCATATTTCGGCGTTATTAAACCTATCTCGGCACTCTGACATCAGGATGTCTACCGCCTAATTGATCATCTAGGTTGTCATCGTCGGATAATGATGAATCGAGATCCGAACATTGTAACAGGAGAGGGTTAGGGTCTGACAGTGAGATTTGATCATTATCGGAACCTGCGCATCTGTTTTGTAACGATCGTTTTCGCTAGATGAATGTAGGTCATTATCGGTACTGTTTTGTGAACAGTAAGGAAGCGGTAGATGTTTGTTATCAGAACTGGAGGACGGTAAATGCACGATATTAAACGATGGCATTTGTGAATATTCCAGATGCAAAAAAAGCTCGTTTATTTAATTCAGACTCTGATTCAAATCACTGAATGGGCCACAAAACCTTTTACGAGGGGGTACTGAAATGGGGAATGTAATTGTTCATTAAGTTGACTGACAATGTGCAAAACTTCGGATGTGGCGTCGAGATCAGTTTCAATTGAAATATGCTGTAAATTTGATATAAACTCTCATTTTTTACAAGCTCTAAAAGAGAGGGGTTTAAACAATTCGAAGAGTTTTCTATTTTTGGATGTGCATGGTAGGGGGTCAGTGTTGTTTCGCGAGATAATTTAGAAAACATCTTTCATTTTATGATTATTAATTATGTGAAATACTCCTCACATAAAGCTGGATTCGCCGGAACTCTTTCTTCAACAACTGTATTGTATTGACGGCCTTCAGCTAAAGAAAATATAAATAAAAAGTTAAATTAGGAAAACTTCCTAATGTTTTCAGTATTTTGAACATTGCTTTACATTGTTGTTATTGACATTGTAACAGTGTTTTAGAACCAGAGCAGTGGTTTGAAAACTATTGTTTCTTCGTTCAAACTGACATTTTAAATTGCATTTTGCGAATAACACATGTAACACAAGTTAATCATTTTTAACTGTTTAATTTGATAATTCATTCTTGTCATTTCTTTCATAATGACAATGTAAACAGCATTTACAGAGTCAAACGAGTTTAAACACCAAGTTTAAAAAAATCATGAATGTTTAAGTTGGTAATTAATTTATTGTGATTTCGTCCATAAGTTTTATTTGCGGTTTTCCCAGTGAACCAATTTGAAGCAAAATATTTACAGTTTGAAACTTTCAGTGGTTTAAACAATCCTTTTACTTATTAAATTTAGACAATGTAAACTGCATTTTAAGAATAACATGAGCTCAAAGAAAGTGAGAAAGTGAGAAATGCTCAACGAAGCAAGTTGAACAGATTTCTTAAGTGTTTCACTGGTTTGAAAACTCCTGACACTTTGTTCACATTGTAAATTTCATTTCAGGATTAAGACATTTTAGTTAGACCGTCCATAGTAACATTGTAAGTGGAATTGTCAGAGACAAGGTGATAGAAAAGAGTTCTGTGGTTTATTTATTCTTGTCATTTCGTTCTTAATGACAATGTAAATGGAATTTTCAGAGTGAAACGGTTTCAAAAGAGCAAGTTAAAGATTTTTCATTACTACAATCAGTGGTTTATTCAATCCTGTCATTTGTTTCATAATGACAATGTGGTAAACGGCATTTTCAGAGTGAAACGAGTTCAAAACAAACGAGTTAAACATTTTCCATAACTGCGTCAGTGGTTAATTAATTCCTTTCATTTGGTTCATAAAGACATAAAGAAAGCAGTTTTCAAAAAGTGAAATGAGTTTAAAATAATTGAGTTAAGTACTTTAAAAAAACCTTTTTCTGTGGTTCATTCATTCCTGTCATTTCGTTCATAATGACAATGTAAACAGCCTTTTCAGAATGAAACGAGTTCAAAAGAACAAGTTAAACATTTTTCATTACTGCATCAGTGGTTAATTCATACCTGTTATTTGGTTCATGATGACAATGTTGTAAACGGCCTTTTCAGAGTGAAACGAAAACAAAACAAACGAGCTAAACATTTTCCATAACTGCTTCAGTGGTTAATGAATTCCTTTCATTTGGTTCATAAAGAAATAAAGACAGCGTTTTTAAAGTGAAAAAAGTGTAAAATTAGTGAGTTAAATACATTTTTATTCATTCCTGTCATTTCGTTGATTAATGACAAGGTTAATGCATTTTTTTTAATGTAACGGGTTCAAAAGAACAAGTTAAACATTTTTCATAACTGCATCAGTAGTTAAATCATTCCTTTTATTTGGTTCTTAATGACAATGCTGTAAACGGCATTTTCAGAGTGAAACGAGAGCAAAACAAACGAGCTAAACATTTTCCATAACTGCTTCAGTGGTTAATTCATTCCTTTCATTTGGTTCAATAGAGACAAAAATACCGCGTTTTTAGAGAAAAACGAGTTTACTTTTTTTAAACTTTTTCTGTGGTTTATTCATTCCTGTCATTTCATTCATAATGACAATGTAAATGGCATCTTCAGAATGAAACGGTTTCAAAAGAGCAAGTTAAAGATTTTTCATTACTGCAATCAGTGGTTAATTCAGTCCTGTCATTTGGTTCATAATGACAATGTTGTGAATGGCATTTTCAGAGTGAAACGGGTTCAAAACAAACAAGTTAAACATTTTCCATAACTGCTTCAGATTCATTCCTTTCATTTGCTTCAAAAAGTAATAAAGACAGCGTTTTAAAAGAAAAACGAGTTTAAAATGATTGAGATGAATACTTTTTAAAAACTTTTTCTGTGGCTTTTTTATTCCTTTCATTTCGTTTATAATGACAATGTAAGCGGCATTTTAAGAATGAAACGGGTTCAAAATAGCAAGTTAAGGATTTTTCATTAACGCAATCAGTGGTTAATTCATTCCTTTCATTTGGTTCATAAAAAACATAAAAGAGCGTTTTAAAGTGAAACGAGTTTAAAATGATTGAGTAAAATACTTTTTAAAAAAACTATTTTCTGTGGTTCCATCATTCCTGTCATTTCGTTCATAATGACGATGTAAACGGCATTTTCAGAATGGAACGGGTTCAAAAGAACAAGTTAAACATTTTTCATTACTGCATCAGTGGTTAATTCATAATGACAACGTAAAC
>JAYDZG010006456.1:0-10161 GCA_034509265.1 Microcambeva bendego
GTGTGTGTACTAAATGTAACATGTCAATAAATGTTTAGTTTATAATGATTAGATAGATGTGTGTTTTATTATTACTAGTAGAATCTTGATCGGTCTTGTTATACCTTATAGCTTATCTTGATCTATGTGTATGTTATCATACACAATAAGTAGCACTTTTTAATAGCACTATGTTGTTATATAGACACAACCAAATGCTTTTTTCATAAAGGGGAAAAAAGCAAAGTAAAATTATAGATTAAATAATCTCATATTTGGCACCCAACCCAGGGTTACGATGTTCCTTGTGCCCCTTGAAAAGCTGGAATAGGCTCCCGACCCTATTTAGGATATGTGCTTTCAAAAAATTAACTGAACTGAACTAATGAATCTAATCTTAGTATACTTTATTTTACAGTATTTGGTTTATTAAACATCATAAATATCATATTACCAAAATAAACAAATGTTTTCCTACCTGGCAATCCATTTGTCCACCCTGCTGTTCATGTGACGTGTAAATTTTTGACATCATATAATCTAAAGAATTACCCACACACATGTAGAAAGACATACATCTTTGAACTGATGAATCAGATAAAATGCATTTAATTTCACTGAAATTTTGTTTGACTTACTGTAAAGCCTCAGGCAAATCCCTTTATGTGTCTTTGTACAAATTAAGTAAATATTTACAATAACTGATAAAAGCAGTGCTTGACAAAGACAGGCAATGATGGGAGCGTATATGTTTGATCTGCACTCCATGTTGCTGCCATGCCAGTGTCTGCTGCAAATGAGGAATTATAGTATTGGAACCTTTAGAGGCATCAACGTCACGCCCACCGATTGTCATTGGGCCACTTTGGTGGAATATGTAAATAGTAAATGCCTGATAAGTAGTATTCTCATTTCAGGGTAAAATGTTGGTGGTTATTGTAACAGTTTTGTCGTGTGATTGTGTTCTGTGGATTACTGTCCATCTAAAAAATCACTTTGTCTCAAAGAGACTTTAAAATGAATGTAAAAGAGTCATTGACAGTAGATGTGGTTTTCAAAAAGAATCAGTTGCTAGGACTTGCACTGGCTGTCGGAATCCAACAGTTTTAGCCCACTAGACAGGACAAGCAGGTAATGGCAGGTGTCGTTATTTTCAAGTGTTGCTCTAAAACTGCGTTGGGATTATGAACATTACATTTTACATCATCTCATTTGTCCCAAGTAATAGTTTAACAATCTCTGACATTTGGGACTGACTCACTCCCATTATATCTCCCCAGGTACATACCTTTTTGAGGCTTGTGTCATATTATAGATGCTTTAGTAAAATATTTGCTGACATAATGTAAATTATGGAAATTTCCTCTTGGCTTTAAACTGTCAGTGGGCCTTCAGCAAATCAAAAGAAGATTTTTGCAAAAGCCCACCCTCCCCCAAAAAGGTTCTGTTTGGACAGTTTGACCAGGTAATGGAGCTATGCTACCTGTTTCCAGAGGCAGTGACAGATGATTGTAATATTACTAAACTGGCTGGTGCAAGTCTTTCTTCACTTATCCAGTCACAACTTTGGCATAACTAAAACATGACAGTTTACTGGTCAGTTATTTTGGGTCAGTAGCCATGCATATTTGGAATGGTCAAAAAGTAAATCATGGGTCAGTCACAATCTCTGATTTTTGGCTGGGTGATGATAAGCTAACCACAAATACATCTCCTGACTATGCAACCAAACTCCAGCAATTAATCAACAGTGTTTAAAACATAACCAAAATGCCAAGCAGCACAGCATTACATCCACTGGTCACCAGCCAGATGGCTGGATTTCTGTTTGGCTGGACACCACTCTAGCCATTAGGATACACAAACCAGAGTGTGGAGTGTTGGTCTCAAGCCCGGATAAATAGAATGATTGCGTCAGGAGGGGCATCTGGCATAAAACATATGCCAAATTAATAATGTGGATCAGGATTCTCTGTGGCGATCCCTAACAGGAGAAGCCAAAAAGATTCACAAATCTCTTGAACCCCCTTCCTGTTATTAACCAGTGAACGGGTATGTCTTTGACATCCTTTTTAAGCAAGTGGCCTGAAGTATAGTCTGTGATCAACCAAGAGGCAACCATAGTCATACATTGCCTGCTCATCTGGTTCTTCATCCTGGCTAAGCTCCATAACAGAGGGACACATTTCACAGTTGATCATTTTAAATGCATGAGCTTGAGGGGCCAATGTAATAAATATTTTCCCCCATTTACAGCTCATGTTTTCTTACACTGGTCTGCAATAAGCAACTCTTGTACAGGAAGTGAAAACTAAAAATAGATGCACCACAATTTAAACACAACACTATGACCACAACTTGTTTCCATCAAGTCATATGCAGTTTATTATAAGAATAAATTTGTTGCACTCTTATTTATCACATGTTATCATCCTCTTCAAACATACATAAAACACTCTTGTCGATTTAGTGTTTGTTGCAGTTGAGAATTCAGTTGCTTTGTTGGTCATGTTCTTTCAAGCAACATTTGTTAGGAAAAGTCATGCTATAAAATACATATACATGTATATATTAATACAATCACTTAAATGCATAATTTCCCAGTATTACAATAGTAAATAAAACCAAAAATGCACTGAACAACTTATTATTTCTTCACATCCCACATCCCTTTGTAAGCTGGGGTCAGAGCACAGGTTCAACCATTGTACAGCACCCCTGGAGTAGTCAGGGTTAGGTCAGAGTCTTGCTCAAAAACCCAACAGTGGCTGCATGGCAGAGTGTTAATTTTAACTGCCATTCTCTGGTTGATAGCCCAAAGCTCTGCCAACTAGGGTACCAATGTCCTCAATGTTGTATTCTAGCATATTGTACCTGGGTACATTCAGTACATTGTAGTTTTTTCTGTCCAAATTCAAATAGTATTTAGTCAACCAATGATTGAGCAAGTTCTCCTACTTAAAAAGATGAGAGAGGTCTGTACATTTCATCATAGGTACACTTCAACTATGAGAGACAAAATGAGGGAAAATATCCAGGAAATCCCATTGTAGGATTTTTAAAGAATGTATTTGTAAATCATGGTAAGTATATGGTCACCCACAAACCGGCAAGATTTCTGGCTCCCACAGACCTGTAATTTCTTCTTTAAGAAGCTTTACTGTCCTCCACACATTACCTGTATTAATCGCACATTGACTTTGTTATCTGTATAAAAGACACCTGTCCACAGCCCCAAACAGTCAGACTCCAAACTCAACCATGGCCAACACCAAAGAGCTGTCTAAGGACACCATGAAGAAAATTGTAGACCTGCACCAGGCTGGGAAGAGTAAATCTACAATAGGCAATCAGGTTGGTGTGAATAAATCAACTGTGGGAGCAACTGAAAAATGTAATACAAGACCATTGATAATCTCCCTCGATCTCGGGGCCCATGCAAGATCTCATCCCGTGGGGTCCAAATGATCATGAGAACAGTAAGCAAAAATCCCAGAACTACACAGAGGGACCTGATGAATGACCTGCAGAGAGCTGGGATCAAAGTAACAAAGGCTACCATCAGTAACACACTATGCAAGAGAGAGATTCAAATCTTGCAGTGCCAGATGTGTCCCTTGGTTTAAGTCAGTTCATGTCCAGGCCCGTCTAAAGTTTTCGTGAGCATATGGATGATCCAGAAAACTATTGGGAGAATATCATGTGGTCAGATGAAACCAAAATAGAACTTTTTGTTAAAAACTCAACTTCTCATGTTTGGAGGAAAGAGAATGCTGAATTACATACCAATAACAAAATACCTTTTGTGAAGCATGGGGTTGGAAACATCATGCTTTGGGTCTGAACAGGGCCATGTATCGTGAGATTTAAGCCAGAACCTCCTTCCATCAGTGAGAGCATTAAAGATGGAACGTGGCTGGGTCTTCCAGCATGACAATGATCCCAAACACACAGCTCAGGGAACAAAGGAATGGCTCTGTAAAAAGAATTTCAAGGTCCTGGAGTGGCCTAGCCAGTCTCCTCAACCCTATAGAAAATTTGTGGATGGAGTTGAAAGTCTGTGTTGCCCAGCGACAGCCCCAAAACTTCACTGCTCTAGAGGAGATCTGCATGGAGGAAGGGGCCAAAATACCAGCTACAGTGTATGCAAACCTGGTGAAGGCTACTGGAAACATTTGACCTCTGACATTGCCAACAAAGGTTATGTTACAAAGTATTGAGTTGATCTTTTTGTTATCACCAAATACTTATTTTTCACCTTAATTTACAAGTAAATTCTTTAAAAATCCTACAATGTGATTTTTTCCCTCATTTTGTCTCTCATAGTTGAAGTAAACCTATGATGAAAATTACAGACCTCTCTCATCTTTCTAAGTAGGAGAACTTGCACAATCAGTGGTTGACTAAATACTTTTTGCCCCATTGTAGATCTATTTAACATGAGTCTTAACTTAAATCATAGTGTTTTAGGAACTGACCTGCACAGTTCACATTGTATACCACCACGCATCACATGGTATTTCCAGTTATGTTTATGCAAGGGTCGATCAATGATTATGTTTTTCTCCAATATTGCAAACCAGTGTTTTCTGTATTCTACAGCCACAAACATGGGATAATCTTTTTGTTGAACTCAAAGTTCAGTGGATTTGTATAACATTATTTACAGCACCAAAATATTGCAATTGCAATGTGTTATCAATTGCAATGTGTTATAAATCTATTGAGTTCTTATGAAAGTTGGTAAAATAAGACACAAAGTAAGCCAAACACTGGTATTTGACCTTTCAATAATTATATGGCCTCAGGCTATGACTTTTCTTTTCAGTTATTTTTCTGTAGGGCTTTGGCTGACCCAGTAGGATGATTTTTTGGAAATACTTTTACTAAGTTCATTCACAGTTAACCTTTTGCATCAATCTCAGTTTTCTGGATTGAGTCGTCCCAATTAGAATCATGACATTATCAGACACTCTTTTATAGATGTTTCTTTGTAGAAATAAGAATGGTAAGTATATGTAAGTTCTCAGTTTAAGTTATTTTTGATTGTCTTTTAAAGAGGGTAAGAGACATACAAAAGTTCAGACAGATGAGCAAAAGCCTTTTTGCATGTCTTTTCCAAGTTCTGGGTGAAGAAGCAAGAACAGCAAAGTTATAGCATGAGATTTTAATGGCTTAGTGTTTGTTTTGTACAAAGTGGGGATTTATTAACTCTTTAAGGCAGCTTGGGGCTGGTCAATTTTTGGCCTTTCAGGTGAGTGTCATTGGCTATTGGCAATGGCCAGCATTAGTGAATGTGCTACTAACTATTTAAACTTAACTGTACATTTGTTTTTCAGTATGAATTATGTACACTTACACAGTAGATGCAAAATTAAATTTTATTCAATTAAAGTAAGCATGTACCCCTTTTAAATGCTTGATTTTTTCTCTAAATATATTATATTGTACTAAAATTAGCACAGATGCGAGGTAAATGTTATAATTATTAGTTAATGGTTTTTTATGTGTTATGGTGGGGCAGGGTTCAGTAAAAGGGTGACGGCATTAGATATCTTCATTATTGTACACAGCTAATTTTTGTAGATTTGCAAATGTCACCATGACAGAGGTGGCATGGACAAGCTCCAGTTTGTGAATGGGAGGTGGAGCAGTAAGTAGAATAACCTGGGAACAATTGGGCTAACGTGTTTTCTCTCTGTAACAGTGAGAATGGGGGGTGGCGGTGTGTGTAGCCGACGCACTTCTGGCGCTCGTCGCTATAAGCAAATTAAAAAGAGAAACAACAACAACCCAAAATGGTTACGAAAAACTCCGGGACGGTGACACTGGCGTAAAGAGGACGCCGTCAGAGTCCTGAACGGCCCGTTACTCAGAACGAGGATAGCCCACTGGATTAGAACCGAGCCACGAGGGGCATGGCCAAACTCGAGCTCGTTGTCAATTGTGGCTATGAAGCAGGAAGTGTACCGGTACCGGCCGGCCCGAAGCACTGACCCTGACCCGCTAGAAAACATCCAAGTGTACGAACTTGTACGTTGGCTGACCTCTCTAAACGAGGCCAGTCATTACCTTCTGACCCTACCACAACAGACGAAGGCGACGTAGTGACCGCGAGATGCGATGAGGAAACCGAATCGTGCGTGCAGCTCAAAAGGTACCTGTGCATTAATCAAACCTCGGGTAAACCACGTAATACAAGATAATCGTAGCCGTAGTAATGGCGCGACCCCGCACACTGGCACAGAACGGCTTATAGAGACCGTAGCCAGGTGAGGGTCATTGCGCCTAATTAGTGCCCATTAGAGCTGCTGAGAGGCGCGGGCGATAAAAGGAGGTGACTATGCCGCGATCGCCCCCAGGAGGGAGGGGCAATAGCCGAACTCGTTACACATCCACTAGAAAAGTAATATAGATTCTACTACAACCCACATAAAACACACTCAAGAATTGGCTACATATTTATGAATAACTGGCAACTACATAGGGTTGTAGAATAATCAGGTTGGACATTAAGAGATACATTGAGAAAAATGGCAACAGGGAAACAGACCCAACAATCTTATGGGATGCACTCAAAGCTAGACAAGCAACATATCTTAACCTGGTTGAGAGATTAAAAACCTTAGAAATACAATACTAGAATACTCACCAAACACAATTTCCACAGCAACCGAAAACTACATATCAAAAATAGTTGAGATCTTAGGAGAGGAGGTAGAGAAAAAACTAAGATTTTCAAAACAGACCAACTATGAGGTGGGGGCAACCAATCTGCTAGCAAGACGAATACAGAAACAACAGACTGCAAATACAACACATAAGATAAAAGATCCCCATTTCGGCCAGAAATTGCACAATCCAATAAAAAAATGTGATTGCATTTAGGTATTCTTATAAATCTCTATATACACAACCCACTGATTCTGGTGAAAAATTAACTTTCATGATTTGCCATCTATTGGAGAGATACAAAGTCAATGTCTCATATCCAATATTTCCCAGAAAGAAATGTGTGAAGCTATATCCAGAATCAAGACAAGCAAATTCCTTTAATGAAAAAAAATTTAAACCTTTAAAAAATAATTATCCCCTTTATTGGTTTCTTCTTTCAATTTGACTCTTAAAAAGGACAACTGTCACCATCTTTGACAGATGCAATATCACTAAAACTTTAGACCTATTTCAGTTCTCAATGTGGACTATAAGATTTATACATCTATTATATCAAAAGGGTTTATGACTTTTCTGCCAGATCCCAAAACTAGGTCGAGAGCTATGTTAATAAGCCTTGATGCTGAGAAGGCTTTCGATAACGTGAACTGGAGCTTTCTCTATCTAGTATTGGAAAATTTGGATTTAATAAAGATTCAATTGGGTGCATCCAATCTTTATACCAAAATCCAACCGCAAGGATCAAAATAAATGGGAGCTTAACAGAAAGAATAATTCTTGAAAGAGGTATTCATCTCTCCTCTTCTCCATATTTATTGATCCCTCCAGAGTAAAGAATTACAAGGGAATATTATAAAAAAGACAAACTCATATAATTGGTCATTTTGCAGATGACATCATAGTCAACTTGAGGAACCCTAATATATGCATTTCAAACTTGATGGAACTACTAAATACATATGGAAAACATTTAGGATACAAAATAAATGTAAACAAAATTCAAGTATTGGCATTTAATCATAACCCCATCACAAGAAATTGGAAAGAGGTTCCTGATAAAGTGGGATGCAAAAACAATAAAATATCTTTGTGTGATTATAACAAAAAATCCTTCCTAACTTTTTGAAACAAATTACAACCAAATCCATAGGCAGATTAAAACGGACTTAGACCCTATACCACTAGACTTTAGTTCCAAAATTAAATTAATAAAAATGAATGTCGTTCCCACGCTTTTATATCTATTTCACTCTTTTCCAACTAAAATACCACAAGAAAGGTTTATTTGGAACAAAATGATTTCCAGATTTATTTGGAGTGGGAGAAGACATAAAATAAAATACTCCACATTGCAGCTGACTAAAGAAAAGGCAAACCTTTAAGATTATTTTCAGGCTTCCCAGCTCGGACCATTACTTAAATGATGCGATGAAAATTATAGTGCTAGGTGGAAAGAGATTGAGAAGACAGTACTCCAATTTCCAGTTCAGTCCCTTATCTGCAATACAAAACTTTTGAAAACCTTACAATGCTCCCTAAACCAAATCAGTACTCACACATTAGATATATGGTTTGACCTAATTAAAAGATATAAATTGTGAAGTCAAGTAAATCTCCTAAGTTGGTTTGCATACAATGAGAATTTTGAACCTAACAGACCATGGTTTCAGAAAGTGGACAACAAAATGGACTGACAGCAATCTGCTTAATTTTAGCAAATTGAAGCATAATGAGCTTCCAGGAGATAAAGACAACTATGGGCAAAATGACAAAGATTTCTTCCGATTTCTACAAATAAAGAACTATTTTAAATCTGAGATACACAGAGGGCCGCTTTTAGAACCACTAAATCCAGTTGAAGATTTAGTAATAAAAACATACAAAGGAATAAAACTGAGAGCGACATCATATAGTGGACAACAACATTTTTGTATATTAAGAACAACCAGTGTCCATGTATAAGACTGTCAGACGCTGCTACACTACCAGAATCAACAGAATAACACAAAAAACGATGAGCTACGAGAGATGCTACGCGGTTTCAGCCTGCTATGGCAAACAGGCCCCAAGACGGCGGCCTTGCCTGAAGCCTGCACCTGAAGGAGGGTGCATCGGAAGCGGTGCGCGCGACAACAGAAACGCGGCAAGCGGGCTGGAGATCGTGCTAGGCTAACAACAAAGCCGAATCGGCCAGCTCTCCCAGCCATCCTGCTCCCTGGAAAATAAACTGGACTGCATCTGACTTCAGAGGACTACACCACGAGAATCTATAGACTGCTGCGTCTTTGTCTTCACGGAAACGTGGCTGAGCGACAGAGTTCCCTACGCCGCCATTCAGCTAGACGGACTAGCTGCGTTCCGGGCCGACAGAAACTCAGCTCTCGGTAAGACTCGCGGTGGAGGACTGTGTGTTTACATCAACACAGAATTCTGTAAGAACTCTGTACTAGTCTCTAGTTACTGCTAATCGCTAGTGGAGTTTATGATTGTCCAATGCAGACCTTTCTTTTTACCGAGGGAATTCACTACAGTACCGATCATCAGTGTTTACATTCCACCTGCTGCTAACGCTTAAGATGCGCTCTGTGAGCTGTACAGCGGACTACAGAACACACACCCCGATGGACTGTTTATTGTTGCTGCAGATTTTAACCATGTGAATCTCAAGTCAGTTCTCCCTAAATTCCACCAACATGTGAACTTTGCCACGAGAGGAGCGGACATGCTGGACCTTGTTTATACCAACATTCCCAGCGCATATCGGGCAGAGCCCCGCCCCCACCTCGGATACTCAGATCACATCTCTGTTATGCTAATTCCAGCATACAGGCCGCTCATCAGACAATCAAAACGGGTTCTAAAGCAGGTGAGAACCTTGCCAGCAGGAGCCATCTCTGCTCATCAGGACTGTTTTGAGCACACTGACTGGCAGATGTGTAGGGAGGCTGCAACCTACAGCAACACCACAAACTTGGAAGAATACACATCATCTGTGACCTGCTACATAGGCAAGTGTATAGACGATTTGACGGTCTACAAGAACATCACCACATGTCCCAAGCAGAAGACGTGGATGACTGCAGAGGTAAGTGCTCTGCAGAAGGCTAGAGACTCTGCCTTCAAAGCAGGAGACAAGGCAGCCCTAAGAACAGCAAGGGCCAAACTGTCCAGGGCCATCAGAGATGCAAAGTGTGCACAGCGACTTCAAGCACAGCGGTGCCACACGGCGCATGTGGCAGGGCATCCAGGCCATCACTAACTACAGGACAACACCACCTGCCTGTGACAGTGTATGCCTCCCTTCCTGATGCGCTGAACGACTTCTACGCTCGGTCCGAGACACAGAACGGCATGGCAGCGAGGAAGACCACCCCTCCTCCCAATGATCAGGTGTTGTGCCTTATAGCTGCTGATGTGAGAAAAACTCTGCACAGAGTTAACCCACGAAAAGCCGCTGGACCTGACAACATTCCTGGTAGAGTGCTCAGGGAATGTGCAGACCAGCTG
>JAYDZG010006635.1:0-10155 GCA_034509265.1 Microcambeva bendego
GTAACAAAAAAAAAAAAAAAAAAAAAAAAAAAATGACAGCTTGGACCTTTCAGCATCTTTTAATTCCCCTTAGGCTTGACTATACTAACCGTTCCTAGCATGGCAAATTAAAGGCATCATAATTATCTCAATTCCTTAAAGCAATCCTCAGCAGTGAACCCAACCCCCCGACCCCACCCGTAAGGAAGATTTCAGGCTCTGGCAGGCAGCCAGCAAGGCCTTGTTTTTTTTCTCCAAGAGCTTCTCTTGAGTGGAGCAGAATGAAGAACACTGATGGCATGCTCTTACTTTTTTAAACATGTGGCACAGAGCCTGAGCAAACCCTATAGCAACCTGGCTCGAACCGTCCCGGACGGCGGGGTGTAATTGAAATTCCCTCTTAAGAGAACAATGAAGTCTATTGAGCGGAGCTGAAGCTCCGATGAAAGGATCGTCATTGTTGAGTGTCTGTAGAGTACACAGAGAAATCTGTGGTTTAAAGGATACTCCGAGTCGGTCCGAAAACCTTCTTATCACTCAACATTTTACACTATGCTATGCTAGGCTCATGAGAACTTTACATTTCTAAATTATTGGATCCCCTAAAATGCTGCCTATGGAGGCACCTAACTTCCGAGTGTTAATCTGATTGAATGATACATCCTCATCTTTAAAAGTAATCCTGGCATTCCTGGCACATAGAGGGAGATGTGCCACCTCATCCTGTGGGTTTCAAAACCCAAGGCTAACTAAGTTAGCTTAGTAAGCTAAAACTGTGTTGACGAAATCACCATAATTGTTGTATAAGTAGTGTGTCTAAATAATCTGCCTTGGAAGTTTAATGTCAGTTACGTATATTATATTTTATATTATGAACAACACTAATGTGTAGATGAAATCAATGAAAGACCAAATAATAATAATAATAATAATAATAATAATAATAATAATAATAATAATAATAATTATTATTATTTGGTCTTTTCATTATTATTATTATTATTATTATTATTATTATTATTATTATTATTATTATTTATTTATTTTTATGTATTTGTGTATTATGTATTCATGAGGGATGGGTTCACCACTGTCTGAGTGTGATTTCATGTATTATAGAAAACATTTTTTATGGAATTTAATGTGAAAATAATATTTTTAATAATTAATTTTTTTCTCTTTACTAATTAATTTATTTATTTCTCTCTCATTAACGATGAGTTCTCCATGTTCATACAGTGATGAGTACAAAATAATGACTATAGGAAGCTATGGACCAAATTATCAGGCTAATATGATCTCACAGGAAAGAAACAGTTCCAATTCGATTACATTCCTCCATTCATTCTTTAGATTGGTCGGCTTGTCTTGACTCACTCTGTCCCCGCTTCCTCCGACGTCAGAAGCGTAATTATTATACATAACATCAACTCTGAATGAGAGATAAATGAGCTTAGGCTTGACTGACCTACAGACAATGACGATCTTTCTGGGTGGCTAGGACAACGATGAAGCCCTTCAGGGTTACTGACAAATAAAAATGGTTAAGTCTGGAGGAAGCATTGGACAGATCTGCCCTGAACGGTGTGTGCCATTTTTAATCCCTCTCACAGTAAACAGTAAACAATATTTATACTAGGGCTGCCCAAGTTGGGGCTCATGGGCCAAACCGTCTTGCCAGATGAAAGCAGGATCTATCTTTGTCAGTAGCTGGAAATCTCTTTCAACTTCTGTTTAACTGCATATAACTCAAGCTGCCATTCATCAGCTGACCACAAATTTATAGCAATCTGGAAATTCTGGCGAAGCTGTTAATTATGGAGTGTACAAGGCAGCGGAATACCGAAAAACGTTTTAAAAAACATTTAAAAACAGTTGCTTTATTCTCTCTATTTCTCAGTTTACTATATATCTTAATCATATTTTATTGTGGATAGAGTATTTTGTTTTTCATGTTTTTCTTTCAAAATTACATGTTTCGGCTCCTAAAAAGGTTTTTCTATCATCAGATTTGTTCTTTCGCAGCTGCAATACAATAGCTGACCACAATTGTACAAAGTGAAGAGGAGAGAAGGGCGCTGTAGAGCTTCTATAATCACGGATCAAGTAATGAATGAATATGATTTACTGGCCACATCTCAATCCAGACTACCTGTGCACTGGTGATCCACATCTGGCCATTGAGGACTCGATTATTTAACTTCGATTTACTAAAATTGTCCAATTAAGACTCTAATTACTAATTACTGAATTGTGCAAACATCCAAATAAACATGGAGCTCCGGAAATGAACACTATTAGCTGTAATTATGTACACACCAAGTGTGTGAGCGCTGACATTTTTGCCCCTCTAGCTGGTAATGATTACAAATACAGCATAGCTGGATCATGGCCAGCTGAGAACAATTGTAATTGTGTACTGGTATGGCTGTCCCTGTCTTGTCAATCAGGGACACTAAGTAAGAATACCTATGATACACTGAGCAGGTATAACATTCTGACCACTGACAGGTGAAGTAAATAACACTGATCATCTCTTTAATAACGCACATGTTAGCGGGGAGCGGAGTGTAAGGATCTGCTCAAGATCAACTAATGGGTTTCATCGTTTAATTGTTTTTTTAATTGATTTTTGTTGATTGACTTCTAATAAAAATGTTATTGTAGATTTTTTATATTGTACTGATATTTTCAGTGTTTTCGAGACCATGGAAGCAGGTTTTCTATTCATCCTTGTGGTGAAAAAATACCTCTAAACTCAACGGCAAAGTCGACACAGTAAACATTCAGTTCTTTAATCAGAAACACACACAACACTACACACCCCATGCATGAGATAGGAATACTAATAGGGTGAAATAAGAATACTGCTAATATTACTCTGACCAGGCATAACATTATGACTACGGACAGGTGAAGAGAATAACACCGATCATCTCTTAATCCTGATACCTGTTAGTTGGCAGGGTATATTACACAGCAAGTGAACATTTTATCCTCAAATTTGATGTTAGAAACAGGAAAAATAGGTGGCAAAGACTCAAGAGATTGATTCTCGTGTGGTTCAATCCAGCAGCTGGTGTAGTAGTTAATGCCAGTTCTGATATAAAGGTGATGGACCAACACAATATTAGGAAGGTTATAATGTTTTGCCTGAATGGTGCTTGTGTTCAGTGTTGGCACGGCTTCCCTGGCAGAATCATGTGCCGTACAGCCTAATTGAGACATCCCGGATGCCATTAACACAGATGGCCGTTAACGTCAGACGCACACAAACGAGGAACCGGGGAGCACCTGTCATGCAAACACACACACACACTAACACACCTGGTTTTCAGATTTTCCCTGGGAACGAGAATTCATCCCCCGAATCTAATTAAGCGCCATGCGTTAATTACAACAAACATGTTAATCAGCGTTTAAGAAGCAAACTGATCCTGGCTTAGAAAGATCTTTCGGTTCCTTATTAAGACGTAATGAGAATTTCACAGGCGCGGCGGGGCAGGGACGGGGCAGGGCAGGACACTGCTTCTTGGGTGAGGCAAGAATGAAAAATTAAGCTTTGGGACTTTTTCTGTTGAAAACAAGTCAAAGACTAAAAGTTGTAGTAAATACTTGTTTGTCAGGGACCCATAAATGCAAAAAAAAGCAGGTTCATCACTCTTTGTTTAACGGCTGGTATCTAGTTGCCAAATTTGGCTACAATTTGGCGTGACCTCAAAAACATAATGAATATTAATTTATTTCTACTAACAAATATTACGATTATAAATGTCAGAATTGCATTTTGTGGGAAGCTAGCTTATTTTGCTAAGCTAATTATGTGCCTGTAAATTTGAACTGAAATGAAGTGAACTGAAAATATCATGCGGTGCGACCATAACAGTGTAAATTAAACATTTTATTGGAATTTATGTGTACACAACATCGTAAACGTGTGAATAACTGCAAATACATACTGTTCTTTTAATTTATTATTTTAAAAATGGCCTGTTGAAAATCCTTAAATGTCATTGACCCTTTAACACAATATTTACCGTACTGGCTAGATGCTCGACCGGCGCGGCTGTTGACATTATGGCACTTTCTTGTTTTGGAAAAACACGTCGTCCGTTCCTCTGGCCTTCCCACGCATACTTGTCATTTTTGCAGAAAATTACCCGTCTATCTCTCGCGCACGCCACAGCCTGGCATCCGCGGTCGCACACAAACCGAAGGCATTTAAAGACGGGCGGGAGTGTAATTACGTCGTACGAAAATAAGGGTTTAAGACCTTTGGGTTTGCCATTCGAGTCTCTTGTCATGTGAAGCATGGATATGTAACGTGAGCCAGGATCACACACGACTGTCACCGCACAATGGGGGGTGGGAGGGGGGATCTATTTAGATAGTCACATGTGATCTAAGAACTACCTGATCTGGCGTGGAACATGGGTGACCCTGTGTACAGTCGATCAAGCTTTTCGTGGCAGCAGGATTAGAGGCTGTTGAGTAATTCAATAGTAGAAGCTTTTATCCAAATACAGTGTACAAATACAGTCAAATTACTAAACAGACAAGCTACAATACAGCATGCGATGGACAATCAGTCACTCATCAATCCAGAGCATCAACTCCGGTTGCACAGCCTCCAGCTGCATAGTCAAGTGTAAGACAGTCAAGACTGTCAACTCAAGTAGCACTTGGATACTGGTTTCAATGACAGATAACTATAACAGATATTCTTTTTCCTGATGAACTGACGTTTTTATGTAAACTGTTGTAGAACCATCATTTAAAGCTACCTAAAAAGCAAACTCCAGTTGCACAGCCAAATACAAGCCAGCCAACCTACCAGCCAACCAGCTCCAGCTGCATGGCCTGCAGTCAGACAGCCAAAAGTCAGACAGTTAACTATAAACATTCAAACTACCAGACCGCTTACGGTCAGCCAGGCGATGATAAGCCAGCCAACGGTCGGACAGCCATAGACTTCACGGCCACTGGCTGCACGACCACCGGTTCCACATCAAATAATTAACTGACCGCTGGCTGCAAGAACACTGGTAACCGAACAGCCAACTGAAAAACACCTAAGCAAACAGACAGCCAGTCGACAATCAGCTACCAGCCAGTCAATTGGACAATTGTTCAAAACGGCCTCTGCTGTTCACACCAAAGCATCTTAAATGAATCACCGACGTGAATCGATTCTCGACTGTCCTATGATGAATGGTGAATCGGCTAATAATTAAACATGCAATTCTCCCAGCTTTGCATGTTTAGAATCGATCTTAGTCATAATTGCTTCCATTCCACGTCCGACAGCATGACTGGAAATCAGAATAGAATGAAGAGCAGAAAACAATATGTGTTTAGGATTCAGGACAGGACGTGTTGTGTCGTTCAGTGTGGCGTGATCGATTCTGCCAGACCGCCCTTTTCACACGCTTGGCACATCCGCCACCGTGCAGATCTCCGGACGAGTCTACAGCAGGAGACGGACAGTCACGGATAAGTGCCGCCTCATTGTCTTGCCTAAAACATTTTAATTCGGCTCTTTTTTTCCAACGTTCGGAGACACACGTGCACCCGAATGGCACTCAGGCAATTTAAATTACATCCAGCGCCGCTGCCACTCTAGTGTAAACTCTGCAATTAAGTGTGTCTCGGCCACTTAAGGTCCCAAAAAAATAAAGAAAGAATCCTTCGAGAAAAATGATTCGGGCTTAGCCTCTGGAACAGCTGTGTGTGTGCAGCTTGACTTTATTGTGTGGGTGTTTCTTTTCTCTTATAGCCGACAGGCCAGACGTACGTGTCGCCACAGTAATGAGTAACAACAAGCATCCATCATCCTCTAATTGATCGCGGTACAAGACCCTCAAAGCAAGAAGGTCCTAGGTTTGATTCCCAGCCTTATACAGTATAGTGTACAGTAGATTGTGCAGTTTGAGACAAAGATGCCTTATAGGTGGTCAACTGACAGCTGTATGAAATGGAACCTGTTAAATATCAGTGTCAGCATCAATAGTGAACAGGCAACTTCAAGATGCTGGACTTCAAAAACCATACCTCCTACTGTCCAATAGAAAAGACTACATAGACCAAAGAGAAAAGACTTTTTTGCCAATTCTGTAAGTAATTAAATCGCCTGTCTAGCTGCTGTCCATATTGCGTATAACGTGGCTTGTTTAAGATTCTATAGCGTGAGTCACTTTAATGTAAGGGCGTTCCAGCTGTGTCCGTGCCAGCCACCGCCCCGCCCGAACCTCTGAACTGTTTTTGTTCCCCGTTTATTTTTTAATAATGGTATGATTTATAAAAACGGATATGACTGAAGTCATTCTCTGTATAATCCCCATCCGTGTTCTCTGAAAAGCAGATCGCTGCTTTGGAAGGAATGACAAACAAAAATAATAAAAATAGATTCAATTTTACAACAATCCAAAACAAAATCGTGCAACCCTCCGTCCTCCACCCAGTCCCGACCACAGACACGGGAAAACAAGCCAAACTCCACAAGCATTACAATATCTGAAATATTGAATAAATAAATATTAAACTCCCCAAGAAAACAAAACAGAGGAATGTTCATTCATTGTTTTATTATCATATTAGGGTGGTGATGTGAGGAATTCACTGGGGAAAGGCAGGATACACCCCGGACAGATTGCCAGTCCATCAGAAGGCAAATACATACACCACACACACAGTGTCACCGTCTCTATTTAACCTGGCTGCATGTTTTTGGACTGTTGGAGGAAACCGGATCACCCAAACTGAAGCTTTTCATTTGTAATCATTTAATATGTAGATTCAATTGTAATATATATATATATGAAAAGTGTTGTATATATTATTTTTATTTTTTATTTTAAACAAAGATTGTCCTGTGGTGGCAGGGGTTGACAGATATATATGTGCCAGCCCTGCTTTTGCTTCTTCTCTAGGTGGTGGTCACCCTCCATATCATATTTGGGCTTTCTTTATAGTGCTTTAGCCCTTGTTCTATAGACTTTCACTTCATCACTTTTTAGACTCTCACTACTTCTCTGTCTGTATTGATTACACAGAGAGAACAGACATACGAAGACACACACACACACGTGTAATTAAAAAAAACTAAACACACTAGGAAAGAGAAAGAGAGACTTTTTACTTTTTAAGTAATATCTCTCATATATATAATAATTTATGTTTCCTTCTGCCCATTTCCCCTGCTTTTTCACTTAAAATATCCCGACTACAATGTATCCCGATGAATGAAAAGTGTTGTTTACTTCACCTGTCAGTGGTCAAAATGTTATACCCCAATCCGCCCGAGAGAAAACCATTATTTTACACACGAACACACATAACATCTCACAATGTAATCATTCAGCCCGTCACAACAATTCCACCCTGTTCTGATTGTCATAACACCTTCAGATGCCAATAAAACCTCTAATACACACAGGTGCAATGAAATAGTGCCATGATTATCATCGCCTGCTTTATGGGCCGGTTGGGCATGTCTGCAGTGATCGTGTTCACATAGCCTTAACTGGGATATAACACCACTTCTGTTCCCAGAGCAGCCAGGTATTACGACCAGCTGTATATTTCCAGATGAAACACTGTGCAGCCACCACACGACAGGGGTGGGGGTGGGGGGACGGGGGTAAAGAACTCCAGAGCAGCAGCAGACGATGGAACTTTGGGAGGTTTGGGGTGTGAAATATCTCACTATAGTTCAACAAGGCCAAATTATTATTCTGGAACATTTGGCCACTTGAGCATCGCGGGCCGTGTTCCAGTTTATCCCATAAAGTCATACGAAAGGAGTCCCTGCTCGTATGCTCATCGTGGATGTGTCGTGACATTAACAGTCACGCTAACGTGACATACGGAGCAGATCACCACTTGGGTGGTCTGGTCTGGTCTGGTGTAGGACGCTGTGTTCTCTGTGAAGCCAGTAATCGTTAACTCGGCGCGACCGTTGATGATCTGGCAGATTTGGCAAAGCAAAGTGTGTGAAGTCATGAGCCGAACTATAGATTCATCATCTAGAAAATAAGAAGTATTTGGAGGTCCAGGATAGATTTCCAGGTGGTTCCAGACCCGCTACATCTGTGACGATGATGGAGCATTCAGTGGAAATGAATAAATGATGATTACAGGGATTTTAAGTCATAACAGAATCGCTTGTTAACATTTTAGCTATAAAATCTGTTACCAATAAATATTTCTTTACAGTAATTCTTTATGTACTTTCTTTTAATTATAGCTTACAAACAAACCATAGTTTGATTTTTACTTTTATTTTTTAACTTTATATTTTGTCCAATATTTTCAGGGGTCACACTGTGTCCAGATTCCTCTGGAATTACTGTGTCGATCAATTATGGCAGCGAGAAGGCGGGACTTAATGAAGTGACATTAAGATAAGCCAATTGCATTTGAATTTATATTGTGTGTGGCATTTAGTAAATACAAATTGAGCTAATGAGGGTTGAGGGCCCATCAAACTTTCCATTACCAGTCCAGCACCTTCATTGCTGAGCTCAAAACTGAGACTTTCTCTAGCAGATTTTCCTGTTAGTGCTGCAAAACTTCCATTCATTTCCATTCATGGTCATTCTGTACACGATCCTGCATCAATAAGACGCGCCCCGCTAATTTACCTCTGATCTGAAGATAACGAATGATCAGAGAGCTCAGAGAGCTCAAAAGGAGCTCAGAGGGAGCTCTTGTTCTTCAGATTGTTTGGGTTACAGCCAGGAGATGCTGGAGTGCCCGTGTGAGTCGTGTAGAGTCTCTGGTCTGAAGAGGGTGTTGTTACAGCTCAGCAAGAGCCCTCGGAGACTGAGAGGGGAGACGGGAGGGGTCCCTGACCCTGTCACGCCAACAATTAAGCTCACTGACGCTGACGCTCGGGCTTAGGCTGGATGCCAGTCGCTTTTTACACCAGAGTTGTCAAAACATGAGGCCGTAAAGAAAAGATCGGCTTGTCTGGAGAGATGAAAAGCAACGCAGCTAAATGATGCTGCCTGAGATGTTCACGTTCATTTTATATATTTACTTTTATTTTGGGGATATACATTCATTTTAGTGTATACTTAAAATATATTTAATTTAAGATATTTAATCACTAATTTTTGGTGAATTTTATTTTATTTATTTTAAAATCTATTGATTCTTTTATTTGTTTGTTTTCAATATTTAATTTGTATTGTGGGGTGAAACACCTGGGAATCTTCTTTTGTATTTTTTTGCCTCATTTTTTGGTGAATTTTATATGTTTTATTTTTAAAAATCTTCTATTGACATTTTTACACAGTTTTGATTCTTTTCAATATTTTATTTGTATTTTTTTTATTTTACATTATCCTATTTTGGAACCCACTCTTCCTGACTCCACTTCTCGACCTCAGCGTTGCGAGTATGAACAACTGTCTGCCTGTGTTTCTGGAAGCTCATTAAAGCATCACAGACCCCCTAAACTGTAAATTTATGTGGCGCTACCTGTGAGGCTCATTGTGAGCGGGCAGGCCGAGACAGACCGACCGTGGTAGGCTTAGATAAGCAGTATGCCGGGGACGCGTGCCAGACGGCGGAGCTTGATTGATGCTGCTCAGTTATTATGACTCCGGGGTGACGTGATACCTTCTGACAGGGTCGTCACACAAGTTTTGAGGAAATGTTGCTGTCGCCGGTATGGCTCGTACCAAAGCATTTGACTCCACAGACTGATTTTTTTATTTATTAACTGTATAATTTATTTATTTATCTATTGAAAATCCTTCTTTTACTGTTTGTATTTACAGTAAGATTATTTCTAATACAATTTTATTATTATTTTTAATTTATTTTTTGATTTGTGATTTTTACTTATTTTTAAATACATATTGAATTTTATTGCAATGTTTTTATTTTTAAATAATCCAATAAAATAAATTTTATTTTTTTGTATTGTAATTCATTTTATTTTTGGAATCTTCATGTGTCATTTTCATCGATGGATCAATTGATTTTGAGGGGACAAGATTGCCAGTTGCT
The DNA here is from genome assembly GCA_034509265.1 of Microcambeva bendego. NCBI lineage: Eukaryota > Metazoa > Chordata > Actinopteri > Siluriformes > Trichomycteridae > Microcambeva > Microcambeva bendego. The sequence continues at coordinate 9,997 of JAYDZG010006635.1, forward strand.
AATTATGCCCCTACAAAATGAAATCTACAGTTTGGTGAAGTTTGGTACTCACTTTTGTTGCCGGTGAGGGAAGAATAAATTAACACTGTTATATAAGCAGCACACAGATGACTTTTCATTGTGTCAAAGTGTCATTTTGTCAGTGTTGTCCCATGAAAA
>JAYDZG010006644.1:0-10154 GCA_034509265.1 Microcambeva bendego
TTCCTCTTGCGTCCACAGTTAATCCTGTTGGATGTGTTTCGTCCTTCTTGGTGGTATGCTGACATTACCCTGGATACAGTGGCTCTTGATAGATCACAGATACTTGCTGTCTTGGTCACAGATGCACCAGCAAGATGTGCACAAACAATTTGTCTTCTTGTGAACTGTGGAATGTCATGTGTGTGTGTGATCGCATCTCATTCATAATGGAGTTCTTTATATATTCATTATGTCAGTTTGTGAAGGTACCCATTAACTAAACATCTTCGATCGTCGATTAATCTCTGAATCACATTTTAAAAATTTATCTTGTAAAATTTATTTGTATCAGGCCTTTTTAATTCATATAATTTCTACTATGTTCATTTATCATGTTAAGTGATATTAAGAATTTGTTAAGTGATATTAAGTTTGTCCCAAAGGTACTAATCAAAAATAAGGTGTTAGCGCCGAAATCAAACATTTTGTCACGTGACTCAGTTTTGAATTCAAAGTCAGAATTCTAGTGGTTAACTTTCTGGCACCTCCATACCCAGGTGTTCAGCTTTTTAACCTGGGGCTATGCATCGTAGTTCTGTTTTTAAAGCAGCTTAAAAGGTTTTTGGGAGTTTGGGAGAAAGAGTTTTGGGAGGGTGAAAAAAACTCCTAATTGAGTTTTGAGTGTTGAGTTGAGTTTTGGACTTTTCTTGAAGTTGGGAAAAGTCCCAGCATGTCATTCCTCATTTTTAACTTTCAGTCGAAAAGCTGATTTGAGCTTCAATAATCGATTCTTCTGAACCGAGCGTTCACCAAGTCATTTGGCATTCCCGAAAGGGCCAAGGATCGCCATTTGCCGAAATTGACTTTTCTCCAAAGCATCTCTTGATTTTCATGTACACGTGTTGATCAACATTTGCATCGGAAACCGGTAAAGCTCACAAGAAAAATGAAGTTCAGTGGTGTCATTCGCTGAATTTAACTCTCCTACGGCTTCTGGAGCTACTTAAAAAAGTTCCTCTGGCTACCCCCCAAAGTTCATATAGGGATGACTCCAAGAATGAGGTAGACATGGTTTTGCAATTTGTTTTATTCAAAGTGTGGAATTTTGTGTGTAATCTTACCACCTCTCTGGTCCTGGTGTCTGGGATCTTGATGGTCTGATGCTCTCATGTTTGTCAGATTTCTGCTGCTACATGTTTGCCTCTGGCTGCCTCTGATTGTACCTCTGGGGCTGGGGCTGTCCACCCAAATACAGACAAAGGAGCAGAGCTTGGAGGTTTTTGGTGATAGAAAGTTGAGGTGATCAGGGATATTGGGTTGCTGTCGCTATGCTTCTCCTGTCTGATCACTCTGTTTAGTGACAGCTGGTGAGGTGGGCGCTGATGTCCTGTTAAAGCCTTCATGACTTTGTTACCTGCTTGCTCTCCTTTTTAGTTATGCTGTTATAGTTAGGGGTGCCCGAGTCGAAAGCTTCTCTCTATACTCAGTGTTTACACTAAATGATTTCACTTTTAACTACATCTTTTGTTGTTTCACTCCGAGGGGATATTTCAGATGGAAGACCATTCACCTCTCGAGTCTGCACATCCTGACTGACCTGCTGATTGCTGCTCCCGATAGATGAGACGGTGCCAGGCGTGTTTGCTCAAAGAACTTTTAAAACTCACAACGAACCATTTCAGAAACTCGACTAAATAATTAAGAACTCCTATCTATCCATAGAGTATCTGCTAGTTTTAACTTTAAGTCTAACATAATTTTTGTTGCTACTGTTGAACTGTATGAATATTGTTATCTAAAATATCCTCCAGTCTACCCAAGAAGGATGGGCCCCTGCTGAGTCTGGTTCCTCCTAAACTGAGTCTGGTTCCTCCTGGTGGTCCTAAACTCTGTAAAGCTGCTTTGTGACAATATCTATTGTAAAAAGCGCTATACAAATGAAATTGACTTGACTTGACACTTGTGTGCTCATCACCAAGTTTAGGTCTTAGCTGCGAATTACATGTAGCACTAATACTAAGTTCCTGGTTACGTTATATTCTTATCATTTTATTGATGCTATTTACTTATTAACTTGTATACCTTGTTTGTCCAATAAACCTTATATATTATCTATATTTAATGTGTCTGTTAATTATTTGTGACAATAAAGGACTACAAGAACTTATGAGTTTGAGACTGATTTGAGGTTGCGAGTGTAGGTTTTTGCCATTTTTTAACCCTAGATTAAATATCGAATTAAAAGTTAGGTGGTGCCACGAGACATAATAATAAACCTCACATTTCCCCTACATAATTGCTGGTGCCACTTGTGAGGAGTCAAAATCTGAAAAAATAAATAAATAAGTGTGTTAAATAATATCCAGGATTTAAGTGTGATGCAGTACTTGTTCTGTTTTACAAATGGTTGAATACTGAAGTAAACTTCATTTAATTGCGATTGAACTTTGCTATAAGCTGCTGTGGCTGTAATGAAATTATTGCATATTTGAACGTGTGATATGCATTTTAACACCGCTGTGCTTTGTTGCTGGAACACGTGGTTTTGCTGAGTGAGTGAACTCACGGGTGCGTCTATTGTGTTTGACAGAGGGGTGTTTACTTTTTGTGAAATATCATATCATTAGCTTTGTCCCTAGAAATGTAACCATTTTCGCTGCGATGCTCCAGGTGTGGTAAATTTAAAGAAATAAACTTAATGGCAGAAAAAAAATCTGCAGTAGTAATAAATCAATGCTTTCACGAATCTCTGACTGCACAATAAGTCATTAAACTGTGAAAAATTGTTTATTAAAATTGCTTAAATAAGCAAGAGGAAAGTTCTCAAGCGTGATTGAGAATGTTAGATTGTTCTAAACTTCTCTGTGTCAATTTGTGCTAAGAAAGTTGTTTTGCTGAGAAGGTCTTGTTCAGTCTAAAACTGCTTGGGTTTTCATGTGTGCTTGACTCTGTGTTTTGTTGCTAATGTCATTGGTAGCTCCTTCTATATTGCCTATCGGATACCAGCTGTTCTTAATCATCCACTATCAACAAAACAAGAAAGCATCTGCATGTATCTTAAGCTTTGATAGATAGGTTATTTGGTAAAGACATTCATCCTAAATCCTCTGTACAAGTGGTCATCTCTGATGGGAGTAAACACCTGTCAAATTAGCAACATTCCTTAACTACCTGAGGTAGATCAAGGGAATATATCTCTAAATTTTGCTACTTAAAGCAAGACTATTTTGCTTGAGCCATCTAGCTGATTGTGCCAGTCAAGTCCTTTACACTTACACATGGATGTGCAATTGCCCCAAAGCCTTAATAGAGTAGCATACACTAAAAGTGACTACAGCCAAACTGCCCAGCATGTTAATAATGCCAAACTACAGCCAATGTTTACTGACTGTATGGCACAGTGTTTGTCTGGTGATGCTATGGGCAAAGAATTAATCAAAGGGGAAAGGGCTACCATGCTGGTAACTCAGTCCTGAGAATTGGAGTGGGTTAATATAAAATGCACAACCTACGAAAGAAGGGATGTGGCATTTAAAAGTAATATTGAGGGATTAGAGCATTCTCTTTCAAGATGCTGTCTGGAGCTAGATGCATCAAAGGATAGAACTGCAAAAGTGGAACAGCAGGCTGACGTAGCAATCACTAAAGTTAAATGCCTATGCACAATGGAGAAATAATTGGCGGAAACAAAGGGTAAGTTAGCAAAATCTCAACTGCAACAGTTATGCACAGAATGCGAATTAGCGGAGGTTATGATTGAATTGTGGCTTGCACAAAAGCAACAGGAAAGTGTGGAATCGCAACTCACAGAGGCCCAAAAAGAGAGTACACTCTTAATATATGAGGTTGCCGACCTCCTGGACAGGAGGATGCCCTCCGAGATGAAGGAACGTCTGCATACTACTCTAGCAATGTAAATTTGCATTTCCACTTGCCATCGATGCTTTCTGAACCATGGTTTCCTAGTCAGTCCAGCAGGGCAGTGGCCCAACTACTGGTTTTTATCAGACCCAAAATCCTACTGACAGGGATCTGGATAAAATTGCGCAAAACATAACTCATTTTGAACCAAATTTAGATGTCTATCAAGATGTTGACATTTATTTGAAGGACACTGAATTTTATTTACAAAAATTCCTCCATGCAACGGTAGATGATAGGGTCTACCTAAGTAAAGCAACTTCAAACCGAGAAGTTAGCAGTTTTATTGAACATCAACCTGACCAAATTTGTGACAACTGCCACTTACTTTCTCAGGCTCTGTTGGAAGAATTCTCTAACCACCTGTTGCAGACAGGATTGACTGCAGCCATATTAGTGAAGCAAACTAGTCAGGAACCCCTAGAGCAATACTATCATTGCCTGCTCCAAGCATACTTTTGCACTCCTGACCATGTTGGCATGGAAGAGGAATTAAATTTCATATCTTTATTCGTTCAAAACCTCCACTTACTTTGACCAGTAGGGAATTACATGATTTGGCCCTAAAGGGATTTGCAAAACACTTGCATAATTCAAGGTACAGGCCAGATTCTCCCAGCATCCTGAGCCCAGACAACCAGACCTTTACCTCAAATTGGGAAGGGACCCTTAACTCAGAACCCTACCGTTGGACTAAAAAACCTAAGCCTTCACATTCAAAGCAGAATGATCGAGGTCCTGAGAGCACAAGACCATTTTGGTCTGATCCTAGCGTAAATAATCCAAATCATGATGTAGGTCAGGGTCCTTTAGGGTATTATCAGTATGACTCTTGGAGATGTCCCAGGTCCGTCACAGACCTGACTGGCATGCTACTGGGTACTCAGAACCGGAGAACAACCCAAAACATAACCACTCTTTTCCAGATCCTAGGGAGGAGGAGGTCTAGGGACAGAGAGAATCTTCCCCGAAAACAAGCAACTCGCAATACAAATCTCGTACTTTTAAACAAAATAGAGAAGACTTGGAGGCTTTAAAACAGGTTTTTGATAACAGGTGCAAAGATGGCTACAAGAATGTCAGTCTTTTCACGATTACTTCATTAACACTCCAAGTTGGGGATGAACTACCTCAGCTCAAGTGGAGAAAACAACAGAAAATTGTCCCACAGGTTCCGACGAACGTGAGCAGCCATGGCCGGTTCCTAGCCAGACGTTTATGCCACTTTAGTGACCTCCAAATTATGGCTGGTAAGGACCCTTTCTTTGTTTTTTAAGCCATTTAACAGAGAAAGGAATCTCTGGAAAATTGTCCTTGTCCCCAATCTTGAAAGGTTCAGTCTCACATGAAGCTATTCTTGATACGGCAGCAGATAACACGCTCATGTCAGCTACCATTTTCAGTCAGGTTAAAGCAATGGCTTGTAAAAATAACTGAGAGCTGAAGCTATTCCCCTGCCCTATTAACATCCTGCCATATGCAGACACCTACCAAAGACTATAGTCACTAGTATTTATCCATTTTACTATAGGGCCCGATGAACTTGATTCACCCAATGTATGTGTCATCTTTAGTCAACAATCTGCTACTAATTGTGAAGGTCCTAAATCGCTTTGAACCCCTAGTTGAATGTAAATGACAAATGATATGGGCAGCCAGTCCTTTATACCCTGCCTCTTACTCAAACTCTTCCTGTGGAGGTTTAGGCAAGGCAATAATTTAGGCAAGGCTATAGGTCAGGTACTGGAGGATTCTGTACAGATTCCCACCAGGCAGACACGGCTAACCTATCAAGTAGCAACCCCACCTGCCAACATGTGACTGAAGCATAGATAAGCATGAGATCCAACTCACTAGAAACAGGTTCTGGTTAAGACCATCGGCAGGACCAGTCCTTAATCCAGTTTGCTGAACGTCTCAAACAAGGGGCTGAAAAATCAGTTCATAGACCTCGCTTCTGTCTAAAAGGTCTTTGCATGACTACTAACTGACCAGTAAAGTCCACAAATGAAAGTGACCCAATTGAGAAACTTAAAACTCAGATGGGACAAAGTGGGGGACAGCCACATCAAGTTAAATTTTTAAAAAGAAGTAATTTACTGGTATTTTCTGTTGCCACTAATCACAGTTCTGCAACCCATCAGGGCCAGTATACTCTATCTGTTGTGTTTGTTCATAGTTTGTCGTTTAGAGCTTTAAGTGTCCAGAATTGTTTAACTAAGTTTGGCAGTTTGGCAACGTGCATCAAGTAAGGAATGGTACCTCTGGTGACCAAAGTTGATATGTTATATCAAGAGTTCTCTCTACTCCATGATCTCCTCCAGAATTTCTACTTTAGGACCAGGAGGACAACTCTTCCCTTTCCTCCTTGTTCCCACTGGAACAAGATACCGTTTAACATTCCTTTACCCACAGCTTTATAACCACAACATGCAAGGGTCAACTGACCATTCTTTTTCACAGGTCTCTGGAGATAGAATGCCTGTATTGGGGAGGCCTGCAGCCCATTTTCTGCTTTGGAAAGGCATGTAGGCATATTTTCACACACATTTAAGGGAATCTGGACATCAATTTTATGGACAGCAATGCTTAACAGATGAGAACAAAGTGATATTGTGTATATTCGGAATGGAGGAAGGTTCTTCCAGTCCCAGACATTCCAGGAGGTTTGTAAAAGTCCCTGTATCTTGAACATACACACACACACATATGGCGGCACGGTGGCTTAGTGAGTAGCACTGTCGCCTCACAGCTAGAAGGTCCTGCAGGGGTTTCCTCCAGGTACTCCGGTTTCCTCCCACAGTCCAAAGGCTTAAGGTTAATTGGAGACACTGAATCGTCCTGTAGGTTTACCCAGCCGTGTAACTGGAAACAGCTGCATGCCAGTCCCAAGCCCAGATAAATGGGGGGGGGGGTGGAGAAAGCAAAGGCAAACTACTCCACTGTCATTGCTGAAATACTTCATGGATCGATGATCTATCAAGTGACCGAGAGTCGGCTGCGACTAAACGAATAATAATATTCGTAATAATCATAAACGAATAATCATATAGATAGATAGATAGATAGACAGATAGACAGACAGACAGAAAGACAGACAGACAGACAGATAGATAGATAGATAGATAGAGGAAAGAGTTTTGGGAGAGTGAAAAAAAATTCCTAATTGAGTTTGCAGTTTGCAGTTCACTGTTGAGTTGAGTTTTGGACTTTTCCGAAAGGGTTGCATGTCAATGCTCATTTTAAACTTCGAAAAGTCGAAAAGCTGATTCAAGCTTCAAGAATCGTCTCTTCTGAACTGAGCGTTCACCAAGTCATTCGGCATTCATGAAAGGGCCAAGGATTGCCGTTTGCCAAACTTGACTCTGCTCCAAAGCCTCTCTTGGTCTTCAAGGACACACATCGATCAACATTTGCATCTGAAACTGGCAAAGCTGGTTTTACAGAGTTCCTCCGGCTACCCCCCAAAGTTTGTATTGGGATGACTCCTGGACTGAGGTAAATGCGGTTTTGTATTTTGCTTTATTCAAAGCGTGGAATAACATTTGAAGTATGTGCGTAATCTTACCACTACTGTGCTCATTACCAAGTTTAGGTCTTAGCTGCGAATTACATGTAGCGCTAATACTTAAGTTCCTGGGTACATTACATTCTTATCATTTTTATTGATGCTATTTACTTATCAACTGTTTTACCTTGTTTGTCCAATAAACCTTATATATGATCTATGTTTAACACATCTGTTAATTATTTGTGACGAGAAAGGACTTCAAGAACTTATGAGTGGAACTGATTTGAGGTTGAGAGTGTAGGTTTTTGCCAACAGTTAACCCTAGATTAAATATTTCATTAAAAGTAAGGTGATGCCCCGAGACATTAATACAGTAATCAATAACATTTGATAAACCTCCCCTAAATTTCCCCTACAGGTGCCAAGTCTTGTTGGAAAATGAAATCTGCATCTCCATAATGTTGGAGAGCCGCAGGAACCATGAAGTGCTGTAAAACTTTCTAGTAGATGGCTGCGCTGATCTTGGACCTCAGAAAAAACAATGGACCAACACCAGCAGATGACATGGCACCCCAAACCATCAGTGACCCTGGACCTCAAGCAACGTGGATTCCCTGGCTCTCCTCTCTTCCTCCAGACTCTGGGACCTTGACTTCCAAAGGAAAATTGACTTTTATCAGAGAACATAATTTTGGACCACTCAGCAGCAGTCTTGTCCTTTTTGTCTTTAGCCTGCTTCTGATGCTGTCTCTTGTTCAAGAGTGGCTTGACACAAGGAATGCGACAGCTGAAACCCATGCGGTGGTTCTTGAATCTCTCCCACATTTTTAAATTCTCTCCATGGTGCGGTTATCCCTATTGCTTGGACAATTTTTTCAAACACATCTTTTCCTTCCCTTCGCCTCGTTATGTGCTTGGACACAGAGCTCTGTGAACAGCCAGCCTCTTTAGCAATGACCTTTTGTCTAAATAAAGCAATAATTTTTAAGCCGTCTCATTTTTTTCCACGACTATATATATATATTTAAAATTATTGCTTTATTTTATTTTACAATTTCTAAGTATGTGTTTTTTAAAAAATAAGCAGGAATTTGAATAGAATAAAACAACACTGCTCAGTTTAGTCAAACACACACTTAGAAATTGTAAAGTAAAATAAAGTGATACTTTTGTAGTGGTCTCTTAGTTTTTATTTAAAAATCTCTTTCATGTAATGCTTTTTCTACTTTGTTTTATATAAAAAGTGTTTTGATTGGTAATTTAGTGAAACCCATTCAGCAATGAAGAAAGTTCCAATGCAGCATTGCTGCCAGTACAAAATGGGTGCGTCTAGTCTATTTAAGCCCATAAATCTATTAAAATTGGCTAACCTATTGTTAAAATATACAGAGTTTGTAGACTCCAAAAGATTTGAGGTCATAGAACAAAAATATTGAACTTGTTTTTGAGATAACCCTGTTCTAATGCATGTATAGTCAATGAAATGTTGAAAAATGTTCCGCACTAATATTTTAACGAAGTTTCTCCCTTATCTTTATCTGCCATGTCCACCTCTCTTGCAGGCAGCTTGGCCTGTGCAGGGAAACACCCCCTTCATGATTGGCTGTCAGACATCTAATTAGTCCCAGGTTGCTCTATTTAAGAGTTAACCTGGGTCTCAGGCCTTTGAAAGCCATTTTCTTCCTTGACTGGTTGTATCTCTGTCTGTGTTTCCTAGTTCTGGTATTTCTAGATTCAGCTGTTATTTAGGTTTTGTTTTATAGTAGTTTATTGTCAAGTTAAGTATCAAGTTAATATTCTGTGTTTTCGTTATAATCTTTTGTTTTCCTTGGTCATGCATGATTAGATTAATATGATTACCTTAGTTTATGCTAGGCTTATGTCTGCCATTTTGTTTAGCCTTGCCCACTTGATGTGACAAATATTTTGTTAGACAACTTTGTTTCTTTAGCTTTGATTACATCAAGTCAAGTCCATTTTATTTTTATAGCACTTTTTACAATATATATTGTCACAAAGCAGCTGACAAAGTCACCAGCTGTCACTAACAATGTGATCAGACAGGAGAAGCAGAACAACAGCAACCCAACGTCCCTGATCACCACAAGTTTCTATGGCCAAGAACCTCCAAGCTCTGCTCCTTTGTCTATATTTGGGTGGACAGCCCCAGCCCTGGAGGGAAAGTCAGAGGCAGCCAGAAGCAAACATGTAGCAGCAGAAATCTGACAAACATGAGAGCATCAGACCGTCCAGACCCGAGACACCAGGACCGGTGCCACACACCCCTAGTTTGAAGGTTTAATCAAAAGCCTGAATAAATAAATACATTTTTAACCTAGACTTAAAAATTGAGACAGTGTCAGAATCCCGAACCGAGTCAGGAAGATGATTCCAAAGTATGGGAGCTTTGTAAGAAAAAGGTCTTCCACCGGCAGTTATCTTTTTAATTCTAGGAACTATAAGTAACCCTGCATCTTGTGAACAAAGTGGGCGTGCTGAGTTGTCGTACTCAATAAGCTCACTCAGATACTGAGGAGCAAGACCATTTAGTGCTTTATAAATTAGCAAAAGTATTTTGTACTTAATGCGAAACTTGACTGGTAACCAGTGTAGCGATGATCGAACACGAGTAATACGATCAAACTTTTTGGTTCTGTTTAGCACTCGTGCTGCTGCATTATGAACCAACTGAAGCTTGTTTATGGATCTACCAGAGCATCCAGTTAGAACAGCATTACAATAA
>JAYDZG010006846.1:0-10145 GCA_034509265.1 Microcambeva bendego
CGAAGACAAGGCCAGGCGCGACAAGCTGAGAAAAGCGGCGTGGAATCGCACGCACTTTACAGGGCTCGACGAGGCGCCGATGGAAGATGATGCACCGCCGATTCAGCGGTGGGTGTCTGTGGCAATGGCAAAGCCGATCAAGCCGCGGGGCCCGGCGAGCGTATGGGAGTTGGCGAAGTGAGGGTGCTTGTCGCGTGCGAATACTCCGGCCGTGTGCGCCAGGCATTCAGGGCGCGCGGGCATGATGCGTGGTCGTGCGACTTGTACGAGCCGGCAGAGGACGGAAGCCAATGGCACCGTGCCGGCGATGCGGGGCGTATATCGCATGAGGGCGGATGGGATTTGATGATCGCGCACCCTCCCTGCACGCACTTGGCTGTAAGCGGTTCGCGCTGGTTTCCCGAGAAGATCGATAGCGGCGAACAGCAAAAGGCAATCGACTTTTTTCTTGAGTTAGCTTGCGCGCCGATTCCTCGAATTGCAATCGAAAACCCGGTCTGCATCATGTCGAGCGTTTGGCGCGAGCCGGACCAGATCATCCAGCCGTGGCAGTTTGGGCATGGAGAGACAAAGGCGACGTGTCTGTGGCTGAAAGGCCTTCCGCCCTTGGTGCCGACAAAGATAGTCGCCGGCCGCGAGCCGCGCGTTCACATGATGTCACCAGGGCCAGATAGATGGAAAGAGCGAAGCCGCACGTTTGAAGGGGTGGCGGCAGCGATGGCGGCGCAGTGGTCGGACTACTCAGACTTAGTAACGCAAATGGAAGCAAAATGACGAAGCGCGGAGAATTGGCGACGGGTAGCGTCGCGTGGAACGTGGTGCAGTTCTTCAGGGCAAACCCTGACGAGGAACTGCTGACCGAAGACATCCGGGTGAAGTGGGCTAGCCCTACATCGCGTGTGCCTCAGTTGCTTGACAAAGCCGTCAATGCTGGCTTGGTTGGGGTCGAGGAGCGGCCGCGCAGGCCAAACTGCGGCGGCGGCGTGCAGCTTGTGTACTTTGCCGGCCATGCGCTGCGGGGCATGAATGAGTAGCGACGACCGCACCCCGCGACAGGATGCTCCATGGCGTGCTGTAGGCGCAGGCTCTAGCGTCACGTTCCGATGCTGTGCCTGCGACCGGCCACGGCTGACGCTGGGGCGCAAGAAGACCGCGACAGGATGGCGGTGCGCAGATTGCGTGCGCACGCGCGATGCGCAAAGGATGAGCGCATGACAGCCGCTCACGTCGTCTGTGTGCTGCTGCCGCTGCGGATTGAGAGCACGGCAAACCTACGCGAGCACTGGACGGCAAGAGCGCGCAGGGCGTCAATGCACCGGATCACGGCCCGCGTGCATATGATGGCGGCGCATCGGAATAAGCCTGACTTGCCGCTGACGATCACGCTGACCAGGATCGCGCCGCGCCAGCTTGACGGCGACAACCTGCAAAGCGCATTCAAGGCGACGCGGGACGGCGTGGCAGATTGGGTCGGCAGGGCAGACAATCATCCGTCGCTGACGTGGCTGTACGCGCAGCGCAAGGGCAAGCCCGGAGAATACGCGGCCGAGGTCGTGGTGACGTGGGAGGCGGCGTGAAATGCGCGCACTGTGGCCGGCGCCTAAACGCTGCGACGCAGACGATACAGACGAAAGGCGGCCCGCTGCACTTCGGGCCAGTGTGCGCGCGGCGAGTTTTTGCGCCGGAGACGCGGACGAGCTACAAGGTGGTGACGTTCACTAGCCGGCCGGCAGAGCGTGACGAGAGGCAAATCGAGATGTTCGCATGACAGTCGGCTATCCGAAGGCAAAGCCGGTGCGCGATGAGTCATACCGGCGCCTAGTCGCATCGCTGCCATGCTCACACTGCGGCAGGCTTGGGCCGTCTCAGGCAGCGCACGGCGACGAGGGAAAAGGGCTGGGGCTGAAGGCGAGCGACCTGACGTGCTATCCGCTGTGCGCAGACAGCCCAGGCCGTCAGGGGTGCCATTCGATCATCGGGGCGTCGGGGATGTTCTCGAAGGAGCATCGGCGCATTCTGGAAAAGCGGTACGCAGCGCAAACGCGCGAAACTCTCGGCAGAGTTTAGAATGACACATCGCAAATGAAGTGAGCGCACACTAACATGGGACAAGCGCTAGTTTCCGCAGCAGGTATTGACGCAATATGCGAGACGATCATCGACGGCGTTTCGATGACAGAGGTCGCAGAGCGCATCGGCGTTTCATATGGGACGCTGCACACTTGGATAGCCGCAGACCCTGAGCGTTCCGCGCGCGTGCGCGATGCCAGAGCGGCGACCGCCAAGCTGTGGGACGAGCGCGCGACGCAAGAGATTCGCGCGGCCGGCGATCCTTTCGAGCTTGCGAAGGCTCGGGAGCTTGCGTTTCATTACAGATGGCGCTCCAGCAAGATTGCCCCGAAAGAGTACGGCGACAAGGTGCAGAACGAACATAGCGGCAGCGTCGGAGTGACGATCCAGGCCACTCCGACAGACGAGAACCTTTGATCCCGTTCAAGTTCACTGAGAAGCAGCAAGCGGCGCAGGCGCTTCTGAGCGGGACGGCTGCGCACTGCATGCTGTTCGGTGGAGGGCGAAGCGGCAAGACGTTCTTGCATGTCCGCAACATAGTCATGCGGGCGCTCAAAGCGCCAGGCTCGAGGCACCTGATCACCCGCTTCAGGTTCAACCATGCAAAGCAAACCATCGGATTCGACACGTTGCCGAAGGTTATGCAGTTATGTTTCCCGGGCGTTCCGTACCGCATCAACAAAACAGATTGGGTGATCGAGCTAGGCGACAAATCGGAAATATGGATCGGCGGTTTGGACGACTCCGAGCGGATGGAAAAGATTCTCGGCTTCGAGTTCGTCACGATCTACCTGAACGAGTGCAGCCAGATTTCATGGGCTGGCGTGCAAATGCTGGTCACTCGACTGGCTCAAAAGGTTGAACAAGTCATCAAGGGAAAGGCGCCGACGCTGTTGAAGCCGAGGATGCTGTATGACTGCAACCCTCCGTCCAAGGCTCACTGGACGTTCAAGCTGTTTAAGCAGAAGCTAGACCCTGAGACAAAAGAGCCGATTCGGGCGCCTGACAACTACGCCAGCTTCCAGATGAACCCGCGCGACAACGTGGAGAACTTGTCGCCGGAGTACATCGAAGGTCTATCGATGCTGTCTGGTCGCATGCGAAGGCGCTTCGAGGATGGCGAGTTCGCAGATGCCACGCCAAATGCTCTGTTCGATGAGGGCATGATTGACGCGTACCGGGTGATGGACGGCCAGGCTCTGCCTGACATGGTGCGCGTAGTGGTGGCGGTTGACCCGTCAGGAGCGGGCGACGATGAGGGCAACACAGACAACGACGAAATCGGGATTACGGTCGAAGGGCTCGGAACGGACGGGAAGGCTTACTTGATGGCTGACCTGACCGTGAAGGCTGGGCCTGCTACCTGGGGGCGCGTCGCTGTGGATGCCTTCATCAACCACCGGGCTGACGTCATCGTGGGCGAAACTAACTTCGGCGGCGGCATGGTCAAGTTCGTCGTGCAGACAGCAGCGGCTGCGCATGAGAGCAAGCCCCGCGTACCGTTCAAGATGGTGACGGCCAGCCGTGGCAAGGCGCAGCGCGCAGAACCTTTCTCAGCTCTGTACGAGCAAGGCAAGGTCCGGCACGTCGGTATCTTCCCAAAGCTGGAAGATGAGATGTGTGCCTTCTCGACGGCTGGCTACACAGGTCCGAAGTCACCAAACCGGGCAGATGCGCATATTTGGGGGCTTGCTGAACTGTTCCCGGCCGTGGTCGCGGGGCCGAAATCAGAGAAAAAGCCGCTTAAACGTCCTGCAATCGCAAGCTCTTGGATGGGCTGAATCCTGTATCATCGGGCGAAGTAAGCGTACACTTCGCACCCATGATCGAGATTGCGCAAGAGATTCCTGCCGTTCTTCGGTTTGACCGGGACACGATCTACACATTCCGTCGCGGTCCAAACGCTGGCCGTGCGTTGAAGTACATCGGCCCGGGCGAGCGACCGTTCGAGGAGTTCGTGAAGGTCACGACGGCAGACGGCAAGCCGTTCGGCGCTCCTGAAGGCAACCGCGACGGGCATGTCCTCTCGGTGTGTCGGCCGGCTGACTTGGTGGTCAAGTGAACGTTGGCGAGCGCACCTGTGGTCCCGCATCGCTTCAGGTGCGAATCAGCAGGGCGCTACCGCAACACCTGCGGGACAGAACCCGCGAGATCACCAAAGTCCACACGCCGGCCAGCCAGCAGCAGCAGGGGCACGCAACGGCTCTCATGCGCGCGGTCTGCGACGAGGCGGATCAGGCCGGCATCACTCTCGTCTTGTGGCCGCGACCCTACGGCGACGACATTGCACTAGGCGCATCGATGCTCAAAGACTGGTACGCCGGATTCGGCTTCGTCGAGATTCAACCTGAGCCGGTGCTGATGGCCCGCGCTCCGTGGCCGTACACACGCCTAGCTCCTGTGGCTGCGGCGTGCGAGGAACTACATGGATGACGGCAACACTCCCGCCCCGGCTGAGGCCGAAGGCACTGGCGACACAGCCATTCTTGCGGAAGCGCGGGAATATCTGCGCCTGTGTATCGCCGCCGATGACTTGAATCGGAACCTCGCGCTCGAAGACCTGACGTTTATCAGCGGCGAACAGTGGGACCCTCGTGATCGTCAGCAGCGGGCAATCTCCGGTCGTCCATGTCTGACCATCAACAAGCTGCCGGTGTTTCTGCGCCAAGTCACGAACGACCAGCGGCAGAACAGGATGGGCGCGAAGATTCACCCCGTCGGCGAGGACGACGAGGAGAAGGCCGAAGTAGTTCAGGGCATCGTCCGGCATATTGAGTACGCAAGCAATGCCAGCGTTGCCACTTCCCGGGCTGTTAACAGCGCGGCGACCATCGGCTTCGGGTTCTATCGGCTGATCACTCGTTACTGCGACGAGGAAACCTTCGACCAGGAAATCGCATTTAAGTCGGTGCGGAACGCCTTCACGGTGTACCTTGACCCTGGCGTTCATGAGGTGGACGGCTCGGATCAGATGCGCTGCATGATTTCCGAGAAGATGCCGCGCGAAGAATTCAAGCGCAAGTATCCGAAGGCGAACGCTTCTGGTGCTATGGGCGTACCGACAGGCACGGGCGATCAAACGCTGGCCGATTGGCTGGGCACGGACTTTGTGCGGGTGTCGGAGTTCTACAAAGTCGAACTGTCGCCGGCTTGGCTTGTGATGACAGATCAGGGGCCGATGTGGGAAGACGAAATGAAAGACGTCATCCCGCCCCCGAATGTGCTCATGAAGAACGGCAAGCCGATGCGACGCAAGTCAGAGAAGCGCAAAGTGATGTGGCGCCTCTTGACGGCTGTCGATGTCTTGGAAACGGCAGAGATTCCGTGTCGCTGGATTCCGGTGTTTCCAGTGTTCGGCGATGAGATTGACCTTGACGGCAAAGTCATTCGTTCTGGCCTGGTGAGGAACGCCAAAGACCCGGCTCGGATGTACAACTATTGGATGACGGCGGCGACCGAGGAAGTCGCGCTCAGAACCAAGACCCCATACATCGGCGCAGAAGGCCAGTTCGAGGGCTACGAAGACACTTGGGCCGCTGCGAACACGACGAGCTTTCCGTATCTCGAATACAAGCCCGTCTCGCTTGAAGGCGCTTTGCTGCCTGCCCCGTCTCGTCAGCCGATGGCCGATGTCCCTATCGGGACGATCACGATGGCGCGCACGGCCAGCGACGACATCAAGGCGACAACCGGGCTGTTCGATTCCAGCCTAGGCGCGAGAGGGACGGCGACCAGCGGCGTTCAGGAGCGAGCGCAGCAGCTTCAGGGGGACACGGCGAATTTTCACTATCAGGACAATTCGCAGATCACCTATCGGCATGCGATCCGCTGCCTGATTGACATGGTGCCGAAGATTTACGACGGTGCTCGCATCGTCAAGCTGATGGGCGCCGATGAGAAGATCACGTCCAAAGCGATCAATGGCGCGGCCGAAGACTCGGTGGACATCACGAATTCAAAGTATGACTACACCATCGGCGTCGGCCCGGCTTACAGCACTGCCAGGCAAGAGGCGACCGATGCGCTGATCGAGCTTGGCAAGAACTGGCCGAAGTTGATGGATGTGGCCGGAGATAAGGTGGTCGGCTCGATGGATTTCCACGGCTCGGAAGACGTTGCCGAGCGCATCAAGCGGACGATCCCGCCCGAGATTCTCGGCAAAGAGCGGGAGAGCGAAGACGGTCAGCCAATGGTGATGACGCAACACGGCCCGGTGACGATTCAGCAGGCAGGCGAGATGATCGGCCAACTGTCTCAAGACGCGGAGATGTTGACCGGCGAGCTTGAGAAGGCACAGAAGGGCATCCCGAAGGCCGAGATTGACGCCAACAGGGCGATCCAGATTGAGCAGATCAGAGCGGAGTCGAAGGCTCGCAGCGATGACACGGCTTATCTGCGGGCAATGGACGTGGCCGAGCTTACGAACGCTGTCAAGCTGATGTTGCAGAACATGCAACCGCCCCCGCAACTTGCGGCCGATGCCGAGGTCAAGGGGACTGCGGTGGTGGACAAAGAAGCAAATTCTCAGGCAGTCAGAGCTTGATGTTTTGATGATGATTTATGTCACTTTACAAGTGATGGATAATTTGCACTAAGGAACCACCATGACGATCATTCTCACTCGCTCATACGCCACTTTTGCGCAGGGCGCGACGGTGGACCTCGATAACTCGACTGAGGCCGCATTGGTGGCGCAAGGCCGGGCAACTCTACTGCTGAATCAAGGGCCAAATTTTCAGCCGCTGACGGCTAATCAGCAGCAGCTTTTGCAGGATGAGTTTTTGAGCGACGGTGTTGTCGTGGCGCAAACTTTCACATGGGCCACGCTGCCGGCGCCTGCCGCCTACATCGGCACGGCCTACGTCACCGACGTCGGGGCGTCCGGCTCGATGTGGCGCTCTGATGGGGCGAATTGGGGGCTCGTCAATGGTTCCGTGGTTCTGGCGCGCGGAAATACGGATCTGAACACGACGGTCACGACCAGCGAAGAAGACCTGATATCTATCCCGATTCCTGCCGGCCTGCTCGGCGCGAATGGGCAACTTGTGGTCACGCACTTCTGGCAGATGACCAACAGCGCGAACAACAAGACCATGCGCGTCAAGCTCGGCGGGACAGCGTTCTTTGCCAACGTGCAAACGGCGGCGGCAATCTTTCTCTGCCCTCCGACACGCATCTGGAACCGCAACAGCCAAGCCTCACAGATTTCTTTTGCTGCGGCGAACGGCAACACCACGATCAGCACCGGCACGGCGGCCACAACCGGGACCATTGACACTTCGGCAGCGACCACGCTTGCAATCAGCGGGCAGAAAGCGACCGGCGCCGAGACGCTGGGCCTGTACGCCTACAGCGTCGAACTGATCCGCCCGTAGTCATGCCGGTCTACAACATCGACAGCAACGCCACGTTGTCCGGCATCGTGTCGGGCACTGGCGATACGCTGCTTTTTCGGACCAGCACGACGTTCAGTGCGGCGTCTATACCGGCCGGCCTTCTGTCGCCCAACGACATCACGGTCGGTTACTACGGCACCGGGACTCCGCCAGTCATCAGCGGTGGCACCGTCCGCGCTGATTGGAGTTTCGACGCGCCGAACAACGTCTACAGCCGGCCGGCGCTGGGTGGCAACACGCTTGGCAACGTCACCGAAGACGGCTGGCCGATGAAGTTCGTGGCGTGGAACACCAACATCGCCACGACGGCGGCGGCAATGAACTCCGGGCAGTCTCTGCCTTACTGGTCGGGTTCGTTCACTTACGACTTCACCACGAACATCATCTACATCCGACCAAGCGCCGGCCTGCCTTCGACGCATGTGTATGTAGTGTCGGAAGTGCTCAACGGGTTCAGCAACAGCAGCACGGCTCGCAATCTGCGCATTGACGGCATCCGCTTTGAAAGCCTGTCACGCCACGCCATCGACCTCAAGCAAAAGCTGGAACCTCGCATCTCGAATTGCAGTTTCCGCATGATCGGCGGCGTCAGGCCGGCGACTTTGTGGCTAGGCAACGGAATCGAACTCGCTCTAGGTGTGTGGGGCGCGGAAACGACGGACTGCGACTTCTCGGACATTTTCGACAGCCCGGTTACATCGCAGCTTTACGAAGCCACGCCGACCAGGATTGGCAGTCACTTGTGGCAGCGTTTGAAAATGCAACGGTATGGCTTGACCGGAGTAGAGATAAGCTGCCAGACCACGAACGGCCAAGTTGTCAGCGACGTAGAAACGGCTGACATTACATCGGCCGATCAGGGTGTGAATTCTTGGGCTGGTGATCGAAACGGGCAGGTTATCAGCCACTTGACGCAAGGCGGAACCAGTCAAGTTACTCGGTGCTTTGCAATGAACATCAACAGCACGAACCATCGCCGGCTGTATCTCGGATTTCGGCATGGTGGCGTGTGCGGCATCGAAGACAGTACAGGTGTTGGCGCCTATTTCCAAGGGCCTAGAGCTGATCGAGACACTGGCTTAAACCCGCAGCGCGACTTGATGCGAAATGTCGTGGACAACTTGGCGCGGGTTGGCGACTCGTGGGTGAACTCAACGGCCAACATGAGCGACTGGTTCCGCAGCACGATTGTCTGATCGCATCCAATGCCGGTAGCGCTCGAATGACACCCGCCCAGCAAGCCGAGCGCCACATTGCGCTGCTGCGCGAGCGGGTGACGGAACAAATGGCTGCGCTGACCGTGTGCCTCAGAGCCACCATGCGCCGGGCTCAATACAACGAACGCTGCATTGTGCTGGTCAACGGCGAACGCTACTGGTAACTTGATACCAAAACGCGCAAATGATAGTATGCGCTCACTTCTCGCCTCGCTGACACCCAGCAGCGATCTAGGCGCAAATGGGAGCCTACCGATGGGCACAAACACCGGGCAGGAGATCGCTCGATGAGCGCGCAGGAACAAACCGTTGTCGAAGTTGATCGGCCAAATGTCACGGTTCTGGACACTCTGGAGCATCCACCGGAAACGGTGAACGAGCCAGCAGCAACTGAGCCAGCAGCAGAAGCCGCGGCAGAGACGACGGAAGAAGGACAGGAACGCAACGAGAAAGGCCAGTTCAAGCCGAAGCTGCAAGAGCGTATCGATGAGATCACGCGACAGCGGCATGAGGCACAGCGAGAGGCGGCGTACTGGAAAGGGATTGCAGAAGCAGCGCAACCAAAAGAAGCGCCAGCGGAAGAGCCCAAACCGGAAGCCTTTGAGGACTACGGCGCATACGTCAAGGCACTCGCAAAATTCGAGGCCAGGGCACTTGTAAAGGCCGAGCTTGAGCAGCAACGCGCGCAGCAGGCACAGGAGGCGCAAGCCACTACCTGGCAGCAGCGGGCAGAAGCCGTAAAAGCAGAGCTGCCGGATTTTGACCGTGTGATGTCTACATCAACGGCGCCGATGTCGGCCGCGATGGCGCAAGTCATCAAGGAAAGCGATGTTGGCCCGAAAGTGGCATATCACTTGGCGCAAAACCCGGAGATTGCGACGCGCATTTCTCGCCTTGAACCGATGGCCGCAGCCCGTGAAATCGGGCGCCTTGAAGCGTCTTTGTCCGTGAAACCGGAACCGACACCAAAGCGAATTACTTCTGCCCCAGCGCCAACGACTCCAGTCGGGTCAGGCCGTAGCACCTCGGGCGAACCGGGGAGCATGAGCCAAGCCGACTACATGGAGTGGAGCAAAACCCAACTTAGGAACTGAAATGACCAACGTTCTTGCCACTTCCAACATCGTCGCGCGTGAAGCGCTGGCGGTGCTGGAGAACATGACTTCTTTCGCCCCTGCCGTCAATCGAGACTTCGAGGACGAGTTCGGCGGCAACATGGCTCGCGGGTATGCCCCGGGCGCTACCATCAACATCAAGCGTCCGCCGCGCTACACCTACCGGGCCGGCCGCGTTGCCGTTCCGCAGGCGACCGTCGAGACGACCATTCCGCTGACCCTCTCGCAGGGCGGCACGGACATCAACTTCAACTCGCTGGAGCGCACCCTGTCGCTGACGCAGTTGAACGAGAAGATGACGGCCGCGATGGCTCCTGTGGTCAACGAAATAGACCGTCAGGGTCTGT
>JAYDZG010007034.1:0-37898 GCA_034509265.1 Microcambeva bendego
AGAGGTTATGTCAAACTCTCGCACTTCTGTATGCGTATGAACACCCTCGGTAAGCTCCACATTCAGTCTAAGAATATTGCTCTGAAAATCGTATGTACCGCCGATAATTTTTTGACTTATGCTTGTCATAACTAAGTAACCCTCGCTATCTTAGCTAATTATAGCTATTTTTTTAAAAAATATCAAGTAAAAAACACCCTGTTTTCAAAAATTTCTAATGAATTAAGGGCTTGCTAATTGGTCTAGAATGACTTACTATGTAAAAATCAAATTGGAATTATTGGCGTAAACACTTAACTTTTAATCAATTATGACAAGACTCTTCCTGAGAAAGCCCAATATTACCTTCCTTTTGATCTTTCTCCTTATCTTGCTAGGATTTAGACCATTTAAGCTCTGGGCCAAATCTCCCAAATATCGAGTAGAATTTAGAGGGGTCGGTAGCACCAGGCAATTGCGTTCCCTTAAAAACGCCTCCAGCTTGATTCGCTACAAAAAAAATGCCCCAAAATCCCTTTCAGCTCTTCGTTACCGAGCTGACAAAGACGTCCCTGAGTTTATTCAGGTCTTACATGCTTATAGCTATTATGATGCCTGCGTAACCACCCGAGCTTTTCGCGAAGACTCCGGACGCTATAAGATGGTCATAGCGGTGAACAAGGGAGACCCTTATAAGTTAAGCCAATTCAATTTTCAGCTCGTTGAAGAGGGCGGTAGTGAGCTATATGAAATTGAAAAAGTCAAGCTCCGAGAGCTAGGAATTAGACTGGGTAAACCTGCCGTATCCACTCAAATTGTCGACGCTGAAAAACAATTAATCACTCTTTTGAATCAAAATGGCCACCCTTTTGCCAAAATTAAAGATCAGTCCATCTTAGTAGATCAAGCTCAAAAAACAGTCGCTGTTAATCTTCACATTGATGAAGGACCTATTGCCTATTTTGGCTCTGTAACCATTAAAGGGGGAGAAAGTGTCAGAAAGCGTTTTGTTACCAACCGAATTGCCTGGAAAGAGGGAGAGCTTTTTAGCACTAAAAAGATTTTAGAGACCGAAAAAAATCTCTATGACTCAGGTATTTTTGCCATCGTCTCTATTTCTCATGGCAAAGATTTGAACTCCTCTCAGGCTTTACCTATGAAGATTGACTTACTCGGCGGTAAACACAACAACTTCACGATTGGTGGAAGCTATACAACAACCTGGGAAGGCCTAGGGGGCTCAGCAAGCTGGCAAAACCTCAACATTTTTAAATTAGGTCTCAACTTACAACTCAATTATGCAATCAACCAAAAAAGACAAGAAGCCGGTCTTGAATTTTTATTTCCTGACTTTTTTAGTGCTAAAAATAAATTAGTCGTTAAATCAGAGGCGCTGATTCGCAACGTCATGCCCAACTATCAAGAAAAAGGGGTCGATACTAACTTATTTGTAGAGCGAATGTTTAGTCGTTATTATAAGATGTCTTTAGGATCTAGATTTGACCAATTTAGTACCACCGACTCTTTAAGAAATGGCTACTACTCTATTTTTGGCATCCCTTTTTTTGCCAACCTACAATCTTCTGATAAAGTACTTATTAATCCTACACAAGGGGGATGGTTCTCTCTTAATTTTACCCCTTATTTTGGCCTTAATCGCACAACAGACCATTTTGCTGAAATCAAGCTTGAGGGCTCCGTCTACCAATACTTGATCCCCTCTCGGCGAATTATCTTAGCCCTGAATGCCGTGGTGGGTTCTCTTTTTGGAAGCAGCCTTGATAACATGCCTCCCTCCTATCGCTTTTATGCCGGTTCACCACAGCACCTGCGTGGATATCCTTATCAAAAAATAAGTCCTTTGAATGCTCATGGAAGAGAAACAGGAGGACGCTCTTTATTTTTAGGGAGTATAGAACCACGGGTAATGATTCTTAAATCTTTTGCTATTGTTGGTTTTTTAGATGTCGGTAACGTTTATTTAAATACCTGGCCAGATTTTGATGAGGCCTTTGTGAAATCGGTGGGAGTTGGCGCGCGCTATTATTCCATTGTGGGTCCTTTAAGATTAGATATTGGCTTTCCTTTGGATAAAAGGCCCAATGTCAATCGCAATTACCAAATTTATTTTAGCATAGGACAAGCTTTTTAAAATGAAGAAAAAATTTTGGAAAAAATTCTTAAAGATTAAAATAAGCATCTTGGCAACTCTTTTTATCTTTGCCTTAATTGCAATTCAACTTCCTTGGCTTAAAAAACAAGTTGCTCAAAAGATCATCCAAGAGCTCGCTCAGTTAACAGAGTCTCAAGTTTCTTTTTCAAAGTATGAGGGCTTTATCCCCTTAAGTTTTGATTTTTATTCTGTAGAATTCAAACATGAAAATAAAACATGGCTTTCTATTGACCGGATCCAACTCAATCGCTCATTACTTCATTTTTTAATTTTAAAGCACAAAAATCTAAATATCACTTTAGATCAGGTCCATCTTTACTTTTTACCAACTTTCAATCCAGAAAAGACGACTCCCTCCTTCTCGTGGCCCAATCTCCCTTTTAAAACAATGAATGTGGATCTTCACGCCAAAGACATCAACATTGCAGAAGAAGCTTTTGGACAAAATCTTCCTCAAAAGTTACATCTCAAAACAGATCTTTTCTTCAGACGAAATGGTCAAGTATTTAACATCACTAGCTCGCTAACATCCAAGCAATATCCAGAAATTCAATTAAAATTTTCTGCGAGAGGTTTTCAAAGACACGACCTTGTCCAACTGCAGCTAGAGCTTTTGAATCCCCATCAAAACATTGTGACTCATTTTATAAAACAATCTCTTCCTCCCATGGATATTAAGTTAAGTATCACAGGATCACCTAATGCCATGATTGCCTTTAGCACACCCCAAATGGCGACAGAGGCTCGTTTTCGAGGCCACTTGAAAGGACATATCTACGCCCATCACGACGCTCTTTTTTGGCGCGAATTTATGAATAATAAAGATATCGAATGTCAGACTCAAATTTCTTTTGATCAAAAAGGACTCCGGTTAGATTCAATCAATGTAACTGGAGAAAAAATAAAATTCCAAGGGGCTGGTTTTCTAGATCGCCACTACTCATTTTGTAATACTCATTTAGAGGGTCATCTTTTTGATTTGGATTTCATGAATCCATGGGTTAAAGACCCGATCGAAGGAGAGCTTGACGTCAAAGCAATTCTATCTCAAAATTATCAAAATCCCTGCCTTCGCTTGCAATTGAATTCAGATCATTTAGCTTATAAACATTTTATAGCTTACCAAATGCAATCTGAATTTTTAATAGAACCTTTTCAAACTCAATATGTCGGTGAATATCAAATCGCTGCATCACTCAACCAAAGTCCACTGAATTTGCAAGGCCATTTCACCTATTGCAATCCTTCTCATTTTGATTTCCATCACGCCGCCCTCACTTATGGCAACAATCACCTTCAATTGCATTCATTCAAAAAAATAAATCAATTTTATCAAAGTTCTTTAGATTACGATTTTCAAAAGATTGCCCTTTTCTCTCCATTGATCAGAAAAGAGATGCATGGTGATGTTAAAGGATATGCAGTTTTTGATTTAGATGTCAAAAACACCGGACTCCTTCAAACGCTGCAATTTGAAGCAAACGGCTCTCATCTTCAACACCCACTTTTTAACGTAAATGACTATTCTTTTTGGACCTCTGGCGTTTTAGATTGGAATAACCTTAAAAACTATCAAGGAGAGACGCTTTTAACTTCAAACGTAACCAACCTCAAAACATTTAGCTGGGATTCTGTTCGCTGTTTTATTCAATCGAAACTCAACGACTACCAATATAAAATACAATCTTCAGGAGAGTTTTCTTTAATCTCTTCTGGGCAGATTGAGCTCCTTGAGAAAAGTTCTTCTATTGAAGTTCGTCAACTCTCAGGCTCAGTAAATGAAAGTCATTTTAATTTGATTAATCCTTTTACTTTTGATTATCTTAAACCCCAATTTTCATTTACCCCTATCCTACTCAAAGTGGGTAATGGTCAAATCTATTTAAATCAGGATTATAGCAAAGACATTCTCGCGGTGGATTTTCGCCAATTGCCTGTAGAATCTGTGACCTATTTTATCCCAGGTTTTGATGTCCGTGGAACTTTACAACTCAATGGAGAACTTCAGGGAATCTTTTCTAATGTCAGTGGTTCATTAGCTGGAAAGTTTACAAATTTAAGAGTTGAAGACTACCAAGAGAAAAATCCATATCATGGTTCTTTTGATCTTACCCTCAATAAAGATGTTTTAAAGGGCGATGTTTATTGCGCGCGTAATGAAAAAGATTATGCGCAATTAAGTGCTGAAATACCTCTTAATCTAGTCTTCTTTCCATTTAAATCAAAAATAGATTACGACCATCAAGCAGCTTTATCTTTAGAATATTTGGGCCCTGTAAATCCTTTTATCAAACTTGTCACTCCGCAAAATCATTTACTAGATGGCAATTTAAATGCTCAACTTAAGTTAAGAGGATCTTTTAAAGAACCCAAAATTAAAGGCTTTGTCTCTTTGAGAAAAGGTTATTATGAAAATTTATTTATTGGCCTTGTCTTAAAAGATGTTAGTCTAGAAATGCTTGCCAAGGGCAAAAATCTTCATTTAACAAAACTCACTGCTCATGATGATGCTGGAGCAAATATTGAAGCCGAAGGAAAACTAGCGCTTAGCTTTTTAAGATCTTTTCCCTACTCCATCCACTTTAATATCGAAAATGGGCAAGTGGTGCAGTTTGACTTTTTAAATGCGACCCTTTTAGGCAAAGGTGTCTTTGAAGGGGACTTTAAAAAAGCCTATCTCAATGGTAAATTTGAATTAACCCAAGCAGACATCAACCTACCCGGCTCCACAGCTACCAGTCTACCTAAATTAAAGGTGCAATATGTCTATGCAAGAAAACAAAACCTTTGTGATTCTATGCAACGCACGACAAAAGCAATTCCCATCTACTTTGATATCGATTTAGAAACGCGTGGACAAACAATCATCCGCGGACGAGGATTAGACTCTTCTTGGTCTGGAAAATTGCTCATTCGTGGCAGCGACTCTAATCCCCTATTTAAAGGAAAGTTAACCAGCAATGAAGGAACGTTTGACTTTGCTGGACGCCTTTTTGAACTCACAGAAGGAACTATTCATGTGGACGGGGATATTGAAAAAGACACCTCTTTAAACTTAACAGCTGCTCAATTGATTGAAAGGCATCAGATCCTTATCAATCTTAAAGGACCTTTGCAAGCCCCTTATTTAAGACTGCGCTCCGAGCCTTCATTAAGTCAAAGAGAGGTCTTATCTTTAGTTCTTTTCGGTCAAACAGCTCAGCGGCTAACCCCTTTCCAAGCGGTGGCGCTAACTCACACCCTAGCCACTTTGGGGGGTATTTATAGGGGCCCAGGTGTTGTCGATCGCCTAAGAAAAGGAATTGGTCTTGATCAGCTTTCTTTAGGTTCCATGATGTATGATAATTCTGACTACACAACTGTTCAAGTAGGTAAATATATCACCCGCAGCATTCTCATTACTTTAAATAGACCTATCACAGCAGATTCATCTCCTTTTGTAATTACGGCCCAAATTAGAGGGGGCTTTCAATTGCAAACCTACTTTGACCAATCTCAGATTTCTAAGATCCTGCTACAGTGGAGATTCAGTTATTAAAGAAATTTCTAGTCCCTTTTTTTAAATCGATCACTGTGCTATACTAACTGCAAGAATTAAATGAATTTTTTAAAATGAGTATTAGCGCAAATCAAGTTTTTTCTGCTTATCGCAAGCAAAACGCCGCTCTTGCATCCTATAAAAAAGAGTTAGATGAAGTTCAAGGTGAAGAGCAATTTATTGCTGATCTGCGCCTTAAAATTGATCAAGAGTCCTCTCAAAATCAAGTTTTTGATTGGGAAAATAAACCCAATCGCGCTCTACTTGAACGCGTATACCAGCTGAAAGAATTTGAAGATCTCTATCCCACTTATCGATTTGATAATCCTAAAAAAATGCAGCCTCTTCTTGAGCGGATCGAATCCTACCATGAACAAAAGAAACAAGACCTTCAATTAAAGCATCACTTTTATCAAGAAAAGAAATCCTCTCTTTTGCGCTATCATGATGAAGTTCTTAGAACAATCCAGATGTTGAGCTCTTCAATGTCCACGTTATTGAAATAATGCTCTTCTCTTGTTTGGTTAACAAGACGAAAGCTTTCGCTTTTCCACCATCATCGATCTCTCTCAAATAATCTTTTGTCAATTTTCAAGAGACATGGCTTTCTTTTTAATAAAGAGTTAATTTTAACTTTAATTAAAAATAAAATAAAACTTAGTTAACTATATCACTTTATAAAAACAAAACAATAAATTATAATTTATTAAATTATCAAACAAGCATATTAGGTAGCAAATGCAAATCCAAAATATTTTGCAAACTTATCAAAAAGACGCCCTTCCTGAAGTTGATCAACCCATTTCTAAATTAGACCAACAGATTAAATGGTTTGCAGAAGCTTTCTTTGCTAGAAATTATGATGAGATTGTACTAGAGTCAATCGGCCTGGGTCGAGCGATAAATCAACCCATTATTAACGGTAAAGCACCCCTTTATCAGGCTATTTTAAATATCGACACAGATGTTGCTACATTTCTTCTCCATCATCCAGCTACCGATTTAAATGCGCCCATAACAGAAGAAGGCGACACTGTTTTGTGGTTCCTTTTATACGCTTTCAATAATGATGATCGTTGGTATAAAAAACTTTTCTTAGCAGGAAGGGGTTATACCTCTAATCTTTTACAGGCTTTAATGCTCCGCACTGATTTTAATCCGAATGAGCGCTCAAACAATGGAATGACTCCATTAAGTTATTTGATTCAAAC
The DNA here is from genome assembly GCA_034509265.1 of Microcambeva bendego. Classification (NCBI taxonomy): domain Eukaryota; kingdom Metazoa; phylum Chordata; class Actinopteri; order Siluriformes; family Trichomycteridae; genus Microcambeva; species Microcambeva bendego. Next base: position 6,902 of record JAYDZG010007034.1, read on the forward strand.
AGAGTCCTTCAAAGATAAAATGGATGTAAAAATCATTCAGACTTTATTAGCTTTAGGGGCAGATGCTCATGAAAAAAATGAGAATAAAGAATCTTTAATTGAGCAAGTCAGAAAAAGTTTTTGGTTTCATTCAATGGAAGGACAAGAGATTTACAAGCTGCTGCAGAAATCTCAATAGAGCGTTTCTAGCTATCTTTATCTTGCTAATGATGAAAGGTTAAGAATATTCTTCTTTATTTTTTATTTCATTAATTGCCATACCCCTTGCTCATTATCAGTCTTTAGATTACAGGTCTCATCTATAGGAGCAAGCTATGACTGAGTCTGATAAAGATCGCTATCACTTTATTCATGACCAACTTCACCAGAAAGAGGCCCGTAAAGAAAAAATTGAGGCTGCCGAGCTTGAAGGTGAAGTTGTTAAAAATTTAAAACTCTTGAAGGCTTTAATTCAGAGTGAAAAAGTAAAAATCAACGTCACCGATTCCCCTTTTACCACAGCTAATGCAACTTCCCCTGTTGAGAAAATTCAATCTAAAATCATTGAAGAGCTTTATTCATTCAATGTGGCTCAACTCGCTCTTTTTGAAGTTCCAAAAAAGTTTTTTGATGAATGCTTTGAACTTCTCATTTCTGCATGGAGACGCCGTATCCATCAAAGCTTTCCACAAACACTCACCCTTGAACATATCCCTTTTTCAAAAAGCTCCTTTAGAGCTTTTGTGATCGCCCTTTCTTTAAATGTTTCTCTTAAAGCTTTACGACTCGATAACTGCTCGCTAAAACCCTATGAAATGAAACTCTTAGCTGTTTTTATCAAAGTACACCCCTCTTTAGTCTTTCTTCACTTAGATCATAATGCTATTTTAGATGAAGGGTTGTATTCTATTAGCGCCGCTCTAAAAGATAATGAAACCATTGAACATGTAAGTTTAATCGATACTCACATTACCGATGAAGGGGCATTATCTCTTTGTCATTTGGTTGAAAAAAAGCAGTTGAAAACACTGCATTTAGATAAAAATAAACTCACAGAAAAATCTATTTTACCCCTTCAAGAGCTTTTTTTTAAAACCGAAGGGGTTTTCACCTTTGATGAACTTTAAGTAGTCAAACCTGCAATGATTTCTTGGATGGGCAGTTCTGGCTGCATAGAACGGTTAGGTAAATCAATCAGAACCTCTTCTGCACACTCTTTGTCAGCCAGGGGAAGATTGGATCTTTGAATTGCTTCAATAAGTCTTTCAGCTAGATCACTGACCATACCGACAACTTGTCCTTGTGCCTCTAGCGATAATTCTTGGGCCTTTTCTAAGACCTCTTTAAGTTTGTCATGGGCAAGACCAACACGCTCTAATGCTTGACCGATACAACGCTGAATTTCTCCCTGAGCTAAAGCCATCTTTTCGTCTACTTCAATAGAAGTATTGCGAATGTATTGAACAACCTCTTCAACTTGGTTCTCAATAGCAATCGGATTATCGGTTGCCATTTTTGAAAGAGCGAGGGAGGTGCGAAGACTAGGGATTAAAACTTCCTCTTCCATCTCTTCAGAGTGGCCTACTACTAAAGAATCTCTAACCGCGCAATGTTTTGTAGCAGATTCATTTAAAAAAGGATCTAATAATTTATTTTCCATCGTTTGCTCAGCTTGCACTTCTTCCAATAAATCAAAGTTATTTTGCTCCACCCTAGAACGAGAAAGTAAATCTTCTTGTTGAATCTTCGGTGAAAGTTTTATCGATTGTTCTTCTGTAGTTAACGACTCTTGCCTTAGAGTCAAAAAGTTAGAAGGGAGAGATTCTTCCTGCAACGTTTCTACAGCAATGGCATCTAAAGAATATTCGACAAGTAAAAGAAGGGCTCTATCTGTGAAAGCTTGCACATCGTTGCCGCGACTCACTGAAATAATGTTCTGTATTAAATCTTCTGCAATTTCTTTGCGCTTTGATTCACTTAGGTGAGTGGCAACTTTATCAAGCTCATGAAAAACTTGCTTCATCATGTCAAAGACATTCTTCACGTTGATTTGCTCGTCTTTGTATTTGCTAGCTACGCTAATAACAATAGACTGCAAATCTTGAACGGTAATCCCGCCATTGATTTCTTGTCGCTCACCTAAAAAAAATGTTCGCCCCATTTCTAATTGTTGCTCAATTTTGATCACTTGGCACTCCCCATAATCTCAGCTAATTTAAAAAAATTTGTATCAATTATAAAGAGATGGGAAAAAGAGTAAACTGGAAAATAAAAAAAACCTAAAACAAACGTTTTAGGTTTTTAAACAAAATGAATGTTTAGCTAATTATACTCTTTGCTCAAGTGGAAGAGAAGCTCTTGGCAAATTAGCTTCCACTACTGCAGGAGCTGCGTCTTGCGCTACATCTGCTTGTGCAACTAAAGTTGATGCATCAAGAGCTGGAGCTGCTTCAAATTTTACAGTGTTTGCTTTTACTACTTCTGTAGCAGGAACAAATGCTGGGATAGAAGATGCTAAACTAACGGACATATTATTTCTCCTTTTGGATTTTTATTAAAAAGTACCCGCAAATTATCCTTGATCTTTAGAATTTTTATCAACTTAAAAGAAAAGATGCTGGATGACAAGCCTACCCCTAGGTTAAAAAAGATATTGACTTTTAATTATCAATAGGTTATAATAAGTGCATGGCATTTGAATTATATTTACAGAACATCAAAACCTTAGCCAAGTTCTTTGGTTTTACGAGTCCCATCGAGTTAGATGATAACCTCGGTGCAACCTTCATTTGTAACCAGGAAGATCCATTTTTGCTCAACATCCATTACTGTTTAGAGAAAAATGTGATTACAATCGATACCCTTGTAGCCACCCATATGCCAAGCTCTCGCTTGGGTATTCAAACGCTCATGAATGAAATTCTAGGCGATCTGCTTCAAAAGAACTACTCTGGCCGCTTGGTAGCATACCCAGAGGAGTTTGCTGTAAAGTATCTTCATGAAATCCATTTAGACTCTGCGCAAGAAAATAGCCTTGCACTAGCTATTCCCCACTTCATCCAAGAGGCCCTAAAATGGAAAGCGAAATTTAAAACTTTAAGACGCCCTGCATTTTTTTCTCCATGCGGTTTAAAGCCCCAAGAAATTATCTCATTTGAGACATTCTAATCCCCTTCTTTAGATAGATCAAAAAACAAGAATATTCGTAAATAAGGCCACTCTTTTGCTTGCTAGCCTAGCTTGATCCCTTTCAATAAGTTCCTTCATTGACCCTAAATCCTCCCATCGCATATACACCGATTAAGGAGGCCTTGCTGTTATGATCGAATCGTCCCTAAGACTGTTAGAATTAATAGGAAAATATGTCATTTTAACAGGACGAGTTTTCAAAGTCTCTATACTTAGACCTCCTAGCTGGACATTAGTTCGCGACCAAATGTATAATATTGGTTTTCTGTCATTTGGAGTGGTTGCTATTACTGGTTTTGCAACAGGTCTGGTCCTTGCTGCCCAATCGATTTTTCAACTGACTGACAAAGGGCTTGCCGCTGTCACAGGCATTATGGTGACAAAAGGGATGATTACAGAACTTGGGCCTATTTTAACTGCTTTTATGGTTACAGGCAGAGTGGGAGCAGCGATTTGTGCAGAGCTGGGTACTATGAAAGTGTCTGAGCAAATTGACGCCCTGCAATCCATGTCTGTCAATCCTTTGCGTTATTTAATTGCCCCTCGCTTTATTGCTGCAATCGCCATGTTTCCTATTTTAACGGTCTTTAATGTCTTAATGGGCGTTTTTGGAGCCTATCTCCTTTCGATCTATTTTTTTAGTATGCCCCCGACCACTTTTTTATCCCCCTTACCTGACAGTATCACCAATTTTGATATGGTCATGTGCTTTATCAAAGCTTTTGTCTTTGCCGTTATTATTGTGACAGTATCGTGCTTTAAAGGGCTTAATACCAGCGGTGGAGCTGCTGGGGTTGGATCAGCAACCACAAACAGCGTGGTATTAAACTACTCTATTATCTTGATTACTAACTTTTTACTGACTTTAGGATTAAACCTGTTTCATTCCAAATTCTTGGGGGGAACTCTATGATCCGAGCTCGTAAGCTTTGCAAAAATTATGACGATATTGTGGTTTTAAAAGACTTTGATCTTGAAATCAATACAGGAGAAACCCTTGTTATCTTAGGTCGTTCAGGAGTTGGGAAAAGTGTGTTTTTAAAGCATGTCATTGGCCTTGAAAAACCAGATTCAGGCACTTTAGAAATTGACGGAACGATTATTTCTGATCTAAGTGGCCCACAGCTGTATAAAGCTATTCGCAACACGGGCATGCTTTTTCAAGGAGGAGCTCTTTTTGATTCTTTGACCGTCCTAGAGAATACATCATTTTATTTAGATCAACACGATCATATTGATCCTCAAGAAATTGAAGAACGCTCTTTAAAAGCGTTAGAAATGGTAGGCCTTAGCGGCACGGAAAATAAAATGCCTTCAGAGCTTTCTGGAGGGATGAAAAAAAGAGCTGCTTTAGCTAGGCTGATTGTCTATCGGCCTCAAATTTTGTTGTATGATGAGCCAACGACAGGCCTAGACCCTATTCACGGAGCTCAAATCAGCGAATTGATCGTGAAAACCCAAGAAGAGCTCAAAGCAACTTCTGTCGTTGTAACTCACGATATCCCTTCTGCATTTATTGTAGCTGACCGCATTGCGGTCTTACACGAAGGACGCATTATTTTTATTGGAAATCAAGAAGAGTTTATCCGCTCTAAAGAAGAGCTAATCCGCAACTTTTTAGAAAAAGCAATCCCTAAAGGAATCTCACCACATGGATAAGAAAAAACTTCAGGGCAAAGTACGCACTATGATTATCGGGGCTTTTACAGTGATTGGCATTGCCATCATCGTTTGGGCGATCTTTTTCTTTAAGCCCTCTGTAGGAGATAATAAGCAACGACTCACCGTTCGTTTTGCCGATGTTGAAAATATTGATATTGGTACACGGGTCACTTATGCAGGAAGACCTGCGGGTGAAGTCATTGCCATTAACCAAATTATCAATGCCAGAGAAAAAAGTCCGGATGACTTTGGACTCCCCTATACTTATGAGTTAATTTTGGCCATAGACTCCTCTGTAAAAGTTTATAGCACAGACTTAATTGAAATTCACACCTCAGGGCTTTTAGGAGAAAAATCAATCGCCATTGTCCCTCAACCATTCCCTCCGGGTGAAAAACCAAAATCTGTCATTGGTAGTGTCATTTACGCCCAATCAGCAGACCCCCTTGTGAGCACATTAAAGACAGTAGCTGAAGCAGCCTCCGAAGTCGCTCGTACAATGAGTACGATCTCCTCTATTTTAGAAGAAAATCAAGATCAAATTAATTCAACCATTCAAAACCTCAGCACGACTCTTGAAGAGGTCACTCAACTTGTTTATCAAGCCAACCAATTAGACATTGTCGGATCGTTTAATCGCGCTGCGATTGATATTTCCAAAATGATGAATAATACCAATCAGCTCGTTGATCAGATTCGCAGCACCAATATTGTCGATAAAGTGGATAGTGCTGCCACTAATTTAGTCTATATCACTGAACAAATTTCGGATGGAAAAGGAACCCTTGGCAAGCTCGTTAATGATCCAACTCTATACTTAGAAGCCGTTGGCGTTATGGAACGGGTCAATGAACTGATCTATAGCTTAAATAACTATGGTCTTCTTTTCCACCGCAACTCAAGATGGAAAGAAGCACAAAAAGCCAAAATTCAAGCCATGGAAGCTTTGGGATCACCCGATGCATTCAAACAAGCTTTTGAAAAAGAAATGTCGCAAATTAATCAATCTTTAGAAAAAGTGAGTAACATGATCGATCAAGCAGACATGGGTGATGAAGAAATTATTGACAGCAACGAATTTAAGAAATACTTTTATGAGTTATTAAATGAAGTAAATCGATTACAAAATTTGATCGAGCTTTATAACCAAAAAGTAACCCAGCCGGCTTAAATGAAAAATCAAAACAATGAATATTCTCAGCTCAGTAAAGGGACATTCTTAATCGCTACTCCAGAAATAGAAAGTGGTATTTTTTATCGCAGCGTCATTGTTCTCTGCGAGCATAATACTTCTGGCTCACTGGGCCTTATTATCAATAAAGATATCGACTTTGAACTAGGAGAAAGTATTATTGAAGTCGAAGAGCTTTCCAATCCCCATGTGGAACTACGCGCTGGGGGCCCCACTCAAATGAATCAAATGCTTGTTTTGCATGACCATCCAAATGATCAGTCAAATTTAATTCTCAAGGGTGTTTCTTTAGGTGGTGATTTAGAGTTTCTTCAAGAGGCGCTTTTAAATCCTGAAGGACCTAAAATTCGACTCATGTTTGGCTATGCTAACTGGTCTGCAGGACAGCTTGAAAAAGAATTCTTAAATGGACAATGGTTTATTTGCAAAGGGAGTTACAAACATATATTTGAAACCCCCGTAGATAACGTTTGGCAATCAGTTTTAAAAGAGATGGGAGGCCGTTTTGCCTCACTCTCAATGATCCCTGAAGACCTAAGTTTAAATTAACGTTTAGAGAATTGGAAACTCTTACGAGCACCGGCAAGACCGAACTTCTTACGTTCTTTCTTCCGCGGATCGCGTGTTAAAAATCCAATAGACTTAAGTTCTTGACGTCTTTCTTCTAATTCGATCACTAAAGCTCTAGAAACGCCTAGTCTTGTTGCGGTAGCTTGCGCTTCTAATCCGCCCCCTTTCACGCGAATCACGATATCATACTTTCCATTCAAATTAAATAATTTTAAAGGAGAGACAACAGTGACTTGTTGAAGAGCAAGTGGGAAATAGCTTTCAAACTCTCTACCATTGACTTTAATTTTACCTGTTCCTTTGCGAAGTCTCACTGAAGAGACTGCAGATTTGCGACGACCTATTCCGATAATTTCTTTTTCTTTCATATTTTACTCCTAAATTTCCACAGCGACAGGTTTTTGAGCATCTAAGTTATGTTGAGTTCCTGCAAATATTCTTAACTTTTTCATTTGGGCACGAGCTAATTTTGTTTTGGGCATCATTCCTTTAATAGCAAGCTCAAGAATACGCGTTGGGCTACGCTCAAGCATTCTTCTAAAAGGAACTTCTCTAAGTCCACCGACATGACCTGTATAATAGCGGTAAATTTTTTGAGCTTCTTTAGCACCGGTTACAGCAATTTTTTCTGCATTAATAATCACTACGCCATCACCTGTATCTACGTTAGGAGTAAAAGTTGGCTTATGTTTCCCTCTGAGGATGTTGACAATTTCAGAAGCAAACCGTCCAAGGTTTTTTCCTTCCGCATCTAGCAAGAACCAAAGCTTTTCAATCTCATTAGGTTTTGCCATGTAGGTCTTATTATTCTTTGTTATCATATCGCTTCCGCATGTAAAAATTTTTGACCAAGATTTTATCGACTTTGACTAATTTTTGCCAAGGTTTAAAATTAAAATTAGTTTGATAAATTTTGTCATATAATAATTTGATCAAAATGCTTCTTTCAAGGCATAATTTTGCCCATTATGAATTCACCTATCACTGTTAATTGGCGTTCGTTGGTTTGTTATGGAATTGCTGGGGCTTTTTCCGTCCAAAGCATTTTAAGCATAAAACGAGGCCTTGCAAGCTTTGCAAGCTCCTTTTGTGGCTCTACCCCTTTAAATAATCGAATTAAACTAGCAAAAGAAAATAATCTTTTTACAGGACTGAAAATCGCTTGTATAGGAAACGATTCCTTAGCCGAGCGTATTTCACTACTGACAAATGGGCTAGAAAATCTTGTGATAGGGGGCGTTTGTGGCCTGATTGCCTTTATTGTCTTTCAGAAAGGGACACTCGCCACGGCAAATACGCCACATATTACTCCCCCTCCCCATGAAGAATTTTCATGGAAGGAACAAGCTCAGGCCTTTGAAGAGCTTTATTATAACCAATCAATGGCCTCTATAAATCAAAAAAAACATTTGCAGTTTTCTGAATTTGGCCGAAAATATGTTAAAGATCCAGAATGCGCCAGTTTGCTAGCCCAAGCCCCGAGTGAACCTGTTCCATTTGCCCTAGCAAGAAAAATTTATGACTGTATCTTTGATCACTTTCTAGCAGACATTTATAATAAAAAATATAGCAACTCCCCAGAGCTGACAGCCTTTTTTAACGATATTCAAAACCCTGCTGCAGGAATTAGCATGTCCTCCTCGGCAAGCTTATCCCTTGCTTCGCCCTCTGAGGCACCTTCTCCTGCTCCTGAAGAAGCAAAGAAAATAAAAGCAGTTTTAGTTGAATTTACAGACAGTTATCTCCCAAGCCTCTATCAGCAAAACCTTCAAGAGCTATTAGATAACCAGTTTTATCCCCTAAAACAGATCTCTGAAAAAAGACTGGCTTACTACAAAGACGCACAGATGAAAAAAAGGTTTGGCCCATTTGAAATCCACCTTGACCAAATCTGTGATCAGGGCTACTTAAGCAACCACTCTTTAGCTTATCAACTTGAAGCAAAGCTCTGTGATGAATATAGAGAACATCAATCACAATTGGCGCTGATTCAAGCTTGTGAGAAAAAGCTAAACACATTGAGCCCTCAGTTTCATAGGACCAATGGCCGCGACGAAGTCTTTGAGCCGGCGATTAATCAAGTCATTAATGACTATCTGACCCATCGAGATGTCCCAGGCTATGCAGAAAAACACTGGAGCTTACCTACAGAGTTACTAGAGTTTTTCATCGCTCAAAGACCCAATTTCATAGCATCTTCGACTCAAGGCACTTTCAGAAGAAACTATAAGTGCTTAAGCTAAAGCATATTACTAAAAAGTAGTTACATTCCATTATAAGATAACTTTGCCTTAAATTAAAAGAAAACATTTGACATTTAAATACTTACGTGCTATTATTTATATAGATAGTAATAAGAATATAGGTGCCAAATGGCTGCAGTGCAGACTTATCAAAGAGAATCAACGAATAGCTTTAGAGCAATAACAAAGCCGAGCTCCCCTAGAGGAGGCTCTTCTGCATCTTCTTCTTTGCGATCAAGCCCTTCAATTCTCGGAAGCAGGACTGTAACCAATCAAACATCCCTTCCTCCTACTTCTCTTTCAGCAAGGATCTCGAGTGCTTGGAGCCGTGTGAAGACCTATTTTTCCTCTTCTTTAGTCGCTAAATCTTTTACAAGGTTTGCACATTATATCTCTAAAGAAGCAAGGGAAGCAAGAGCTGTAAAAAGTATTTTTGACGCTGCTTTAAAAGAATGCGGCCTTTCAAAATTAGCAATAAAAGAGCATTTTAACTCTACTTCAGGCGATCCCAAATTGTCTCGAGAACAAATTAAAGCTCAAGCAGTAAATTATGCTAATGAAAGGAAAACTGCGGCTTGGCAAACAGTCGTTAATGCAGTTCAAACAAAATTTGACGAGTTAAACAAGAACGCTTCATTTCAGTTTTTAGAAAGTGATGAAAACTTATTTTTAAAGTATCTTGAACGCACAATAAATCGAAATCAATCAGACACCGAATTAACGAAACAAGTGGCTGAAGCAGTTAAATACTTAAAAAATGCTATTATAAATATTCAAAATCATCAAAGCACATATGGTCCCTACGGAGTCTCAAAACGAGATATTTATAACCGTTATTGTACACAATATGGTAGGGATCCATCTATTCATACAATCTTGACAAAATATTTTAACGCAGCTGAAGCCAAAGCTATTAATCGATCAAGAGGTTTGCGTCCCACGGGTAATGGTAAAGCGACAGGGTTTGCTGAAAGACGGCAGAGTTGCTAAGTATTGCACTCTTTAAAATGAGCATTAGATAAAAAAAAAGCCGCTGAATTCAGCGGCTTTTTTTATTGATAACGGGTTCACTTTTTAAGCTTAGTCAAGTGCTAGCTTGCCTGGTATTTTATTAGGCATTGGAGGCGGCGGCGGCTCTGTAGGAGCTAGCTTTTGCAGTTCGTCTGCTTTTTTCAGCTTGCTGCGTTTTTTATCCATGTTCCAGCTATTGCTCATAATATCGCGAATATCTTCTGCATCAAGCGTTTCAAACTCAATGAGCATATCTGTCATTAATTGCACTTGAGCTTTGTTCTCTTTAACAATATTCAAAGCGCGCAGATAAGCATCATCCATCATTTTTTTAACTTCTCGATCAATCACTTGCGCCGTTTCTTCAGAGTATTTTTTCTCATTACCACCCATACCTGGATAATATTGATTTGCCTGAGAATCATCTAAAGCGACATTGCCAAGATGCTCATTCATACCCCATTCACAAATCATATTGCGAGCAATGTGAGTCGCTCTTTCAATATCATTTTTAGCACCTGAAGAAATGTCTCCGATAAAGACTTCTTCTGCAGCGCGTCCTGCTAGCAAAACAACTAGCTGATCATATAATTCTTTTTTCCACCAACTCACCCGGTTTTTCTCTGGTAAAAAGTGAGTCGCTCCTAAAGAAAAGCCTCTTGGAATAATAGTGACTTTATCAACCGGATCGGCATGTTCTACTTTAATAGCGGCAACAGCGTGACCCGATTCATGAATAGCTGTAGATTTCTTTTCTTGTTCAGAAAGTTCTAAACTTCTTCTTTCTTTTCCATAGCGCACTTTGTCGCAGGCCTCTGAAGCATCCGAAGCAGTGACTGCAGCTCTTCCCTTTCTAGAAGCAATGAGAGCGGCTTCATTGAGTAGGTTGGCTAAGTCTGCCCCTGCTGAACCTGCAGTTCCGCGAGCAATGGACATAAGATCCACAGAAGGATCTAATTTAATTTTTCGAGCGTGCACTTTTAAAATCTCATAGCGCCCTCTAAGATCAGGTAGATCTACCACAATGCGGCGGTCAAAACGACCCGGTCTAAGAAGAGCTTTATCTAAAACATCGGCTCTATTTGTTGCGGCAATTAAAATAACCCCTTCATTGGAGTTAAATCCATCCATTTCTACAAGGAGCTGGTTTAGGGTTTGCTCTCTTTCATCATGGCCCCCTCCAATTCCTGCTCCGCGATGGCGACCAACAGCGTCGATCTCATCAATAAAGATGATACAAGGAGCATGCTTTTTAGCTTGATCAAACAGATCGCGAATACGGCTAGCCCCAACCCCTACGAACATCTCCACGAAATCAGATCCAGAGATTGAAAAGAAGGGTCTGTTTGCTTCACCAGCAATCGCTTTAGCAATTAAGGTTTTTCCCGTTCCTGGAGGTCCGATACAAAGCACTCCTTTAGGAATACGACCACCGAGCGCTGTAAATTTTTGAGGTGCTTTTAAGAAGTCGACAATTTCTTCAAGTTCTTCTTTAGCTTCATCAATTCCTGCTACATCATCAAAAGTCACTTTGCAGTCTGACTTATTAAGCATTTTTGCAGGAGACTTCCCAAAACTCATCGCGCTGTTTCCCATCCCTTTCATCTGACGAGAGAAAATAAACCAAAGTAAAAGAACGACTAAAATGACGGGAAGGAAGCTAAATATATAGCTAAAATAGTTGGGTGTTGGTTCTTCACTTTTAAAGGTACGTTCTAAGACCGTGTTGCGAGGTTGATCTGGCACTTTGAATGCATAACCTTTATTAGCCGGGAAACCTTCCCATTCTTGCTTGGCGTTGGCAAACCAGTGACTATAAACTTCAGGATCTTGTTTTTCTAAAGCTTTTGTTGAAAGCTCTTTATCATTAAAAAACCAAATAGCATTGGCTACTGGTTGACGGGCTTTGTCGAGCTGCTCTTGGTTTTCAAGCAGTTCTGAATTATAAATGTTAAATTGATCCAGCTCTTCTTTGTAGGCGCGAACACTGCGCAATTGAGATAGATGTGTATGATTTTCAAACTGATTGAGTTGGGCTGAAATATTTTTCAACTGCGTCAAAGAACCGAGATAGACATTCATTTGCTCTGCAGTCGAAGAGCCTTGAACGGCCAGCAATTGATCACTTAAAGATTTGAGCTGCTGCTTCATGGAATCGCTGCCGATTCCTAAAATTGGCGATCGATAGTTTTGAATCAAGGTAGCTAACTCTGAACCATAGATTGCAACCTGATCTCCATTAGTGACATCTAATTTTTTTGCTTTCATTTCAAGGTCGATCAAACTTGGCACATCACGATCTGAAAGATTTTGGATCACAATTCTATTAACGCGCTCTGGGCTATCATAAATTCCCCCGATAACGACATATCCACCGTTAGGAATAGCAACACCAGAAATTTTTAAGAACCAATCTGCAGCATCGCGAACCCTCTGCTCTTGAACTCCAAGCTCCCCCACAATTCGATTTTGCTCACTCGTCAATTCATGGTTGGTATTTAGTAGTTCTAAAAAGCGGTAGCGAGCTTTAACTTCAGGAGTTTCTGAAGATCTAAACTTCCCACTAAAGGTCACTGAATTATCATTTAGAGATGTTTTTCGGTTCTCTTCTGGATGAATCAAGTTTAAGTTAGTAAGGTGTTCAAGCTGATGGCTAAAAGAAACTTTAGCCGTTTTTTGATTTGTAAAGTTCTGAATAACAAACACAATAAAAATAGCAGCCAAAATAAAAAGAAAAAAACTGCCAGGAAACGATTTTTTGGGACTATTATTGTTATTATTATCTGCCATAATTCTCTTTGGTGGTAATGTAAGTCTTCCTAAAATTTAGCTATCTCGCACTCTTAATTATTAGTCAAGAGTACTCTTCTTTCTTGGTAAAAAAACCAACTAGCCAAGAGAACTTTGGTAATCTCTTAATTTTGTGAAACTTATGTTTTCTAGAGGTCTAAAACTTCATTATGTCAAAGAAATAAAAGAATTTCAATCATTTTTCATACTTAAAAAGATGTTTAGATAAGCTTTTGACTTCAAAGAGACTCTGTTTTGACTTAAAAATTCAAATACATGTCCTTCTTTGCCAATTACAGGAACCCTTTCTAACAAAATTGAAGGAATTTTTTTTGCGTTTAAAAACTGACTCATTGTTTTAGATGTTTGCCAAGCTTTGTCTTGACCAGGAAGGGAGTAACGAAGAACGTATTCATCTTCAGGAACTTGAATAAAAATTAGCCCTTTATTTAAAAATATTGTTTTCCAATCAGAAAAACTGTTTTGCCATTGCTCGGTTTTCTCAACAACGACCTTCCAAAGACCTAACTCAAACTCCCCTACTTTTAAGACAACCTCTTGATTTGAAGGTTTTTCGATTGTTTTTAAAATCAAAAGTCTTCCTCGATCAATATATAATGTTTTGGATCCGGCTAGAAATTTTTTATTAGCCACCTTTTCATCCAGCAATCTCTGAATTTTATGAAGGCTATCTCTGCTGACTGCCAGCTGCTCTCTATGAAAAGTCATTTTGAGAATATAAAGGTATTCTAGCTTGTGCAAAGGGGCTATTGTAAAATCTAAGAGGGTTCCAAAAGAGGAGGAGTGCTCTAAGATTTTCCCCCGAGTTTGCTCCATTAAATAATCCCCAAGGAGTTCTGAATTTTCAGCCAGAGCATGAAGACTAGAGCGAATATTTTTTTGCAAAGATTGCTCTAAAAAAGGCAATATTTGCATTCGCATTCTAGAACGTAAGTTGCTTTGATCTTCATTGGTCGGATCTAAAATAGGTCGGAGGTTATTTTCTTCAATATACTTTAAAAGAGTACTTTTCAAAACAGTTAAAAGGGGGCGCCAAACCACCATCTTTTCCCGTTGACTCACCGCTCGAATGGGTGATAGCTGGGTTAAAAAAGCCCCCTCCAAAACACGTTTTAGAGTCGTTTCTTCTAAATCGTTTTGATGATGGGCCAAAACAAGGGCTTGATATTTTTTTTGATCAAACAGTTCTGAAAAGAATTGGTAGCGCTCTTGGCGAAAATAATCTTCAAGATTATTTTGTGGAAGCTGAGAAAGTCGCTTGAGATAAAAGGGGATTTTTCTTTCCGCAGCCCACTCTTTAAGCATGAGAGCTTCGCGCGCACTTTCGGCTCGATAACCATGATCTAAATGGGCAAGTTCTATTGGAACTCCCATTTCTAGTAGCACTGAGGTTAAGGCTAAAGAATCAGGTCCTCCAGAAAACCCAATCAGAAGAGGCCCTTTCTTTTGAAGCTGCCCCTCTAGGAAATATTTTACTGCTTTTTTGATCTCGTTCATATTGAAATTATACAAAAACAAGAGGGCATTATAAACCAATAATTTAGCTAATCACAAGACATTTACTCTTTTTTGCCATATAGTGTGGTGAAATTTTGATTTGAAAAGTAGCAACCCTTTATGCCCATTATCTGGAGATATATCTATAAGCAATTTTTCAAAGTTTTTCTATTAACTACTGTATCTTTTATTTTTATTTTACTCGTCACAAGGCTAAAAGAAATTGCCAGGTTTATTTCTCTTTGTCCTCAGCCAAAATATGTCTTTGCTTTTATCTTCAATATCATCCCCTATATTTTGCCTATTGCTCTGCCCATTGCTTCTCTTTTATCTGCTATTGTTCTTTTTCAAAAACTATCCAGGTCTCATGAGCTCACAGCCCTGCGCTGCGCAGGCTACAGCCTGTTTTCAATTATGTTTCCGGTTTTAGCTGTTTCGCTCTTTTTTTCACTGGTCAACTTTTTTATTGTTTCTGAGCTTACTAGCTACAGCCAAGTTTTTTCTCGTCGCATGATCAATGAGCTTATTACAACCAACCCTTTTTTTATGCTGGAGCATCGAAATAAATTAAAAAAGAAAGATCTCTTTGTCGATATGACTATTGAAGAAAGGGGACGCTCGGCCAAAAATTTGATTATCATCACACCCGATCGAGAAAATAAAAGACTCAACCTAATGTCTATTGATCGTCTTAAAATTGATGAAGGACAGCTCTATGCCCCTAGCCTACATTTAGTCTCAATAGTTGAGGCTGAAAAAGGATCTGACCATGATCATTTAATCATTGAAAATGAAGCCAACGTTCAAGCAACGGCTTCTGATTTAACAAAAATTATGCATCATTCTTTTTTGCATTTGCAACCTCATCACTTAACCATGCCCTACCTCTATATTACATTAGAAAATAAAAAACTGGAGCTTCAGCGATTACTAACCTTAAACGAACCTGTTAAGCAAAAGAAAGTAACTCGTGAAATTGCGGATCTAAATTCTGAGATTATTCGCAGGCTTTCTATTGGCCTTGCTGTTTTCACCTTCACACTCATTGGCATAAGTTACTCCACAGAAATTGGTAGAAATCGCAAAAAGAAAAACTTAGTAATCATGACCGCTTTGACTATTTTTGGGTTGCTTTGCTTTTTTATCGGAAAAATATTTCATACTTATTTTTGGCTAGCGACATTAATCTATTTAATACCCCATCTAATCTCGATATTTTTTTCTTGCACCAACCTTTCAAAGATCATGAGAGGTATTGAATGATCTCTATCTGGACAAAGCATCTGTTAAAAGAGACTTTAAAAGTCTTTGTGTTTTTTATTCTCAGTCTTTATTTCCTTTATTCTTTAATCGATTATTCAAGCCGCATTGACTACTATAATCATCTTTCTGTACTCAGTGTTTTACATTACTATATCTGTACTCTCTCACAAAAAACAGAGCTCTTAATCCCATTTGCTTTCATGGTGACTGTCATCAAAGTTTTAACATCCATGAACAGCCATAATGAGCTTGTTTCCATGTTGATGTCGGGGCGCTCCTATAAAAAGCTGCTCACCCCTCTTTTTGTTTTTGCTGGACTATTAACTCTATTGCTTTATTTAAACTTTCAATTTTTAGAGCCCCATGCGCAAGCGCGTATTGCCCAGATTAAGATTGATCGCAAAAGCCACAAAGAGTCCAAAGTGAAATCCTATGTCCTCAATGATGGAAGTAAAATTGTTTTTAGTCATTACAATGCTCAAGATAAGTGTCTCGAAAAAGTTTATTGGCTCAAAGACTCTTCTCAAATTTTTTATGCAAAAAAGCTCTATCCCTATAGCAATCCTCCGATTGGACATAAAGTCATTCAATTTCAAAAAGAGGAATCTAAGGATCTTAAGTTTGTTACTAAAGAGGATCTTAAACCTTTTTATGAGATGCAAATTTGCTTCGACCCGCAGCTAAAGTCGACTCTGACTGTGAGGATTCACTCGATAAGCTCTTTGATTGCCTATCTAACTGACTCTAATTTGCGCTTAAACATTGATAAAGCAGAAATGCTTACCCTGCTCAACTATAAGTTGATTTTACCCCTACTTCCCATTTTTACACTCATCTCCCTTGCCCCGATTTGCACCCGCTTTTCTCGCAATATTCCAACATTTCTGATCTACATGGGAGCGATTATTGCCATGCTCACCTTTTTTACTTCAATGGACGCTTGTTATATTTTAAGTGAAAATCGGATGATTTACCCGCAGATTGCTCTTTGGATCCCTTTTCTACTTTTCTTTTGTTATCCGATTAAAAAATTTATTCGCTTTTAGGTAAGCAGCGATGAGACCCATCGCAGTAAGGCATTTTTTTGGATTTTCCACATCCGCAAATAGAGATGATTTGGTCTTTGTCAAAGCTTTCTCGATAGGGAACATCTTGAGAGGTTTTATGAGAACCATCACAAAAAGGAGGATTGGCTGTTCTTCCACAGCTGCAAAAGGATTTTTTATCCCCTGCTTTCACTTCAATTTTAAAAGATTTTTCTTGCCAAAACATGCTTAAGCCCTATTTATTAGGCTTTAAAGGATATCGATTAGATTCCTATGTTGGCAAGACTATTCATGATGATGGGGATTATGCTTGCGCTGTTCTTCTTTAAGGCGCGCTTGTTCAAGGCGATGCTCTCGTCTCACTTGAGCCTCCCCATAGCGTCTTTTTTCTTCAGCAGACTCTGGGATAATCGGTGGAACAGGGGAGGGATTATTAAACTGATCTAGAGCCACTAAGGTAAAAAAGGCCGACACCACTTTTCTAGGCTCTTTATCAAGAGTTTTAGCAGTTACTACTTTAATGCCTACTTCCATAGAGGTTTTCCAAGTTCGATTGATCGCAGCAAAAAACATTAAGATTTCTCCGCGAGTCGCCGGAGAAAGAAAGCGCAATGAATCGACCAATAAAGTAGCGCAAGTTTTCCCTGAATGCTTTTTGGCACAAGCAGCAGCAAGCATATCGGCTATCTCCATGATTCTTCCGCCAAAAACAGTATTATTAGAATTTAAATCAGGGGGATAGATTTCATAGTGATGCCCCTCAATCATAGATTCTTTGACTGTCTTTCCATTTGAGCTCATAAATTTCTCCAAAATTATCCCTATATAGTTTTTTCTTATTTATGAGCAAGTTTTCAGCTCGATAAGGTCAAAACTATCGCGTTAATTTTTTTGATGTTTTTTCTATTTATAAAATCTTACTCATAAAAACTTGTATTTTCTGGGCCTGTTGTCAATGGGGATCTCATAAAAGGTCTATCTAATCTACCTGTATGAGCACCCTTTATGATGATCGTATTATAGTGCTGAGCTGCTGTTTTAGAATATCTAAATTGCCTACTTCTAATACTTTAGAAGCAGATTATGCATTTCTTGCTATAGACTTTGAGGCATATATAGTTTTAGCTGCTTTGCGAGCTAAAAGAATACTTTTATGTGCTCCATATCCCCCTGCTACAACGAGCCCCATCTCAATACCCGTTTTACTACTACTACGATAACTAGCGTAGGTTGGATCACTAGGATTGATCCCGAGGGCATCTTGTATCCAATCTTCAACTTTTGAATATCTTTCCCTCTGAGATCTCTCAAAAGCTTGAATTCTCTCTCTTTTTTTCTGAGAGCTAGAAAATAACTTTACTGAGTACAGCTCCCCATAAAATGCTAGAGTGTCTAGATCTTGCATAAAGTCTATAACTTTAATGGTATGCTTTAAGGGGCAAGGTCAATAAATATATAGATTGAGCCCGTCAATTGAAAGGGCTGGATCAGGGCTGATCCATTTATCTATCTCGGGATTATAGTAACGCTTTCCAAAATAAACGAAACCTATTTCTCGTTCTGTGTATTTTTGCTGATAATATACCAAGAATGCCCAATTGAAGAACTAAAAAATAACTCTCAGCTTCTATGTGATCTATCAGAAAATTCTTTGTCTAATTTTTGATTTTCATTCGTAAATTTTTGCAGCTTGCAGAATATCCGCAAATATTTCCCAATTAATGTTTTTCGGAAGAGAAAGGTTTTGATTTTCATAAAAGTTATCCATTTCTTCCACCCAAAACGCCATAGCTTCTAAAAAAGAACCGATATTACCATTTTCCCATGAATTTGGATTTTCTATGTAGTCCTTTTGTAGATCCTTTAAAAAAGATACGAAATCTTTTTTTGAAAATCTTTTTTTTTCTCTATAAAAATTCATAACTTATTGCCCCTAATTTTAATATCAAAACCCCCATCTTTACTTGTCAATTTCCAAATTTCATCAGCAATTTCTTTTTCTGTAGCCATTCGATAAGGAACCCTTAATCTTGCTCTTCGAAATGCCTCTAAGCGCCGATTATCAAGCGTGTAAAAAATACCATCTCGATTTATTAATCTGATAGGTTCAATTGCAGTGATTTTAATCTGTTTCTGCCTCAAAGAAGCTGCCAACTCTTCAAGTGTCAAACCATTTTTAAATGTATTGCGTATGCTATTTTGACTAAATCGCACAGTATGTGGGCCAGCTACTTCTAACATGAATTTAGTATTCGAACGATATACAGTATAAGTTAAATCATTTTGGCCCATTCCTAAAAAACTTTGCATAGCTGATTCAACCTGCAAGGATTGCCTTTTTTGAGCAATCTCAAAATTGAGAATAACATTAATACGCTCATTATAATCTAGTAGATCCTCAAGCATGTTTGATCCACTCCTTAATAAAAATTCCAACACACCATTCTCCCTTTCTTAAGTGTGAATTACAAGTTCTCTGGAATTTTTTCTGGATGTAGCCATAAAGCAGCTATCTCGTTATCTTTCATTGTCGCGACAGATCCTGGGGCAAATTCAATCATTTTATCGCCCATTTCATCAGGATTACCAATGCAGACCCAACCTTTCTTCTTATTAATGTAAATAGGGAGATTTCTTTTATCTTTTTCACTCAAAGAAATTCCCGGGATAGGCTCTTCAGATAGAACAACTCTTAAATTTTTAAACTCAGTATTTTTAGGAGAGTCAAAAGTATTGTAATAATTTACTAATGGACAATACCCCCATATAAATAAGACTAACCCATTACAATCTATTTCCAATCTCAAGTCATTAAGCATGAATGAAGTAATACCATCTTCATCAAAAGGTTCTGTATCAAAAGAATAATCTTCTTCTATGTATTTGAGAGAACCCACTCTTGCTTTTTTTATTTCTTCGCACTCAAATTTCATATTATTTATGGTTGGAAGTTAAAATGATAAATAGTTTTAGTCTCGGGATAAATAACCAATTCCCAAATACCCTCTTTGCCTCTAAATTTACCAGGTACGTCCCAACGTAAGCCACCCTTTAATCCTCGAGGGTCGGGTATAGGTTGTTTTGCCCTCATAATTTCTTCTATTGTCAATGGGGATCTCATAAAAGGTCTATCTAATCTACCTGCATGAGCACCCTTTTTGATGATCGTATTATAGTGCTGAGCTGCTGTTTTAGAATATCTAAATTTGCCGACTTCTAATACTTTAGAAGCAGATTGTGCATTTCTTGCTATAGACTTTGAGGCATATATAGTTTTAGCTGCTTTGCGAGCTAAAAGAATACTTTTATGTGCTCCATATCCCCCTGCTACAACGAGCCCCATCTCAATACCCGTTTTACTACTACTACGATAACTAGCGTAGGTTGGATCACTAGGATTGATCCCGAGGGCATCTTGTATCCAATCTTCAACTTTTGAATATCTTTCCCTCTGAGATCTCTCAAAAGCTTGAATTCTCTCTCTTTTTTTCTGAGAGCTAGAAAATAACTTTACTGAGTACAGCTCCCCATAAAATGCTAGAGTGTCTAGATCTTGCATAAAGTCGCAACCTACATCGATGGCCCCATGAGCTATGCCACAGAAAGTGCTTTTAAATTTTATACCTCCAGTTTGCGACTCTTGCCATTCCTTACAGCATTGACAATAAGGAGAAAGAATTCGCTCCCAACAGCAGTAAGGAGCGTTCGGACATGCTTCTAATCCTATAAAATCCTTATATTTTAATGGATTATTGTGAGCATAGGTATATAGATTGAGCCCGTCAATTGAAAGGGCTGGATCAGGGCTGATCCATTTACCTATCTCGGGATTATAGTAACGCTTTCCAAAGTAAACGAAATCTGTTTCTCGATCTGTGTATTTGCCCTGATAACGCCAAGGATTAATTGCCTCTTCTTTAGAAATAGGCCTAGCTCGGTTATTGTAAATAATTTCTTTCCCAAATGCATCATAAAGATAGCTTTCAACCACCTTCCTTCGCTGATAATCTACTAGACAAGCGATGTTTCCATGAAAATCAGGTATCGCTGCAAAGATCTGCCCTTCTATCTCAATGGCAACAATAGAACTATTTTCTAATTCATTAGGATTATTTGGAATACGTAACTGAACAATTTTTCCATTTTCATCTAAACAACCCAGTTCATAAAATCCTAAATAAAAATAGCGGTAAACAGTGACTTCTTGCTGACCATTTTCAACAGTCTTGGTCAGGCGACGACCAAATGTGTCATAGGTACATTTAACTATGCAATTGTCATCTTTTTGAACTTCAAGAAGATGCCCTAATGAATTAAAAGAATATTCAATTGTTTCATAAGGCGTTTTTTTGAATTTTAAGTGACCTGCCTCATCATAAATATATTGTTTTTCATCCTGAGAGATTAATTGATTTAAAGCATTGACTTGATATAAAGACCCGCTATGAGCCACCCAATTTCCTAGGGCATCATATTCATATTGATGAGATTCTATTCCTTCTTCAGATACAAGTCGGTCCATTCCATCGTAATCATAATGGTATATGACCTCTTGAGGCTTTGATTTAACTAATCTGCGTGACACATTGTTGTTTGGATCAAAACCCAAAACTTCATCTGAAAAGAAATCCGTAACAATTAAATTGCTTCTACCTAGAGTGTCATAAAATGTTTGCTTACTGCCAGTATTTCCAATCAAACGCTCACAAATAACAGCCCCCGTTAAATCTCGCTCTGTAATCAAATGTTCATATTGTTTTTGTTTATTAGAAGAATATCTGGATATTTTTTGAATGAAGGGTCCATCATAGTTATAATGAATGTCCGAGCCATCGGGCAAAGTGATTTTTTCAATGCTCCCCTCGCCATCGTATTCTAAACTAATGCAATAAGACCCATTTTTATCATAGAAAGATTCTTTAAGTAGCCTATTTTGTGAGTTGAATTCTGTTTCAATCTTCTGTTTTTTATCTAATTTTATCTCTTTAAGATTACCTGATCGATCCCAACGAAACTGACATTTTTTATCACCTAAATGATCTTGATAAAGGATAGTTTCTAACTGATGATTTCGATCATATAAATAACTAATAGGGTTTGCAAATCCAGGGATTCTCTGTTCAATAAGTTTGCCAAAGGAATCATAGGTGTTTTGAGACAGTACTTTTGAGTCTGGGTTAGAACCGATAGTTACCTTATCGAGTTCACCCCCTGCTTGAAATGAATAAATATTAGAATAGTCTAACTTTCCTTGAATACTTTCAGAAACCCTATTTCCAAAATAATCATAACCATAATTTTCGCTGACAAGTAAATCTCCTAAGCTATTTTTTTGATTATATTGAGTTAAATTTCCAGCTGAATCAAAGATCTCTTCGGTTAGATTACCTTTTGCATCAACTGTTCTTTTGAGAAGAGCTTTTTGACCATGTGAATCGAAATAAACGTCATTATACTCTATTTTTTTGGTATTACCTAAAGCATCTTGTAATTGAACGAGTCGACCCAATTCATCATAAGTATAGTTAACCAAAAGGTGCCGTTGATTATTTGGATACCCAATTACTTGCGCAAGTTGATTGTGGTTGTCATACACGTATTCAATTTGAGAAAGCACTTTTGCTTGTTCATTCTCAATAGATTCTTTAATAACACGACCTAAAGGGTCATGCTCTTGCAAATAAAGAGAATACCTTGTCTCATTTTTCCATTTTTTCGTACCACAAACTTTACTTAAACTATCATATAAAAATTCCTTAACGTCTTTGCTATATTTTTTTGACGATCCTTTATCGGTTTCGGCACTACATTTAACTAATCTTCCGGCCCCATCATATTCAAAGGTTTCTCTTCCATTGGAATCATTTTTTGAAACTAAATGAAAATTGTTATAGGAAAAAGTGTCTTTTTTATAGCAATCATTGGTGTTTGGGTAAAAATACTCAATTTCTTTGATTCTTCCTTGAGATTCGTAGGAATATTTTTTTGAGTTCCCGCTGATATCCAGATGTCTATATAACGAACCTGCTATGTTATATTGATAAAATTCTTCTTTGCCACCTGTATATTCAATTTTTGTAGGCTTTCCGCGACAGTTATAGGCATATTGTGTCTTAGCACCACTTGGATCCACAATCGAAATTTGCCTATCAAAAAGATCATATTCATAAGTAAATTGAGGGGAAATCAACTTTTCTCCATTCACTACGTGCTCAGGGTATATAATAGAAGTTAGTCGTCCTAAATCATCATAAGAATAATATGTTTTATGATCGACATAGTCTATTTCTGCAATTTGATTGCTAAACACATCATATTCATACTTGGTTGCAAAGGACTTTCCATTTGTCAATATTTCAGTTTGAGCAATCAAGTTTCCTTGAAGGTCGTATATACAAGAAGTTTTCTTTGTATCTGTGTGCTCTAGTGTCAAATTACCAAAATCATTATAGGAATAAGCTATTTTATGTCCCATGCCATCTATTTCAGATATAAGTAATCCTTTAGGACTATAATCTTTATGTGAGGTATAACAAAGCTTTGCATTCGAATCGTAAACTTCTTGAGAGATTGCTCGGCCTTGATGATTAAATTTATTAACTATTTTTTTAAGCAAAATCTCTTTTTTAGATTTTTTATCACAATAGAACTCTTCGATGCTTTCAGGAGCTCCCATATTCGGCAGCTCTTTTTTAGTAGTTATTCTTGTGATACGTCTTTCATAAAAACCATAGTTTTTATTGACATCAAGACTATTCACGTCATCGACAATTAAGGCTGTTAACGCTCCATGCTTATAACTATATATCGTTCGTTTACAAATTTTTTTACCTTCAACAATTGCTTTAAAAAGTAAAATATCCGTCCCTTTTTTATACCCAAATTTGAGACCTGAGCCCTTTCCGTCTCCCTGCTCGACGATGTCTATATTATTTTCTGAAGAATAATTATATTTAGTAATATGACATTCTCCAGAAGGAACCCTTCGATAATCAAACTCAATGTAGTTGGGCGAATCGCCAGTAAAATTGCCATATTCTTTTTCTTCAATGAGATGATTTTCTACATCATAGTCATATGTTTTATAGTATAAAGTATTGCCATAAGCATCCTCAATAGAAGCAGCTACTAGATTTCCTGTATGTCTATTATTACCCCACACTTTTTTATCTATTCGATAAAGTGACCCACTTAGATAATGTTCGATTGTAGTCAGTTGACAATCCTGATCAAAATAAAAGCATTTTTTAGCTCCATTTGGATAGATTACTTGGGTATATCCACTCTCATCTGCATTAACATGGTAATCGAAAGCTGTGATTGCATTTTGATTTGAACTATAAGGGTGGGAAATGCTTTTTACTCGATGCTTAAAATTGTCCTCATAGCTAATTGAGATAACTCTTTCCAAATGAAAGATTTTCCTTGTTAACAAAGGTTGATTTTCTAGTAGTCGATATTCATAATTAACGCTAATCGATTGACTATTAATGACATTTTTTAGCAACGAAATCTCATTCAAATTAGAAGATATGTGATATTCAATGTGATGACCTTCACTAGAAATTGCTTTAATGGTTAAACCATAATCAAATGAGATCCAACTAATTTCCTGATGCTCATCTTCTGTAGTCATTCTGACTTTAGCTAATCTTCCCTGGGAATCATAATCACTAAAAATCTTATTCCCGCTAGGAAGCTGTTCTAATTGAAGTTGATAAGTTTGACTAAGCTGATTGAAAGAGAAAATATGCTTTCTTCCATTTGAAAAGAAAAACTCATAGGTATTTTCATTCGGATGGAATATGATTTTATAATTTTTAATATTTGTCCAAGAAGAGAGCGTCCCTCTAGCAGTGTTTACAATCCCTAAAAACTCTTCTTCTGGCTCAATAAAAAAAGTCGAACCTACCTTAAGATTAGTTACATTTTGCCAACCCGTAAACTTTAAAATACTTCCCTCGGGAGTCCCCACATAAATATGAGTTAATTTGAATTCACCTTCATCTGTAAAATAGGAATCAGCATTTCTTTGATCAATCTTAAAAACTCTCTGCGGCCTTAAAAACCACCCTCCAAAATCAGTGAGCAAATCCAATTTTTGACTAGAATAGAATCGAGCAAGCACTAATGGATCTGGCCCTGCAATATTTAGGTCTATTTCTAATTCGGAATAATCCCCAGAAATGACATTTACATTTTCAATGATTGCAGCTGGATCAGCCTCAAGAGAACTAAAGTGCGTTTGTGCATTTAATGAAGTTGAAATTAAAAATAATAAAATTATGAAAAAAAATGAGGACTTTTGAAAAATTTCACTCACTTTTCTTTTCTCCATTTAAGTTTCGTACAGAATGATCTTGAATTAAGAAAAGTTCAAGTAAAACAACTATTTTTTGCAGTTCTACTTTTTGGTTCCTCGACCAATAAAGCTCCCAAAAACATAAATGAACAATCAAGATTTCAAAGTGATAACGATTTTAAAAGCATTTAGTTGCAGCTATTAAAAACTCTATTTTTTTAAATTATTGGATTATTTGTTGGCAAATTACTCATCAAGCACTCTTTTGAAAAGGCTTTATAATGAATCTTCTTGCTGCTTTCATTGATTTCATCCCTAAACTCTGAAAAATCAAGTAACGTGCCTTCTAGTTGATTTGCTTGACTTGCTAGCAAATATATAAACAGCAACTTTTTTGCAGTTTTAGAAAGGCTTTTACTATTTTTCATAATCGAAATAAAATTGCGAACATTGAGCCAATTAGCAAATCGGCGATCAGCTCTTGCATTTTCTGCGTAGAAACTCCGTTTAAAAGAATACCTCTCAAACAAATGATCTAACTTACTTAAAGAGGGAGATATGACCTGATGTTTACTTAGATTGACGGCAAAAAAAGAGGTGCAAGAATTTACTTTCATGCCGGAGCATGATTTGCAAAAGAGTTTTTTTTAGCAATCTAAAGGATTTTTTATGACTTTAGTTTGTCAATCGATTGGAGAAGATAATCGATAAATTGATCGACCTCTTCAATCGTATTATAAAAAGAAAGAGAGGCTCTCAGCATTGATGAAATACCAAAATGCTCGAGCGCCGGTTGCGCGCAAAGATGGCCTGAACGAACAGCAACTCCCTTAAAATTTAAAAGAGTGGCTAAATCTAGAGGGTGTATTTTATCAATATTAAAACCCACAAGCGAGCTGCGATTTTTTGGATGGCCCACGAAATGAAGATAGGGTATTTTTTGAAGTTTTGAAATAAGCCTCTCGATGAGAAGAAGCTCGATCTCTTCAATCTTATCAAAGCCTATTTCTTTAACATATTCAATGGCAGCTTTCAGAGCGATGACTCCAGCGATATTCGGTGTGCCTGCTTCAAATTTAAATGGCAATTGGTTGTAGGTCGTCTTTTTTAAAGTCACCTTTTCGATCATATCTCCCCCGCCAAAGAGCGGTGGCATCTTTTCTAAAAGCTCTTCTTTGCCATACCATACCCCAACCCCTGTCGGACCATATATTTTATGAGCTGAAAAAACATAAAAATCGACATCTAAATCTTGCACGTTAATTGGCATATGGGCAATTGCTTGCGCGCCATCGAGCATCACTTTGGCATTGGAACGAGCGCGAATAAGCTCGATAATTTGTTTTGCTGGATGCACAGCCCCTGTCACATTTGAAACATGAGCAAAAGCTACTATTTTTGTTCGCTCATTTAAAAGCTCTTTGAAAGCGTCTAAATCAATATCCCCACTTTCTAAAACGGGGATAAGCTTAAGAGTGGCTGAGTATTTTTCAGCAACCATCTGCCAAGGGACCAAATTGGAGTGGTGCTCAAGCTCTGTAATTAAAATCTCATCCCCTTTTTGCAAGAAAGCTTCAGAGAAACTGTAGGCTATTTTATTAATACTATCAGTCGTGCCTGAAGTAAAAATAATCTCTTTAGAGCTGCGAGCGCCGATGAACTTTTGTACTTCTTGCCGACTTTGATAATAAAGATGAGTTGACCTTTCAGAGAGTTGGTAAACACTTCGATGGACGGTACCGTAATCATTAGCGTAAAAATGAGTAAGTGCTTCGATCATTTTTCTAGGCTTTAGTGTTGTAGCTGCGTTATCAAAGTAAATGAGAGGGTGCCCGTGCATTTTCTGCTCAAGCATTGGAAAGTCATCACGAATCTGAAGCTTTTCTTGTTGCATCATGGGCGCTCAAAAAAGGTTGTCAAATTTTCAATCACCCAACTTTTAATCGTTTGATCAAAGGCTTTATCGATTACCTCATAACAAAAGGCTTTCAGTAAAAGTTTTTGCGCTTCTATTTTATTTAGACCACGAGACTGTAAATAAAACAGTTGCTGGCGATCTATTTGCCCTGTTGTGGATCCGTGCGAGGCTTTAACATCATCGGCAAAAATTTCTAAGTTTGGTTTGCTATAAGATCTTGCCTCATCAGAGAGTAAACAATTTTGATTGAGCTGATAAGCATTGGTTTGCTGCGCATTCTCATGGACCCAAATTTTACCTTCAAAACTACTGATAGCTTCATCATCCAGCAAGTTTTTGACAAGCTGGCGAGACAAGCAGCTTTCTGCTTTATGTTCGATTAGAAGATGAAGATGAACCTGCTCTTTTTCTTGCAAAGTACAAAGAGCCAAGATCTCCGCTTCAGAATAAGGGCCTAGTAGTTGAAGGTGCGCATCTGAGCGCATTTTACTAACTCCATTAAAAAAAGAGCTGTTTTTATAACTGCTATTACTTTTAAGCCATCCTCTTAAGAATTCAAGGCGCAATTCTGTTTTTGCCTGCGGATAATGGGTCTCTCTTACAATAGCCCCTTCTTCTAAATTTAAAAAGGTATTAGCCAGTGTTAAATGTTCTTTATGACAATCGCTTAAGCTACTGGTCGAAAATTGAAGCTGACTATTTTTTCCACAGGAAATGACTGTTAAAGGTGCAGAGAGATGACAATCATCTGAATCACTTATTTCCACAATATGGAGAGGCGTTTCTTGAGAAAAGGAATTTGGCACATACACAAAAAGCCCCTCTTGATGCATTGCAAATGAGAGCAGCGCAAAAGGATCTTTTTCTTCTGATAGCCATTTTTCGAAAATGTTTTTAAAAAAGACTCCATAGCTTCCAAAAGCATCGCTGAGAGGTTTGATAATGATCCTATTTGAAACTTTATCTAAATTTGAAAATCTTGGCAAAAAAGAGCCGTTATATAAAACAAGATAGGCTTGATTTGCAAAAGGGGCTGTCGCTTTTTTGATGAGATCTACATTGACTGGCTGGAGTGAAGCTCGCTCAAATTTTAGTGAAGAGAGCCCTCTCAAACGCAGATACTGATAGCTTTCTATTTTTTTAGAAAAAAAATCGATCTCTTCAAACTTTGCAAAGGCTTTTTGCCGAAAGTCTGCGAGTGGATCAGAAAGCTTGATCAGCTCAGATAGTGACTGTTGAAAAACAGACTCTGCCAGCATCATGAAGCGGTCCCCTCCATTAGCCAATCATATCCTTTTTCTTCGAGCGCGTGAGCAAGCTCGGGCCCTTCTGAACAAACAATTTTACCATCGATAATAACATGGACAAAATGCGGTTTGACATAGTCAAGCAAACGCTGATAGTGGGTAATAAGTAAGATGCTCTTTTGAGCATTAAAATGCTCATTAATCCCCTCAGCCACAATTTTCATGGAATCAATATCAAGACCTGAATCTGTTTCATCTAAAATGGCCAATTTGGGGCTAAACACATTCATCTGTAATATTTCATTGCGCTTTTTCTCTCCCCCTGAAAATCCTTCATTGAGACTGCGATTTAAAAACTCAGGGTTGATTTGAAGTTTTTGTAAAAAGCTTTGGATATACTGATTAAACTCTTCTTTGCTAAAAATCTTTTCAGAGCGGGCTTTTTTTTGAGCATTGAAGCTTTCAAAAAGAAAATCTCTGTTAGTTACTCCTGGAATTTCAAGAGGATATTGAAAAGAGAGAAATAACCCTAAATGGACCCGTTCTTCTGGATCAAGATCTAAAAGATCTTTCCCTTCAAATTCGATAAAGCCTTGTGTAATCTGATAAGCTGGATGACCTGCTAATACTTTGGCCAATGTCGACTTTCCTGCCCCATTAGGTCCCATTAAAGCGTGTATTTCTCCGTCGTTAATCGTCAGGCAAAGTCCTTTTAAGATTTCTTTCCCTTCTGTTTCGACATGTAAATTACTAATTTTTAGCATGATTATCCTACTGAATTTTCTAACTTTAAAGTTAATAGCTTTTGAGCTTCTTGAGCAAATTCAAGCGGCAGCTCTTTGATGACATCGCTGCAAAAACCATTCACCACCATTTGAATGGCCTCTTCGCGAGAAAGCCCCCGTGATTGGAGATAAAAAAGTTGCTCTTCATTCATCTTAGAGGTCGAGGCTTCGTGTTCTACAGTAGATGTTTGATTTTTCACTTCGATATAAGGAAAAGTATTGGCAGAGCAACGGTTCCCAACAAGCATCGAGTCACATTGAGTATAATTGCGCGCCTCACTTGCTTTGCCCATGATATTGACAAGACCGCGGTAGCTATTATGAGAATGGTCTGCTGAAATTCCTTTTGAGATGATCGTTGAAGAGGTGTTTTTGCCAACATGGATCATTTTAGTGCCCGTATCTGCTTGCATATAACCATTCGTTAAAGCCACCGAATAAAATTCTCCAACTGAATAGTCCCCTTTCAAGATGCAACTTGGATATTTCCAGGTAATGGCTGCTCCGGCTTCTACTTGAGTCCAAGAGATCTTAGCGTAATCACCTTGGCAAACGCCCCTTTTGGTTACAAAATTATAGATTCCACCTTTTCCTGTTTTAGGGTCCCCAGCATACCAGTTTTGCACAGTCGAATATTTAATCTCAGCATTTCGATGGGCGATGAGTTCAACCACGGCTGCATGCAATTGATTGGTGTCAAAAGCAGGAGCTGTGCACCCTTCTAGGTAACTGACATAGGAGTCTTCTTCTGCAATAATTAAAGTTCTTTCAAACTGCCCAGACTCTTTGTCATTAATTCGAAAGTAAGTAGAGAGTTCAATAGGACAGCGCACTCCTTTTGGAACATAGACAAAAGAGCCATCGGTAAAAACAGCGGAGTTTAAAGTAGCAAAATAGTTGTCTCCAATTGGGACCACACTGCCTAAATACTTTTCAATAAGCTCTGGGTACTTTTCAACAGCCTCTGAAATAGAACATAAGACAACCCCTGCATCTTTTAATTTTTGATGAAAGGTGGTTCCAATAGAAACAGAGTCAAAAACAATATCAACAGCAACGTTACTTAAGCGCTTTTGCTCATCTAAAGGAATACCTAACTTTTCAAATGTTTTCAGTATTTCAGGATCTACCTCTTCTAAGCTATCCAATTTCGGTTTATTCTTGGGCGCCGAATAATATGAAATATTTTGATAATCAATAGGTGGATGGTTTAAATTGGCCCAGTCCGGCTCCTTAGTCTCTTGCCATTTTTTAAAGGCCTTTAAGCGAAATTCTAGTAAGAAAGGGGGCTCATTTTTCTTTTTTGAAATGGCTCTGACGGTTTCTTCATCAAGACCCTTAGGAAAGCTCTCTGTTTCAATAGGCGTGACAAAACCATACTTATAGTCGCTTTCTTGAGCTGTGAATGGGCTGGTTGCATTCATTATGAATATAAAAATTTTAAAAATAAATTAATTATAGAATAAATAAAGATTAAATTCTATTTTCTTAGGCAGAAAATCGACTATAAACTATTAAACTATTCAAATAAAAAATTACCCTAAACTGAGATGGTTCTCTAGCTCAGACAACACTTTTAAAGATTAAAAAAATAATTTAACTAAGTTCTTATTTCATAAACAAGAAGTTGAATTCATTTAATAATATCAACATAATTGGTGCTTAATAATAGAGCTTTTATGTTTAACTCAATATCTACATCAACCGTAAAAGAAAAGACCCAAATAGAAGGATTGATAGCAGTCCCTCTAGCTTCAAAAGCTGCCTCTCAAAGAATCCTTGAAAATCAAAAACTACAGTCTATTGCCGGTAAAGTAACAGCCATAACCAAATTCTCAATGGCTTTAGCCCTTCCTGCATACCTTGTCTATAACTACAATACGGTGATTCTTCAACCCTCCTACCACGGCGATAGCTTTTCTTTTGATTTGCCACTAAGAGGTGGTGACATCATCATTTTAACAGCTGCTTCTTACGTTGCTCTGGCGTTTGCTGCCTTAGCAGTTATAAAGGGCAGTAAAAAAATCTAACAAAGCTATTTTTTAGTAGCCGATCTCTCATTAGCTTCGATTGAAAATAGAGTGAAAAAAGTTCAAGCCTTACACGAAAGTGAGGTTAGTAGCTTTCATATAAGGCTTGAGTGCGGTTGTCATTCATGACATGGAAAAATTAAAAATATTTTTTACATTCAAGAATTTTTTAAGCACCTACCTAGCTTGACTTTTCATTTAATCGATCAAAAGAGGTCTCATAAAGGGTTCCAAAATATTGCTTTAAAGCCT
>JAYDZG010007045.1:0-10126 GCA_034509265.1 Microcambeva bendego
GACCATTTAGGAAAATCAGGGAAAAATATCATTTGCATAATAATTTGGAACACGGTGTAGAATGGGTAGCGACAATAACAAAGTGCTTAAAAAAACAAACCTAGAATAAAAATTTTGATTGATTCCATGTTTTTAATACTATATGGCCTAAAGGATTTGGACACCTGTCTTTACATATATTGGACATTTCATTGTGAAAATATGATTAGCATTTGTTATGATGTCAGAGATAGATAATAAACAAAAAGCTCTTTATTGTAAGGAATAAGATGATTAAACGAAAAATCAAAAGCAAAAAACATATAAAAAACCCGGGTAAAACGCATGTGAAAGAACAAAAAACACAGAAGCCAGGTTTTGAACCCCAGTCATCATGCGCTCACCAACAGCGCCACTGAGGCTTGTGGAAGAAAATGAACCGCACCACTCTTAAGCCCCGAACACTGACGTGTTGCGATCGCGGCCGATGAGGCAAAGGAAAGGTTAACGGCGCAAAAACACAAAATCAGAATCGGGTCTTAGACAACATTGGCGTATAGATGACACTGTCGATGTCACGGTTCAGTCAAGAGATTATCACTTATCACACATTAACTGCCCAGTGTAGTGCTAGTGGCAGAGTCAATCTCGAGACCAGGAGGCAGCGTTAGGCAGCGCTGGTGCAAGGCAGAAACAAGAGATCCTCGAGCTCGCTAAGATAGCTGCAGAGAAAGAGGGGGAGACACGGCACTGGAGAAGGGCTACCCAGGTCGATTTGACTCATTAAACCTGATTTACCTCCAGACCTCCTAGTCTGTATGATGGCTGACCTCTCTAAACAAGGCCAGTCGTTACCCTCTGTACTTACAATGCAATTCGATGCGAGGCAAAGCACTGGAGCAAGTATCCCCAAGAAAATTTACCAGGAGGTCCTTGTGGTGCTTTGAGTGAACCCTCGACGGTGGAGGAATAGTGGGAGTGGAGCTAGGGCTCAGAAAACACTCCTGATTTGCATTGGCTCTGTGTTTGGTTCGATGGCCGGGTCAGGGGGGAAATGACGTGGACGGGAAGCCTGAAGGTGGGGGGTGGATGGTGTGCTATTTGATGCGCTGTTGCATCCGATTGTCGATGTGGGTGGTGAACTGGTAGAGGGACCCCAAGGATAATGGAACGTCATGAGTTGGCAGCTTGTCCTTGAGATCCTCATCCAGGCTTTGGAAAAAAACCCAGCCAGGGCCAGCTCGGGGTAAGTGGGCGGTGTGCTCTGATGCGCTGCCGCATCTCATTGTCGATGCGGGTGGCAAGCTGGTAGAGGGACCCCAAGGATGCAACAGCAAGTGTCTAGAAGCCGATAACATGGCCAGTCACTGGTGGAGACCATGCTTGAGCTCCAGGAGGTGTGGACATATGAAAAGTAGATTAATCAACAGTCAATCAATGGCATAACAATGCACTCTGGCTGAACACGGCTTTCTAAAGATCAAAGCAATGTGCGAGTCATAGCACCTAATTAGCGCCTAATAGGGGCTGTTGGGAGGCAGAGTAGCTGGAAAGCAACGGCTATGCCGCCATCCACCACAGGGGGCAGTGGCAGTAGCCGTGCATGTTACAGCATTAGTGAAGACTTTTCGGTCAAAATTCAGGGAAATATCCCTTTAACAGTCTCAGCTGGTCTTTTGTCCTTTGTACCATTCCCAGTCTGTCCCTTGTCCTTGTCACCTAGGCAACTCCCCAGAGTTCTCACCACAACATCCATAATGCTTGTGTTAGATAGTGGTTAATTATTAGTGTTAATTGCCTCGATCTATAATATTTTTTTTAAACCTATCCCTAGGTTTGTTGCGTTTCCTGTTTTTATTAATAAAATGATTTTACACCCATGTTACTATGTTAACTTTTTAGCATTGAATAAGTCAAGTCACACTGCTATTGTTTCCAAAGACTAGAGCAAGTGAGTACTAGGAAAGTCATATTTAATCATATCATCATTGAAATGTTTTTTATTTTTATTGCTCTCTCTATTTTTAAATGTCTACAGGTTAACATTTTCTAGATGCTTTTATTCTAATGATTCGAAGTTGGTACAACCCTTTTTTAAAGAAATATAATAATGTTGATAACATGTTCACAAAATTGTGTGCACTAAAAGAATATAAAATAACAAACACTGTATGCCATGGCAATTTTGGGATGTCAGTCATTTCTGTAAACACTTTGATATGTTGTCGATAAAATGTTTTGACCTAATTCTTCAGATCCTTGTTTTTTGAGTTCCACCCCACCTGACTGCTTAATCATTAATAAATGAGAGAAGTTATATAGAGTATTTTTAATGCCATTCTTTAATAACACAGACACAGCAGTGGAGATCACCGGAACACCGAATAACATCTGCATTCATCTCACTAACAAAACTATTTACCTTAATAAAAGATCAAGGCACTCAAGCATTATATACAATACTATATATTCATGATAACAATACAAAAAACAAAAATATATACAAAAATATATACAAAAATCAATCAGTTTCCAAAATAAAAAGCAAGTTTTGGATTAGAATTCACAAATAACATACTTGAACACAAGACATTGGGCGCAATTAGTGCAAACACACACACGCAGACGCATCATTTCTCTCTCTCTCCTTGCATGAAGCATACCAAAAAAAACCTCGAAAAGGTGAAAAGGCTATGTTTAAAAGCAACGTAACATTCTGAATTCCATAAATAAGGTTGATTCAGATTCACAATGTCATAGTAATGCCTTCCTAACGAATTTCACATCAAAGAGTTCAACTTATTTTACAAGTAGGTAAAATAGCAGAGAGAACAAAATCAATCATTTGACATTCACCATGTGAATTTAGCTGGGAAAACACATGGAAACAGGCTAGGTGTTGCGCTAATTAGGGCCCCATGTACAACAAAAAAAGAGGCAACCCTAAAAATTAAAAGTAGGTCAGAATGACTCAGAATAACACTTGTTTTGCAAATATTAATGAAACTTTGGGAAGGTTCACACAAACTTCCATTTATATTTTAAATAAAATAAAAATAAATTAAAGCAAGAAATATTATGGCAACATACTCCCCCCTGAACTTCACAAAGCTTGGATCGCAATAGATAATTTGGTAAGGGAAGTCACCCATCTCTAACATAGTATTACCATGCTACACAAGAGTGAGTTGATCAGGCTCACAGGTGACTTCTTGCTAAAAAAGGTGCCTTATACACCACCTACTGATACAACTAGGATGACAGTTTGTTCACCAATCTAAAAGGAAGCATCACACCTTGACCTAAATTGATTCGATTCACTATGCTAATACAGCCTCTGCGAAGCCCTTAGCTGAGCTGTGTGTGGCCTTTTGAGACATAATTTGTATCAGCCTGTTCACAGGCCGAACTAACCTTCCAGCCCATGATCTTACTTGGGTCACAACTCCAGTAACGGATGGTGGTAAATCATGAATAGATGTCATGCTGGATTTGTGGGTATCACTGTGTACATGGTCATTAGTGAGGCCTTCAGTTTGAGTGTTACCACTGCCTGAGTCAAAATTACTGGTCTCATATTTGGTCCTCTTTGCCAAAGTCTCACTCAGATGTTAAAGACAATCTGATTCAGAATAACAGAAAGAAGGTTCTGATCCCTCTTCTATTCCAAGGGGCAGGAAATTGACTTCCATCAGGTTTCAGTGGACCACCTTTTCTTGGCCATTCCTAACACGGTAGGTGTGGCACCTTGGGTCCTTGGAAACCACTATGTAAGGTACATACTCCCACTAATCTGCCAATTTTCGCCGTCCTCGTTCACCCTTGTTTGCAAGGAG
This sequence comes from Microcambeva bendego, assembly GCA_034509265.1. Classification (NCBI taxonomy): domain Eukaryota; kingdom Metazoa; phylum Chordata; class Actinopteri; order Siluriformes; family Trichomycteridae; genus Microcambeva; species Microcambeva bendego. The sequence goes on from JAYDZG010007045.1 coordinate 3,816, forward strand.
CATTTGGTCAACTTCCTCAATGTCAAAACCCTTTGTTCTCTTGTTGTAAAGCTTGTTTCAGTGTTAGTTTGAGCCACGGCTAATACCTCCTTGAGGTCATCTCTGTGAAACATCACATCTACAGGCAGGCGAGAAACTCTACCAAGCATCAAAGAAAATGGCGCGTAACCAGTAGATTCGTGAGCAGTGCAATTGTACACAAATATCAAGGTCTGCAGCATTTGAGGCCACTTCTGCTTGTCTCTCGGGGGAAAGGCCCTAATCATGTTGCCTAGCGTGTGTGATTACATTGGTAAACCTGTCCATTATCAATTGAGTGATAAGCTGTGGTCAGTGACTTCTTTCCCTGGCAATCTGCAGTAACTCCTGGATGAGGCGCCTCTCAAAATTCACGCCTTTGTCCAAGTGGATGCGCTCTGGGAACCCATATACACAGAAGAACCTGTCCCAGAGTTGGTGAGCTACTTATTTGCCTGACTGGTCGCGACAAACAAATAAGTGAGCCAATTTAGTGAAATAATCTGTAGCCATTAAGACATCCACAGTTTTACCATGGAGGTCCTCTGCACACCAGAAGTCAATACAGACCAGCACTAAGGTGCATGAGGTCTTCTCAGTGGAGCTCACCCTTCAGGTTCTGTGGTTTTACACACCACACAGCGCTTACAGTGCTTGACATATTCTCGTATGTTTTTATCCATATCAGCCCCCAAAAATATTTGCCTTGCCAAATGGAGTGTTCTGCTCTGACCTTGGTGACCACTATCATCATGGACACCCTGCATTACCACTTCCACAGAGACGCTGGGACCACATACTGGTAATGTTTTTTTCCTGACAAAGGGTCTCTGCAGACAGTGTCTCATCTAACAACTTTAACTTTTCCCACTGTTTCAGGATTGTCAGAGTCCTGAAGGTCTATTTTTCCCTCTCTCACCTGGACGACCTCCGACTGCGAATGACATAGGAAAGAACTCAAGACAAAACAGAATTGTCTTGCTTCAGAAGCTCTTTCAGTGACAAAACAGGTAATGAACTTTGGCCAGGTGGTAGCAAATGGTGCACATTCTGAGACAGCCACAACCCAACCTTCTCTCTACATCCCATCTCCCACTCTATATGACTTTCCAAAATGGCAGACACCTCATTGGCGGACAGTGTGATAATTCTTGGTGGGGTGACATGGGCTATACCGCTTAGCACTCTGCACTGACACGGAAGGTGTGCTGAACGACATCCTCTTTGATGTTTCTGAAAGCAGTAGTTCCATGCCCCACAATTTTTTTACCTTTTGGTGCATCAGTCAGTCCGAACAGTTTAGCTATACTGGAGCAATTTTTGATGAACCGCTGATAGTACATTATCCTTCCAAGGAATGCTTTGATCTTTCTCTGTGACTCCATCTTCCATCATAACGTCAGCCTCTGTCATTGTGGAAATAGCTCTTACTTTGTCAGGATCAGTTGCTAATCCAATCTCATCAATGATATGGCCCAAAAACCTCCCACTTGGCCGTAACAGGTGGCACTTCTTGGGGGCTAGCTTCAGCCCATGAACACTCAATCTGAAATACTGAAAACTAGTTCAAGCCTCTTTAAAGCTTTCTCTTCATTGGGAGCAAATCATCCAAAAAACCAAACACTCCTATCATGATCTTGCTGGGCTGTTACATAAACCCTGTTAAATTCATACAATCCATGGGGGTTGTAAAAGCAGTGAACCTTTTGTCTTCCTCTGCCATCTTGATAGTATAGAAGCCAGAAGTAAGATCCATTGTGCTAAATATAGCATTGCCTCCCAAGACAGCCAGGCAGTCTGCCTGGTGCAGTAAGGTATTAGCTTCTTTTGTGGTCATCTGACAGGTGTATGCGATGAGGAAAATCTTTAGCTTCACCACAATCCAACATTTTCTTTTAAAAGACTCCTTCATGCTTACAAACCAGCTGTACTAGCTGTTCCTTCCAATGAGCAGACACTTGATGATTTAACGTCAAGGTCACCTAAACCAATCAGTCTGTTCAGTCTGTTATGAAATGTCAGCCATAGAATAATTTGCCATTTAATTTGACACTCTTACTTTCTTACATGCGGGGTGTTTAGGGTCAATGTCAAGATCTTCAACGGCCAAACAGGAAAATACATCAGCCACCTTTGATTTCCTCCTTAGAGTGACCGGCTTATCACATGGGTTTAGGATCTTAACTGGAACACACCTATTCACATTCATTGAAGCTACAACCCTTCCAATCATGATGTTCTTTTGGTGTCTTGGACTTTGGTGGCTTTGCACGGATAGCACTACCCTCAAAAACTGCTGTGGTTGCTGGTAATTTGGCCCATACCAGGTGTTCTTGCTTTGGTAAGAGCGTGATTGCCTGGGTCAGTTTGGCCATTCCAACCATACTGGAGATTTCTTTACCTTTCCACTGATGCAGACCAGACAAAATGTTTAGAAACTGTTCAATTTCAGACTACCTGAGCTCTCAGGCTGGCTGAAAATGCGTCGTAACTAGAAGATTTCTTGACCTGACGGAGGATGTACTTAATGACGTTTGTGCCCAAAATTAGTTGGTCACGTTGTCCCGGAACAACTAGTGTCAGCACAGTAACTGCATGAACACACATGTCCATTTCTATTTCATAGATGGACTTTGGGTGAACCTGGACTCCACCACAGGTGTGATGGCTCAACATGCTTCAATAGGCTGTACTGCAATTCCTGAGCTCTTTAGCCTATTCATTTTTGGTGCACGCCATAGACCCACTATCCAATAAAGCTCTCAGAGAAACTTGTCCCTTTACCAAAACATCTGTGTAGAACAAGCTGTATGCCTTTTCAAATTTTGTTACATTTTGAAACAAAATGATGCTCTCATCAGAAGAATTTTTACAACACTCTTCATATAGTGATGCATCATCATCATTAGTGAGGGTTTGGTCAACTTCACTCACAATGTCCCCTCCTGAATATTAGTCTGAAAGTTTCCCTGGTTGTGCGGCACAGTATTTGGCTGAGAGGCAGGTTTAGTGGCATTAGCACAGTCCTGTCACTGGTGTCCAATATCTAAACAGGTTAAACACCGTTTCTCCCTCATACAGTGTGAGCGAAGGGAATACAATGTGTCATTGCAAACTTGACATGCTAAATCAAGGTGGTACATTTGGCTGAACAGGGTTGTGAGGAGGCTGACTAGTACGCTCTAGCACCTGTTCTAGCATGCTGAGAATCGCAACATTTTCAGTGGGTTTGGAAATGGTATTGGAGATGCACTGATGGTGCCCTCTTTCCTCCTTTGCTGATGCAACTTGGAATGTATGAAGTCTTGGAACACTGGGAGGTTTGCATGTCTGGCTCTCCCTTTGATTTTCATCTATGGCCTCCTGAACTTCCTCAAATGACCATTTAATCATGGGTTTATACTTGAACACAATGGATAAATCAGAGCTGGTGCAATTCTGTGTGAATATCATAGCAGTCTAAGAATTTATGTTCTCCATTCTGCCCCCATTGCACTGTAAATAACTCAGCAGAGTTCAACCGAACTCAGTAATCAACAGGGCTTTCTTTGTTTTTGGGCTGTGTGGTGTAGAAATCAGCGAGTGGCAAACATGACACAGGGCTGTCACTGAAGTAACGCTTCAGAACATCAATAGATTTCAGGGCTCACAAAAGTGTTAGAAGGAGAGCTACTCTAAAGTTTTACCTTCACTGTGCTCTTAGCCCTACCCAAGAAATTAGTCAGAATTGTGTTGGATTTTTCTGTTTTGCTACTTTTCTATAAATAAAGCTCCATAAGATCTATCCACTCCTTGAAGGTGTAACTGTCACTCTTGTCTCCTCTAAACATGGGTAGCTCTTTGATGTCTGACCTAACTGTTACACTCATTTTAGAAAGGTCAAGGAAAGCGTTGGAACTTTTGGTTTCCCCGGTGGTGGGTGTTGCTAAAAGGGTAGTTTTACTGGGCATTGACTGGCTATTATTCGGCTTGCAATGGTCTCACCAATCTGACCCCCAAGCTCCCCTATTTATTCATGCAACTGCTGTGTGACACTATCGCTATTATCAGCAGGGGTTGAACACATGAGTCTGAATAGAACATACTTGAACACAAGACATGGGGGGCACCCTTTAAAAGCATCATAACATTCTGAGTTTGATAAATAAGGCTAATCCACCGTCACAATATCATAGTAATGTCTTCCTAACAAAGTTTCACAACTTAAAGAGCTCTACTTCTCTTAGAAGTAGGTAAAATAGCGGACAGAGCAAAATCGGCTGCTTACCCGTTCGACATTCACCATGTGACTGTGAATTTACACATGGAAACAGGCTAGGTGTTGTGCTAATTTTTTTGGGGAAACCCAAAAATTAAAAGAACATCAGACTGACTCAGAATAACACTTTGGGAAAGTTCACACAAACAGCTTGCATTTATTGTTGAAAATAAAATAAAAATAAATTAGTGCAAAAATATTACGGCCACACTTACTTGTTTATTATTATTGTAAGTGTGGCTTTTTTTACAACCAAGTTTGTTTGACCTTATCTCTGAGCTATGGTGGCTGCTAAACTGCAGTTTATGTACAGTTAACTGGGGCAACTGTAAGAGAATGAGACAAACCAACTACATGTAAAGATATTTATTAACCATTCTTCTGAATGGCTTTGTGTGGATTGAAGAGTAGTATATCTAATTAGCGGACCTGCTAACAAGTAAGAATGCTTAAATAAAAGTAAACATATGTAAAAGTAAAATAATTTCTAAAGAGGCTGGCTGTTCACACAGCTTTGTGTCAAGTACATTAATAGAGAGGCAAAGAGAAAAAGATGTGGTAGAACAAAGTGTACAAGCAATAGAGATAACCGCACCCTGGAGAGGATTGTGAAACAAAACCAATTTAAAAATGTGGGGGAGATTCACAAAGAGTGGACTGCAGAAGGAGTTAGTGCTTCAAGAACCACCACACACAGACATATGCAAGACATGGGTTTCAGTCACATTGAAGACTATATTGAAGAAAATAAACTTTTTCATGAGATTCTAATTTAATGACCATCACCTGTAGTATTAACTGGAGCTACTCCGACTAAGGTTGTGCAGAATACAGATTAAGTGTTAAGTTGCCTGATCTAGGTCGTTAGAGTCTAACAGTAATCTAATAGTTGGTAATTCTGCTAAGTTTTTTTATCAATACTGCTGCAGTTGCAGACATAATAGTACGTTTAGATTTAAAATGACATAGTTGCAGTAGTTTATTGAATACATTAGAAGAACATCATTCGAAAACAACTATGTTGTAAATGTTTATACCATAAGTTAGTATTAAATCTAAGGTATGTTCACAGCGGTCAGAGGGTCCGGTTACATTTTGGGTAGTACCTATAGATTGTAAAATAGAATCAAACGCAATTTTAAGAGGATCAGACTTATTTTCATAATGAATTGAAGCCTCCAACAATTAAGGCCAGTTCTGTTGATAAGACTAGTTTGGTAATTCATGTAAAAAATTACCAGGTAGTCAATAAATAGTAACTAGTTTAAATATACCAGTTTTATCAAATGAACATTTAATGACTATGTTGGCTATAAGAACCTCAAACGAGTTAGTAGTTGAAGTTGATTTTACAGTAAGACATTTGTCTTAATTTTAAATTTTGGCTACCACAACCACTAAGACTTGGCTTGTGTTCATTAACTATCCTAGAGGAGTAGCTTCATTTAAACCTAAATACTCATCAGGTTTAGCCCAGGTCTCAGCTAAACAGAGTGCACTAAGACAGCTATCTGTCCTAATTTTAGTTTCATTTTACTGTTGTTTTCATGCTGCTCGGTTATAATAATCTTAATTAAGTTATCATGACATACATTTTGATACTGTTTTTGCTTATAACTGCCACAAGATAAAGACATTGTCAATGTTTTTGGATCTAATGATTCTGGGTGATGTCCGGAGGCGATTCGCAGACAGTCAGTTAAGCCCGCTTGTCTGCTGCTTGGTATTGGCTCTAGTTAGTCACTTACCACTATTTGCCACTACACTATCGTGGAAAAATAAAAATGCTGAGAGAAATGCGGGCAGCACCCTCCAGTCTGGCGTGGATAACATCTCGCTTAAAAAGACCAGGCCTTTCCTCAAAAGGGGACCAGTTAAAAACAACAGAAATTTTGTTTTATGTGCACCATTAAGACAACCAGCAATTCAGCGACAATAACCTGATGTAGTCATGTATGTACTCCTGTTCTATCATCGCTACACTGGTTACCAGTCAAGTTTCGCATTAAGTACAAAATACTTTTGCTAACTTATA
>JAYDZG010007263.1:0-10113 GCA_034509265.1 Microcambeva bendego
TAAACACCCCCTGTAGTTGGTCAAGGCTCTTTTCAAGTTAAAGCAGAGGCTGGAGCAGATTTTGGAGTAACTTGACAAAAACTAAGAAACAAAGCAGCACGTTTCGAAATGTTTTCTATTGCCGCTGACGAGTCCACAGACGTATCTGATACCACTCAACTCTTGCTCTTCCTTAGGAAAAAATAGTGGGAGTGACTACTGATGGTGCCAGAAGTATGGTCGGATGCCCCAGCGAACTGGCTGCAAGAGTTATTAGAAAAGTCTTTGAGTCCAATGGAAAAGAGCCTCTGCAGCTTCATTGCATTATTCACCAAAAAAAATCTCTGTGGCAAGGTGTTGAATCTGGACCATGAAGATTGTGATGAAGACTGTGATCAGCACTGTAAACTTCATCAAATCACAGGTGTTGAACCATAGAACTTTCAAGGATTTTCCAACAGAAATAGAATCCGAATATGAAGACGTTCTGTTTCACAGAAGTCCGCTGGTTAAGCCGAGGAAAGGCAGCAAAATTATTTTTTGATTTGAGACATAAGATTATTTATGACAGAGAAATCAAAGCAAGTGCCTCAGCTCGTAGTTGTGGGATTTGGTGATTTTATATGACATCACATCATCTGAATGAGAACTCAACACCAAACTACAAAGGAGAGACAAGTTGATTTCGCATGTGTATGCGTTCCCAACATGTACAGCTCTATGTCAGGAACAGCTGCTAAATATGTCTTTCCCCAAAGCAAGAATGATCCAACTTTTGGGGCTCTTTAAGGATAATTTCAATGAACAATTTGCAGATTTTCATGATTTGAAGAATGAAATACGTCTCTTCGAAAATCCTTTTGCGCCCGTTGTGTCAAGGGCCCCGCCAGACCTGCAACTGGAACAGATTGACTTGCAAAGCCAGAAATCCCTGCTTGACAAATTTCAAACGATGCCCCCATGCAAGTTGGGCATCACTGGCTTAAAAAATAAAAAACGTTTTGATTTTATTTTCAGATTTCATCACTGCTCTGTACTATGACATTTTAAGCTTTTACCTTTTAAAAATCTTCACATGCTATTTCAACTTAAAACTTTATGACATAATATTTGCACATATTATATGAGGTCAATGTTCCCAATTTACATTTTTACATGTGTTGACACTATATTTTGTGTCCTGTTCTCCACCAGTCCCACATTTAATCTTAATTTTAACCCCACTCTATTATACGTGAGTATGTATGTGTACCTGTCTAACACCAACTTTATTGTAGCAACTGCAGTTTATGCGCTTACATGCCCAAACGAATCACAAAAAATAATGTTTAGATAATTTTGAATTTTACTGTAAAGAATATTGTTACAGCCACTTTTATTGCCCTATTGTCAATAAAAAATATTTTACCTATATTCTGGGTCAGGTCTGTTTTCATGACAGATGTACAATTAAACTTTTTAATTTATCAATGTTTACAGTTTGTAGAATTCTCTTACTCGTATTGTTTTTACATACTTTCTTATTGCAGAGTTTTTATACAATTAAACCCTAAATGTAAAATCGTCCGCTCATTCACACATGTCCTTGCCAAATATGCAATTCTAAACCTAAACTATGAGCCTTAACCATAGCTCCTAAACATAACTTGTACCTAATTGGCTGTCCTTAAACAGAGTAGTTTTTTGCAGAACCATGGTGCATTAAACAGAACCAGCTTTCCACGTTGGATCAGTGACCTACCAGTCTTACAAAGGCTGTTTATTTCATGTTACAGGTTCAGTCCTCGGCAAAATCTCTAATCTTGACGGCTGATCCCCTCTCGCTCTGGAGGCTAACTTCCTAGGTGACCAATTGTGCAATGGTCAAACCCCCTAGCGCTATATCCCATGAGCTTACCTATTGCTCCTAACTGTCCCCAACTGTTACTTCGTGCTTTTAAATGTACTCATTTCATTTTATTTCTATAGCACATATTATCTCTTTACTCTTATACTTAACATTTTTTACTCTTTACATTCCATATGTTAATTCTATAGCTTTTATTTTACTTTAATCTTTTACAACAACAATACCACTTAGTTCACTTAAGATTAGCCTGTGCAAACAGTATATCTTCTATAATTGTAAACAGTACACATATAATCACATGCATGTTATTATTTTTTCTGCTACCTTTGGTATCAATTGCAACACTTACTTATTTTTGTGCTCAAAAGTTGTCAGGTCAAAGGTTCCCACCAGCAGACAATTCCGACAATTCTGCTCACCTTGGGTTTTTGGGAGCTTGGTACCATCTGGCCTTGTCCACAGGTCATTTGGGTCTCAGATCCTCATTCCCTCAAACCTCCTGGCTGCTGGCTCGCCAATTTAAAGTGGTGTAAAAACTCACTTCGAAAATACTTAGTGTAATAAAAGTTTTTTACTCACCAAATCCTCACTTTATAAAGGTGCTGGTCATAAAATTAGATATCAGGAAAAAGTTGATTTATTTCAGCAATTTCATTCAAAAAGTGAAACTTGTATATTATATTCATTCATTCCACACAGACTGATATATTTCAAAAGTTTTTATTTTTTTTATTTTTACAATTATAACTGACAACTAATAAAAATCAGAGACTCAGAGACTCAAAACACCTGCAAAGTTCTTTAAATTGTCTCTCAGTCAAGTTCTGTAGGCTACACAATCATGGGGAAGACTGCTGACTTGACAGTTGTCCAAAAGACGATCATTGACCAACTTTTCCAGTTTAAGCTGTGCTTTGGTTTGTAGCTAGTCAGCCTATCTAAAACAAGCTTGTGGCCGGTAAAACCAATTAAAACCAACTAGTAGCTGGTAGTTGGTCAGACCATCTCAAACCATTAGATTGTTTGTACCTGGTAACTGGTATATAGCTAGTATCTAAAACCAGCTTGTAGCTGGTAGTTGGTCACACCACAAGCTTGTAGATGGTTTTTATCTGGTAACTGGTGTTTAGCTGGTATCGATTGGTTAGTACCAGGTAACTGGTGTCACATGTCCTTTCTTGTCCTTATTTAAACTCTTTAAAGATTTTTTCTACAATAAAATATACTGTAAAACATCATAGTAGCACTGTAAACCCAATTAATTATTTTACTGTAAATTGTAACAATTCAACTGTAAACTTGGTAAACGGTATATGCAGAGAATGATTAACAACGTTTTATTTTTTAAGAAAAACACAATCAAACAAGTAAAGAAAAGTTCAAATGAGTAATCAAACACAAATGCCAGGCCAAACGGGCATCGAGGATTGCAGCACAAAGAGTTCACGACCGAATCTCAAACCGCATTCGCCGGCGTGCTAAACTCACACTTTTCACTCATGCCACTGGCACTGGTGACGGAGACTGCACGGCTACAGCGGTAGGTGAACTAAACTGTCTAAATTCCACTGTAGCGACGGCAGTTGATTTAGACGAGAGACAGAAGCGAGAGAATCACAAACAGAGAGGGGCATGGCCAAACTCGAGCCCGCTGGCCGTGGCGAAGGAAGACACGAGCGATACAGGCTGGACCAAAATACCGACCCTAGCCAGCTATTTACCTCCAGGCCTCCGAGCCTGTACGATGGCTGACCTCTCTATACGAGGCCAGTCTTTACCATCTGACCCTGTTGGTGTGGACGGAAGCGCAGACGGAAACGCGAAGCATGAACTATGTGTCAAGCCACACATGTGAAGGCGCGACAACAAACACCGTAAGACCCAGGCCTATTTATCGGGGCACCCAGGTGAACGCTGTGGACCCACTCGTGAATCGCGACCGACAGACAGGGTCGAGACAGACGTCTGTGTCTCAAACCGGTGAGTGGTTCTGCGGGTGGGATCATTAAAGTTTTACTATAAACAGCACATTGGTTTTATTAAGCTATAAACTTGATGTTCAAGGTTTTACTGTAACTGCTTGAATGCCATAAAACAACCCCTAATGACCGATATAAAATAATTATAATACACTTAAAACTTTATACAAAATCAAATTTACAATAAAGAAATTAAACAGTAAAGTATACATATTTGGCTCTTTGTCATGTATTAAGCTAAGGCACAATTTCAAAACAGGTACAAAAACAATATAAATTCTATACATATTTTTCAAAAATCTAATTCATAATCAAATTCACTATGTATTTATTTATGCCATTATTGGATGGTTAAATGTCTGTATATGACGTGTGTGTAGGTGGGTGCTTTATAAAAAGAATTACACCTGTTGTTCCCATTTAACTTGTTGATGAAGTTCACATGCTGTACCTCATTTCGGGGCAAAAGCTGCTTGGCCAACTCTGGAAATGCAAAAATAAAAATAAGATACATTTAATTAAAGGACCCCAATTACTTTGTTCAGCAAACTATCTGACATTTAATAATGCAAAGACAAATTTTATTGTGCACAAAATATTTAGCGCTGAAAAACATAACGTACCTGTAACGAGTTCGGCTATTTCCGCTCCCTCCTGGGGCTGATCGCGGCATAGTCACCTCCTTTTCTCGCCCGCACCTCTGAGCAGCTCTAATCGGCGCTAATTAGGCACAATGACCCACACCTGGCTACGGTCTTTATAAGCCGTTCTGTGCCAGTGTACGGGGTCGCGCCATTGTTATCGCTAATGCTACGATTATCATGCGTTATGCGTTCTACCCGACGTTCGATTCACGTTCATGTCTGTACCACCATCTGCTTCAGTAGGGTCAGTATGTAATGACTGGCGTCGTTTAGAGAGGTCAGCCACGATACAGATCAGGAGGTCTGGAGATGTTTTAGAGGGCTAGGGTCAGTGTTTTGGTCCGGCCAGTTCCGGTTCGTGTCATTCGCGTCAATCACTGCAGGTGCACTCGAGTGCCTCTTACCTCTGTTTCTCTCTCCAGGAATCGAATCTGCTGCTACCGTGGAGTGAGCAGCCTTCGCCCCATAATCTTTGCCGTGAGACGATCCCAAAGTGTCATCAAAGATACGCTGCCTTCATAGTCCTGGGCCACACAGGGGCAGAGTAATAATCTTTTGTTTCTTTCTCATTTTTTAAGTTCCCGTTTGGATACCGCTGCTGCGGAATGGTTTTCGTGACTAGTACTGGTGTGCGAGTGAAGAGCGTGTGCTTCAAATGCCAGAGACCGCAGTTCGTGATCCTTTATGTTTTAGCAGGTTGCGAATCCTGGTGCCGGTTTGGGCCTGACTTTTTAGTTCATTAACAGTTTTGCTTAAGTTTGAGTATTATTTTGGTTAATTAATAAAATATTATTTTTTCTCTGCATCCTTGTGTCCTCCTATTTTCCCCCTCAGTAGATTCATAACAGAATGGCGCAACAATAAACATGGACACAGCAGAGACTTCAACCCTGGCTGATGTCGTTCGTCTCCAGGCAGTCGCGTTCGGCAGACATGATCAGGCTTTTGCCGAGCTAACCCAGTGCCTATCCGAACTCATCCAGGTCTAAATTGAAACTTGGCGTTAAGAGAACCTGCTACCTTTACATCTTCTATGGTGCCGGAGACCACGCTTCTGCTGCAGTGTAGTTTGATTTTTGAGCAGCAGCCCTCGCGCTTCCCCACGGAGCGCTCAAAGGTAGTGTTCATTATTTCTCTTCTTTCGGGCCGTGCTTTAGACTGGGCTACTGCGTTGTGGGAACAGGAAGCATTAGAATGCTTTATAGTGGTGCTCTTTAATCCCATGGGGGGCAGGGAGAACAGTCCTCGCCTCCAGGAGCTCAAGCAAGGGTCTCGACCGGTGGCCAACCATGTCATCGGCTTCCAGACCCTTGCTGCCGAATGCAGATGGGATGATCAGGCCCTGGCTGCAGTTTTTCTCCGCAGCCTGGATGAGGACCTCAAGGACAAGCTGGCAACTCGTGACCTTCCATCATCCTTGGGGTCTCTCTACCAGCTTGCCACCCGCATCGATAATAGGATACGTCAGCGCATGATAGAACGCAACACCCACCCACCCACCCCACTCACAGGCTTTCCACCCACATTGTTTCTCCCCTATCCACTGAGCGAACATGACACGGAGCCTATGCAACTTGGGAGCTCCACTACCGTTAAGACTTGTCATGGGGACGTGCTAAGCCCCATAAGAAACCCCAAGTAAATTTTCTTGGTGAGACTCATTCCTGTAATCAGGAGCGAGGTATTTTTCTTTCAGCGCGTGCTGATTGGGGGAGAGGATTCAGTGACTTTCGTGTGTGCGTGGATTCGGGCGCAGCAAATAATTTAATTGACTGCACCCAGTAGCAGTGTCCCACAGAATATAGCCTGGCAGAGAAAGGCAAGCCTCGAACAAAAAATCCCTAGAGCTACATGCATGGACTAGCAGAACAGTTCAGGAGAAGATTGAGAGGGGGTGCATTATTTGGAAAAAAGCTAGGGCTAAACACACTAAACTCATTACAGTAGAGTGAAGAAAAAATGCACATGTGGATGAGACAAACATATAAGTGATGCACATAACACATTTTGATTGTTTTGATTTAATTATTTCATACATTTGTTATTTTTTATTGAAATATGTTAGAAGACGAGGCCACCTTCTGGTAAAGAAGGGAAGTATGTAAGGTGTTGTTCCTAGTCCTGGCCACTAGGTGGCAGTAAATATGGTATGCGTCTTTATAACTGCCACTCACCCAGGAAGGCACAGTACTGTGTGGTTTTCCTGAATGTGGGAATGTGTTGCTCTCGGTTTAATCTTAGTTAATCATTTAAAATATTTATCATCCATTAATATTTTGTATAGATTACCACTTTATGACATTTTATGTTCAGTTAATTGTCCAAATTGAATCATATTTTGTTTTATTCATTTAAGTTTAATATAACCAGTTTTAGATGTAGATTTTTGAAGTTATTTGGTGTTTAAGCAGGGTATATACTATTTTTGGTACTGTGTAATGTGTACTGAGAATGTAATGTATTTACTGTTTTATTGACAGACATTGTAAAAAATGAGCTAATTTATCACAGTACTGTGTTGTTTTCCTGGAGATGCTGAGTTGTACAATAAAACAGCACCACCTGCTGATTACACCACATTTATCTGCTTCCTGGTCCATTCATTTCCATCAAACACAGCGCAAAGCCAGGGGGAGCCATGTTGCAAGAGAAAATGTTACATCACCATCAAACTTCAGTAAATTAGCAAGACAGTATTCACGAAAAAGTTTGTTTCCATCTCACTTGAACAGTTAGGAAGTCGTCAGATTTATGTGAAAAATTCTTATTTAATAACAAGTGCAGAAATCTCATCTTTAAATAAGTACATAGAGTGGACTATGGTAGTTACTTGTCTGAAAAAGAAATAATGGACACGAAATTTAAATTCCAAATCTTACGCATTAACCTGAAGAGAACTTCTGCGTGGACGGTTGGGTGACATTCCGCAACAAATGCATATGAACTGTGCATGTGTGAGTCCAGCAGATCAATCAAAAGTGCATGTATGCATTCATCAGTGGTGACTTTCTCCTTTTCACAAACAATCCCTTTTATATTAGCAGTTCGTTTATAAACACCATCCACCCATTAATTGCTATGGAATAATGATCATTTGAAAGTTCATTTATTCTTTGTATCTACATCTTTCCCTTTAGGTGGAAAATGAGTTTATTTTCATTAATTAACTTGTCCATGGGCAGATGTCCTCATGAAACAAATGAGGCCAAATTCTGTTTATATTCTTAAAGAGTCTGTTTAAGGGATACTGCTGAAGAAAATGTGTTTATTAGCCACAGTAGTCTAAAAAACTATTTTTGCCAGACCAGGAGTGTGCAATTATATTATTAAAAATATGTTTTGTAAAAGCAATTTAAAACATTTGTAAGTGATGATGAATAAATCAAATTAAATCAGAGAATCATAGAGAGAGAGTCAGAGAGTCTTTATTGTCATTTAAGATACATAAAGGTACATATTGAAATGAAACGTTCCTCCGGCACAACTGTGCAACATAGAACAAAAGTGCAAAATAATACAATACACAGTGCAGATAACAACAGTACAATAAATACAAAAAGGCCTGTAATAAATACAAAATATAAATTTCTAATCTAAACATTTTCTAAACAAGTAATTAAGAGATGAGACTAGAGACAAGTGTTGGTCAGTACATGGTACTGAGTAAATAGTATATATATAGGATATATACTGATATACAGTTAGCAGTTGAGTTTTTATTTATTTTTTTTTTTGCAGCAGAGATAAAAACAGATTTAGGTGCAAAAAATCAACAGCTTGTTCAGATTGCAATAAATGTGCAAAGATGCAGATAATACATGGTGCAGTGGTAGAGCATCTATATACAGATTATTATATAAACATGTTTATGTGTGTCCAGAAATTGGAATCAAAATTTATAATCTAAATGATATTGGAAATCAAACAGACTAGAGGTGCTACCCGTCCCAGCTAACTAACTAATTTGTTCTACCCATCTACTAGCTAGTCACATTAGCATCATAGCTTCAATGCAGAAATCAATAAGGTGGTCCTGGCTAATTAACTACCTTTGAAAATTCGATATTTCACCAAACTTTGGCTTTAATATTATAATATTAATGAACCAGATTAACACTGTTCAAGCAGGCAGCGCAGGAGAGGTGTGTGTTTACATAATGTTTTATAAGACAACAGTGATTGTTAACAATAATAATATTGACCTAGATGGTGACCTAGCTGGTCCTTCAGCCCTGACCAGCTTACCTAGCTGGTCCTCCAGCCCTGAACGACTGACCTAGCTGGTCCTCCAACTCCGACCAGCTGACCTAACTGGTCCTCCAGCCCCGACCAGCTGACCTAGCTGGTGACCTAGCTGTTCCTCCAGCCTGACCAACTTACCTAGCTAGTGACCTAGCTTGTCCTCCAGCCCTGACCAGCTTACCTAGCAGGTCCTCCATCCCTGACCAGCTGCCCTAGCTGGTCCTCCAGCTCTGACCAGCTGACCTAGCCGGTCCTTCAGCCCAAACAACAGACCTAGCTGGTCCTCCAGCCACCAACCATCTGACCTAGCTAGTGTTCCAGCCCCAACCATCTGACCTAGCTGGTCCTCCAGCTCTGACCAGCTGGGTCGAGCTGGTCTACCAACTCTATCCAGCTTGATTAAGATGGTCAACCAGCTAAACCAGCTATAACCGAGCTTGATCAGCTTAAAATCCAAGCTGGTTTTCCAGCAGGGTTTCTATGGGGAGCAGAGGATGTTTTCTGTTTAATTAAGTGTTTCTTAAATAAATCTGGTCTAAAAGCATAACGCTTCCACCTAGAAACACCATTTAAATTTTAAATGGTAGACATACTATCAGGAGTCGACCTATTCCCTCTGTGGCCACTGGAGACAGAACCAGAAAACCGGGCTGCCAGACGTAGAGGAACTACAGTTCCCCGGATTCCCGCTAACAATCAGAGATGATATTGCTCACCTAGTTGAAGGTGTATTAAAAAGGACACAGAGGCTAGCCACATCCACTCTATCCCGTGCCTTTATGTACGTTTTACTGTTAAGGATAAAGGTTTGTGATGTATATTTATTGTAGCAAGTAAACTCTTTGGTGTAATTTCAACAACTTTTCTCTGCTCGCATTACAGTGTCTAAGTACGCTCTGTTTGCTGATCTCTGTACTTGAGCGGGACGTGATTTAACTCAGCAAGATAAAGAATTGTGTTTCTCTCGAGAACTTTTTGCCGGAGATCACTCTCTTATTCTCCTGGCTCCTCCTATTAATGCCGGTGTACAGTCGTGGATTTAAATGATAAAAAATGAACTATGTTTTATAATCAAAAGTCAAACCATCATGTCCCTCTTACTTTCGAGTAGTGAAAGAAGGTTTGTAAATAGTATGTGAATTGCCGACATGATTTGATTTATTCAACTTAATGTAAACATTCGATGGATTGGTGTTTTACTGGGCATCTCTATACCTGTACTTTGTATTGCTCATGTGTCTTCATAAAACAAACACTTAGATAAAATAAATTATTTGAAAACATAGACCATCTATCTATGTATCTGTCTGTCTGTCTCTGTATGAATGTACATCCCGGTGTGTCTATATGAAATAATTTATTTTATCTAGGTGTATTTGGTTTATGGCGGCACAGTGGCTTAGTGGGTAGCACTGTCGCC
>JAYDZG010007327.1:0-10109 GCA_034509265.1 Microcambeva bendego
TATAATGTTTCAAGTACAGCTTTATCAAATTTCAAAACTTCAAATTTCAAAACTTACATATAGTATAAATACATACTATTATGTATACTTTTAGTTAAAATTAAGTTTTAGATGTAATATACTCCTTAAATACTTTTTATATATTAGTATATTTTTGCAAATTATATTAAATAACTGCTACAGTAATTCCCTTACCACACATCCAAAGTTATATATTTTATAATGGGTTCAATAGTTAAAATGATTTTTTTAAATGTATTTTTAAATTATTTTCAGTGGGGCGGCACGGTGGCTTAGTGGGTAGCACTGTCACCTTCCAACAAGAAGGTTCTGGGTTCAATCTCCGGGTGTGGCGGTCTGGGTCCTTTCTGTGTGGGTTTCCTCCAGGAACTCCGGTTTCCAAAGACTTGCTACCAGGTTGATTGGAGACACTGAATTGTCCTGTAGGTACCTGTGATGGACTGGCACCCCATCCAGTGTGTTACCCTGTCCCTTACGCCTTTTGAAGAGCTGGGATACGCTCCAGCACCCCTCCCCTCCCCTAATTAAAAAGGGGTTAAAGAAAAGGAACTGAACTGAACATGTTTCAGTGTTATTTATTATAATTTTTAAAATGAACATTTGCAAAAAAATTCTATTCAATTAACTTATTTCTTCACACTAAACCAAGAAGGGACGTGGAGCCAGACCTACTCAGCTCATGGTTATGTCCCTATGTAACTGATTGTCCAAAATTGTCTTCTGTTTGGCAACAAGACACCATGAATTTGTTAATGTTTGATGGTTTAGTATGTTTAGATCCGATAATGTTACCGGCAAGAAATGGCTATTCCAATTCCCATGCTATGTCTGAGTATGCTAATGCTAATTCAAACCTTACCCACATAATACTGTAACAAATGCCTAAACCGATCTAATCTAAAAAAAAATAATTATAACACTAAACACTGAGAAATGAAGGGACATAATTAGAAATCATCAAGAAATTGATAAACCCTAATTTAGCTAACAGTGCTAAGCTCAGCTAACCCAGACAAGGACGACAAGAAGTATACCCAAGACAATGTAACTAGACATAATATTACTATGACAGCGACATTTGTGTGACTAAATATACACATTCACACGAGACTAAACTATTTGTAAAGATCTGGGACACCAGAAGCCAGTGTCACACCAAAACACTATATCTATTATGAGACTAGCGACAAGACCTATAATGAGGCACCATGGGAACAAACACAGGGATACTTTCTACACACATAAATAATCATGTGAGGAACTGCTCTGGAACAAACCAGAAGAAAGGTGCAAAGACAGTGGTGCTGTCAAACAATCATTAAATTTACATTTTCAACATTTAGCAAAGACACCTTTATCCAAAGCAACTTATAGTATAGTATAAAATCTTACCAATGAAGGTTAAGGGCCTTGCTCAAGGGCCTAACAGCAGCAACCTGGCTAATAGTCCAGTAGCTTTCCATTCAATTCATTTTAATCTTTGTTAGCTTTGTATCTTCTGTTTAATTTAGGTTCATACTCATTTTCATTGCCTTGTTTCAGTTTGTTTTAGTTTTGTTTCTTAGTTAATCTTAAACTAAGATATATAAGAACAGACTAAGATAACAGTGTTTGTTAGTATTACTCTTTGTAAGCCTTGGTTTACCTGCTTAGCCTTAGTTAGCATTCTTTTGTGGATTATATTATTTGTTAGCTTAGGTCTTGTATTGTGTTAATTTGATTATTAATAATAAATCATGTGTTCTTGGTTGCTTCTCCACATCTATGTCCACCCTTCATGTCTGTCCTGACCCACCTAGGGTAACATTGGGTCTGTGATGATAACAGTGGCTTGTACATTACCAGAATTGGCTTGTAAATGTTACACACTTCTTTTTGTTAGTATTTTTATTCTGCCCCAAATGTCTCAATTTTGGCTTCCATCACTTTCATGGAAAACATTAAAGCAGCTTGTATAGGCTTAGTTTAAAAAACATTGTCTGGAAGACTAATCAAAACCTCAATACCTCAAGGCAAACATCTTAATTCAGGCCAGCGTTAGCTAGTCTAGTTAACGAAAGGGAGTCAGCCCCCTGCCCTCACCGTATTCAGCAAGGTCATCACTCTGTGTCAGACTACTATATTAGTTATTTGACCTAATATATATGTAATTCTTATCATGGCATTCCAGATGGAGTTGTCAAAGGGAACAAGAGACAATTTGGGCAAAGAACAATGTGAGCAAGTCTGGTTAACCAACTGTGGGAACTACAACATAAATGATGGTTTAAACTTCTTGGCATTTTAGTGTTAGCCTTGCCACCCTCCACTTCTAAAATTGTAGATTAACCCAAGCAGTTCAGAAATACCCAGTTGGGTGGGTGGGTTATTCTCTATTATGGCCTGTTCAAAGTGTGTGTGTGAGAGACAAGGGTTTTCCAGAACGGGGTTGAGCTGCAAATAAGAGTAAAGGAAAGATTAGGAAAGGTTAGGAAAGATTCGGAAAGATTCATACATAAATAAGAAAATCAGATAGTGACCTTTTTTGCCACAGTAAAAAAAATAAAACAATGACATTTAAAAATTTTAGTTCACAATTTTTGAAATTAAAATTATTTTGACCGTGCTCTGGCACAAGTTGTAGGCCAGAGGACTCTTCTCTTACCCCTGAGCATTTGAATACAATTTTCTGAAGATCAAGGACACCAGTATTATTGATTAACTGTCAACAGATGTAAGTCACTGTACAATGTCCTGTATTACAATTCTGCTGATGTAAAAGTAAGAGGTGAATGCAAACATTGCTTTAGACCCCATTTTACCCAACAGAACTATATCCTGGGTCACTTTAATCAATACGCACTCATTCACAAACTCAAACAGGTAATCCCAATCTCACACAATCTCATTACAAACTGCTAAATTGGCAAGATGTGCCCTTTGAATCCACTTAAAATGGAAAACATATGTAATCAGTTTCCTTTAAATTGTGTACCAAATGTTTCCTGTCACAATGCACAGTCAGTTTTC
The DNA here is from genome assembly GCA_034509265.1 of Microcambeva bendego. Lineage (NCBI taxonomy): Eukaryota > Metazoa > Chordata > Actinopteri > Siluriformes > Trichomycteridae > Microcambeva > Microcambeva bendego. The sequence continues at coordinate 3,031 of JAYDZG010007327.1, forward strand.
GGTAGAGGGGTAATAATAAAGTAGTTCACAGTATTTACGAGATACAATTATTTATCAGCATGTGTGTTGCTGCTGGTGGCACTCCAGGGGAAATCTTTGCAGTTACATCTGCGATACGGATTTACCTCCTATTCACAAATTCTAGAACAAAGCTCAATCTTTACAGCAGAACCTTAAACAATACTACTAGCATTACAATACACAGAATCAGCACAAGAGCAAAGTGTTCTTATATGCTCTGACTCAATTTTACTGCCTTACATATAAAAAATATAATATCATCTTACATTGGCTACCAAGACACTGCAAACTTATAGGCAATGAAAAAGCAGATCAGTCAGCAAAGAAAGCCACAGATATAAAAAGGGTAAACCATCGAATCCCACCAATGGATATCAAACCATTAAATGCATATAATAAAGACAAATTGCCAGCCGAATGGAATACATGTAGAAACAATAAACTATATAAAGATAATCCAACTATTGGAGAAAAGATGAGTCTACCTCAGGAATTGCTGGGGGCAGACAATATACATGAGATGCTGCATTGTACACACAAGAATAACACACATTTTTGATAGAAGGAGAAGCTCCATTAAAGAACTATTTAATACCACTAAAGCAGAGAACTCAAAGTTCTTGACAACAACTAAACTTAAATTACACAATTAAGGGACATACATAGTCAAAAGCTATAACCATCACAATCACAGTTAATTAACACCAGACCCCTTCAATATATAAAATACTTTTTAATAAGACCTTTTCTGCCATGAATATAGCCCAATGGCTTATATTGCATTAAAATCAAACAATCTTTATTCACACAATACCCTGGGAGCACCCGAACACGCTAGTTTATTCATCAATGCTTTTGGTATAGGTTTGTTGTTTAATGTTTGTGTTCAAGATAACTTTGTGAGTTGAGGAATCTTGTGTGATGTGTCATGAATGTAACAAGTCATGGGAATTTTTGTATCTCTAATTCACCTCAATTTCATGTTTTTGGACTGTGGTAGGAAACACACATTCACAGGGAGAACAGACGAACACCAAAAGAAAACAGACCCAGACTGCCCCAATCGTAGATCAAGCCCAGTACCTTCATGCTGTGAGGTGACAATGTGACAGATGGTACTTGCAGAATCAGGGCAGGGTTTATCAGAGTTTATTTACTGTGGGTGAGGTCGCTTGAAGTCAATTATAATGTGCATTATGCACCACATATTATTTTATTATTGTGTTCTCATGCTAGTTGTGTTTACTGCCTTTCATTTTACTATTCAGTTATTTTTATGCTATGCTAACCCTATCCTTAACCCTAACTTCCAGTCTCTGATACTGCAAGTATGCTGACAGTGGAACCCAATTAGCCAGTGTGCCGCCTTTTGATGGAAGAAAAATGATAGCCATGTACATAATGTTTATAGACATGGTTCTCAAATGAGACACATACATAAGTACAGTTTTTGATTAACAAGTTTGTTGTTTAGGATGGGGTAGAGTAGGATTTGAGTTATGCTAAGTTCAATACAGCATTTATTCCACCTTCCCTTTATTAAGAATCCACTTTCAGAAGAATATTGAGACACCATTTGTATAACATACAGGGCAATCTTGGCAGAGAAGAACATATTCATAATACTTTTGGCAGGAACCTATGGATGCCCATAAGTATGCAATAAACCAATCAAATCCCTAATTATAATAATATTACTTAAGACCAATACAAATTTCTTTTTTAGAAATGTTCACCAACTGAAAAGTCTGAACATGAAAAGTATGAGCATGTACAGCACTCAATAAGGTCAAGAGAGTTTGCTGGACAATTAAGAACAGGGATACCATGGTTCTTAAACCAGGTACTGGTAGCTTTGGCACTGTGCGCAGATGCCAAGTCCTGTTGGAAAATGAAATCTGCATCTCCATAAAGTTGGTCTGCAGCTCTAAAACTTCCTGGTAGACGGCTGCGTTGACCTTGGACCTCAGAAAACACAATGGACTAACACCAGCAGATGACATGGCACCCCAAACCATCACTGACTGTGGAAACTTTACACTGGACCTCAAGCAACATGGATTATGTGCCTCCCCTCTCTTCTTCCAGACTCTGGGACCTTTATTTCTAGAGGAAGTACAAAATATACATTCATCAGAGAACATAAATTTTTGTCTTTAGCCCAGATGAGATGCTTCTGACGCTGTCTCTTGTTCAAGATTGGCTTGCTGTGACAGATGAAACCCTTGTCTTGCATACGTCTGTGCGTGGTGGTTCTTGAAGCACTGACTCCAGCTGCGGTCCACTCCCACCCCCACATTTTTGAATGTGTTTTGTTTCACAATCCTCTCAAGGATTATCCCTATTGCTTGTACACTTTTTTCTACCACATCTTTTCCTTCCCTTTGCCTCTCTATTAATGTGCTTGGACACAAAGCTCTGTGAACAGCCAGCCTCTTTAGCAAAGGGTGTCTTGGCCTCCTTGTGCCAGGTGTCAATGGTCATCTTTTGGACAACTGTCAGGTCAGCAGGCCTCCCCATCATTGTGTAGCCTACAGAACTAGACTGAGAGACCAGTCAAAGGCCTTTGCAGGTGTTTTGAGGTAATTAGCTGATTAGAGTGTGGCACCAGATGTCTTCAATATTGAACCTTTTCACAATATTCTAATTTTCTGAGAAAATGAATTTGGGATTTTCATTAGTTGTCAGTTATAATTATAAAAGCAATAAGAAATAAACGAAATAAACATTTGAAAAATGTCAGTCTGTGTGTAATGAATTAAATTAATATACATGTTTCATTTTTGAATGGAATTACTGAAATAAATCAACTTTTTCAAGAAATTCTAATTTTATAACCATCTGTATATTAACTGAATGCAGCCAGCATGCGATGTCGTGCCTTGGTTCATTGTTTGCTTAGCGTCATGCTCAGTGTTTAGGGACAGTGAGTTCTGGGCTCCTTCAGAGAGAGGTCAGTAGAGTGCGTGTTGGAGCCTGTAGATAATTAGCTTCATCACTAAGGGTAAGATTGTCGACACCACGGTGAATGCCTGACTATAGCTGCAACCTCCGCCTTTACCTCCCACATTACAGTTAACAATCACCACCTTCTGCTGCAATAGCCATCACTACTTCGCCCCCTTGCTTTTACGAATCCCTGCAATGTCCAGAGGATCCAGGTCAGAACTGGGACTGGCGATCTGTAGGAACCCCGCAGACTGCCCGGCGCTCAAGGTAAGAGACACTCTTCCAGCGCTCCCCATGGCTGGTTATCCTAGCTCTAATTGGCGTTCTTTTTACCCCTGTGCTTAGGCACTTTCTTTTGATTTGTGTTGTTGTTTAATCTTGTGTTTTGTTTTTCCTATCTTTTCTCAGCATTGCGTGGCAGTTCGGCAGTTTTCCATTGCACCTTAGTGGTTTGAAACTTGCTTTCTTATAAAGTTTTTTAGTCTTCCCAGCATCCTTCAGATCCATTTTTTCAGGTTTTTTTCTTGCTTTTTGTTTTAAAATAATTTATTTCTCATTTAATAAATACTTTGAAAGTAGTATAATCTCTGCATCTTTGTGTCCGCCTTCAAAATGGTAACAATGTTAATAATTAGCACTTCCATTTTAAAATCCTAAGCTTTTACTGCATTGTATCTACTTAAAAAGTCACCATAGTGTTTACCCTGTGTTCGATCACCTTTCCTATTAAGGATACTTTCAAGGTTTGGGAACACTTGACACTCCGTTTTGAAGTTTTGCAAGAAGAATTTTTGTGTTATTTGATTCGTTTCATGGTTTGGGTTAGTCAGAGTCAGAGTCTTTATTGTCATTTCAGATACATGCTGAAATTAAATACATGCTGAAATTAAACAATGTTCTTCAAGTACCACTATGCAACAGAACAAAAGTGCAAACAAGACAATACAGTACAATAAGTACAAACGGCTTATAATGGATACAAAAGATTTTTCTGATACACAGTTAGCAGCGTAGAGTTATTTAGCAGCAGAGATATAAACAGATTAAGGTGCAAAAAACACGACAAATGCATAACTGAGATTCAGACTTCTGGTTTAAACATTGCAACACACATTATCTTTGTCTCTTTTCAGCTTGATGTGATTGTTTTTTATTGTTTTTTAATAGATCACCAACTACAGTTCTCTCAGTTAATCCAAAATGTTAATAAACCTCAAATATGAATGTTTAAGAAAGTAAAAGTAAAGTTTTGGCTTTCTTAGGAGAATATCTATATGTGCAAAAACTATTATTGTGCAGAATTATTACGCAGCTAAAGGAAAAACACATATTTTCCCATCTAACTTTTTTAATTGTATCTGTTCAAGTGAGAATTAATAAACAACTCAAAACTTTCCAATAAACATTTCTGACATATACATAAAAAAATCAGTGACCAATATCGCCACCCTTCTTTTCAATAAAAGCGAAAAAATGATATGTATATCCCTTCCATTCATGGAGACTTTTTGGGCTGTAATGTTTTCCCATTTAAGAATTGCCCACAAGTTCTCAATTTGGTTTAGGCCAGCAGTGGAAGGGGGCCATGTCATAAGTTTTTCATCTTTAATGCCTTTACTGGCTAGCCATTCAGATGAGTTCTTGGATGCATGTGATGGAGCAGTGTCCTGAATAAAAATCATTGTCTTTTTAAAAGATGCAGACCTGTACCACTGCTTAAAGAAAGTGTCTTCTAAAAACTTGGGAAGTCTTGGGAGTTTATTTTGATCCCATCTGCCACCTGAAAAGGTCCGACAATCTTATCTTTAATTATACCAGCCCACACCAGTACCCAACCTCCATCTTGCTGGCGTCTGACTTGAAGTGGAGCTCTGTGCTCGTTACTGATACTGGCACAGGCCCATCCATCTGGTCCGTCAAGAGTGACGGTCAAATCATCAGTCCATAAAACCTTTGACAATCTGTCTTCAGATATTTCTTGGACCAGTCTAGAGACTTCAGCTTATGTGTCTTGTTCAGTGGGGGTTTGGTTTCAGCCTTCCTTACCTTAGCCATGTCTCTGAGTACTGAACATCTTATACTTCTTGGTACTCCAGGTACTGCAGTTCTGGAATATGACAGAACTGGCAACTAATGGGTTCCTGGTAGCTTCACGCTTGATTCTTCTCAAATCCTTGGCATTTTGCCTTTTGTCTTTTTTTGCACAATACATTTCTTGCAACCTGCTCTTAAACTATTTGCAATAAAATGTTTGTTGGTTCTGTGATCACACCCCAAAATCTTAGCAAGTTCAAGAGTGCTGCATCCCTCTGAGAGACTTTTGGTAACCTTTGACTTTTCAGAGTCAGTTAAATCTCGTTTTTTGGCCCATTTTGCCTAAAGAAAGAAACTGGCTAAAAACTTTGGGTTTGTTGACCCGCGTAGGCCACACCCTCCGTCATTATAAAGATACACATCGCCTGCTATGCTTAAATCCATTAAGCATTCAAGTTTATCCAGCTTGGAGTAAGAAAATATGCCTAAGAATGATCATTTGGTAAAAATACTGACTTGCCTTATAATTGTGCCCACAGTGTAAATTGCTTATCTGATTTGGCACCAACATGTGATTTCATATGTTTTCACATGAGTTGACCTCCAACAACAATGTGCTGTCTTAATTACAGTGACTTGAAAAAGTATTCACCCCCTTGACATTTTTTTTGTGTTTTGTTACCTTACAACCTGGAATTAAAATATATTGTTTGAGGGTTTGCATCATTTCATTTACAGAGCATGCCTACAGCTTTGAACATTTTATATTTTTATTCTGAAGCAGACAACAAATAGGACAAAATAACAGAAAACTTCAGTGTGCATAACTATTAACCCCCCTAAAGTCAGTACTTTGTAGAGTCATCTTTTGTGGCAATTACAGCTGCAAGTCGCTATGGATAAGTCTCAATGAGCTTGCCACATTTGCTCCAGCTCCTTCAAGTTAGATGGTTTCCACTTATAAACAGCAATCTTCAAGTCTGACCACAGATTCTCAATTGGATTAAGGTCTGGGCTTTGACTAGGCCATTCAAATACATTTACATGTTTCCCCTTAAACCACTCAAGTGGTTTTGGGTCACTGTCCTGTTGGAAGGTGAACCTCCATCCCAGTCTCAAATCACCAACAGACTGAAACAGGTTTTGCTCCAGAATATCCCTGTATTTAGCGCCATCCATCTTCCCCCTCGACTCTGACCAGTTTCCCAGTCCCTGCTGCTGAAAAATTGTGTTTTTGGAGTAATGGGATTTGTTGGTTTTGCACCAGACATAGCGTTTTCCTTGGTGGCTGAAAAGTTCAATTTTGGTCTCATCTGATCAGAGCACCTTCCTCCATACATTTGGGTAGTCTCCCAAATGCCTTTTGGCAAACTCAAAATGAGCCTTTATATATTTGTTTGTAAGTAAAGACACTTTTTCTGGCCACTCTTCCATAAAACCCAGCTCTATGGAGAGTACGGTTTCCCTCTCTCTTTACCTGTCTCTGTGCTGCCTCTATGATTAATGCCCTCCTTACCCGGTCTGAGAGTTTTGGTGGGCGGCCCACTCTTGGCGGGTTTATTGGGGTACCATGTTTTCCATTTGATGATAATGGTTTTCCATGGTGCTCTGGTGGATCATCAGAGATTTGGATATTTTATTTTATAACCCAACCCTGACTTGTACTTCTCTATAACTTTGTCCCTGACTTGGTCTTTATGGTGTTATTTGTTTAGTGGTGCCTCTTGCTTAATGGTGTTGCAGCCTCTGGGGCCTTTCAGAAAAGATGTGTATATACTGATCATGTGACACTTGGATTGCACACAGGTGGACTTCATTTCACTTCATTTTCCAGTTTTTATTCATTCATATATATATATATATATAAACTGAAACACCTGGTTTTAGACCACAATAATTTATTAGTATGGTGTAGGGCCTCCTTTTGCCGCCAATACAGCATCAATTCATCTTGGGAAGGACATATACAAGTCCTACACAGTGGTCAGAGGGATTTTAAGCCATTCTTCCATTCTAGTGGCCAGGTCACTATGTGATGCTCGTGGAGGAAAACGTTTCCTGACTCGCTCCTCCAA
>JAYDZG010007411.1:0-10103 GCA_034509265.1 Microcambeva bendego
AAGGCAGAGAAAGCTGGTGATGCCAAAAGACAAGAAGAGGGTTTCAAAAAAATGAAACAAGGGCTCGTCGGATGTCTTTTAATTGCTGGCGGACAAGGGACCCGCCTCAATCATCTAGGCCCCAAAGGAACCTACCCTATTTCAGCAATCAAGCAAAAAAACCTTTTTCAAATCTTTGCCGAAAAAGTCGCTGCAGCAAGCCTTTTTTTTAAGCAAACTCTCCAATTGGCTATCATGACTTCCCCCTCTAATGATTTAGAAACTCGCAAACATTTTATCGATCATCATTATTTTGGCCTAAAAAAAGAACAAATTGATTTTTTTGTCCAAGCTGAGCTCCCTTTTATTGACTTTAACAAGCAACTACTTTTTCAAGATGAGAGACAAATCGCCAAAGGACCCAGTGGAAATGGATCTGTGTTTGAATCATTTTGTAATCATCCGGTCAAAAATAAATGGAAGCAGCTAGGAATCCAATATCTCAATATCGTCTTAATAGATAATCCTCTAGCTGACCCTTTTGACTTTGAAATGATTGGAGCTCTCAGCTCTACGCAAAGCGATGTTGTTTTGAAATGTTGCCAGCGAGCTCATCCTGAAGAAAAAGTAGGCATTATTGTAGAGCGTGAAGAGCTTCCTTACGTCATTGAGTATTCAGAAATCCCCAAAGACCTTCTTTTTGAAGAAGAGCCTTTAGCTAACTTAAGCCTTTTAGCAACTTCTTTAGAGTTTATAGAAAAAATAGCCAAACTCTCTTTGCCTTTGCATAAAGCGCAAAAAAAATGTCCTTATTATGATTTTAAGACGCAAAAAATAGTAATTCCTACTAAACCCAATGCCTGGAAATTTGAAACTTACCTTTTTGATGCCCTTCCATACGCCAAAAAGACAACTGTTTTGAATTACTTAAGAGAAGATATTTTTGCTCCCCTAAAAGCGATTGAAGGAGAAAATAATCCTCAATCTGTCCGTGAAGCTTTAATCCGAAAAGAGAAAAAAATATATCAAATGATTAGTCAGTGCATCGCTCCAGAGGGTCCTCTTGAGCTGAGCGCTCAGTTTTATTACCCTACGGAAGAACTGATTCAACGCTGGCGTCAAAAGCAAATCTTTTCATCAACGTACTTGGAGTAACCCTGTTTCAAAAACTTTAAAGGTCTCTTGGGTTGTTTGACTCCAGCTATATTTTGCCGCTTGCTTTGTGCCCAAATCTTTAAGCTCTTGTTGCAAACTGGGGTTATTGATTAGTTTTAAAATTTGACTTGCAATATCTTCGGGGCTGGTAGGGCTAACGTAGAGGCCTGCGTTCTGCACAATTTCAGGCAGAGAAGAGCTACTGGAGACAATCACAGGAGTTTGGCATTTCATGGCCTCTAAAGGGGGAAAGCCAAATCCTTCATACAATGAGGGGTAGACAAAAGCGGTAGCTCCACTATAAACAGCCGCTAAATCAGTTTCTTTGATAAATCCTGTGAGAATAATTTTATCTGCATAAGGTTTTATCTTTTGCCTTAAATTTTCAAGTCCCCAACCTTTGGCTCCACCTAAAACAAGTTTATGTTCAAACCAGGGATATTGCTGGACTAAATCAATGTAGGCATCGATTAACGCAAGGATATTTTTTCGTGGTTCTAATGTCGCTAAACTTAAAATATAAGGGCCTTGAATTTGATATTTTTCAAGAGTCTCTTTTAAGACTTGCTGATCCTTGACAGGATAAAAAAGTTCATCTTGAACAGCACCAGCGACTACAAAAATTTTATTTGGGTCGATTGAATAGTAATGACAAATATCTGATTTAGTAGAGATCGATGGGGCGATAAAAAAATGATTGGGCTTTGCTTTTTTTAAAATACTATTAAAAAAGCCTCTCTTGTCTACTTTAAAAAAGCCCGGATACTTTAAAGGAATCAAATCATGCACCATTGTAAAGCAACCGATATTCTTTTTATCTTTGATTCTTTTTGGAATGGGGTGATAAGGGGAGTAAAAAAGATCTTGCTCGCCAAAGCTTCCAGCAAGGGCTGCTGAACTATTCTGAAAAAAACGATAAGATTCACAGAGCCCCTTTAAATAAATTCGTTTTATTTTAGAGGCCTCTTTCATTTCTTGTTTAATCCGATCTATTTTTGCTTTTAAAGGATGGTAGTGATTGACCAAATGGATATTTTGAAATAGCCCATGGTGGTTTAATTTTGTTTGCCACAAGCGTATTTCTTGCTTATTTAACATCGAATAAAAAGAAAGCTGCACCTCGGGCAAACGACTTAAATGATTGGCTAAATTTTCTGCATATCGATAGATCCCTGTTTTGTGCATCGCAATATTTTCTACAAGAGCCAAAGCAAGGACGGTGCTATCGAACAATATTTTCATAAGAAAACCAAGGGTTAATTTGAGTTAAAACATCTAAAGGTTGAATGCTTTGCATACATTGGCAAAGATTTGGATTAAAATCTGCCAATTTATTTTCACAATACTTACAAATAGCTGAGGCCTCCAGGTAAGAAGCTCTGCTTCCCAAAGGAGCCCAGATACTTGGGCCTATTTGCCATTGCTTAGGAAAAAGTGCCAGTGTTGGCACACCAAATAGTGAAGCGATATGAATAGGACCTGTGCTGCCAGCAATGAGTCCATCGCACTGGCTAATGAGTGCAATAAATTCTTGTAATGAACATTTCCCCATCGCAAACGTGACATTATTGGCGAGTTTTTCAAAATCCTTAAAGGTAATGGCTTCTTTGTCAGATCCTGTAATAATAAGATTGATCGGGCGCTCTTTAAGAAGTAAAAGAAGCTCTTGATAGTTTTTTTTAGGCCATTCTTTAGCATTTCCTAAAGATCCTGGATGAATAATTAAATTAAAGAGCCCCTCTTTGATAAAGGGACTTTTTTTAAAAGGGATAATATCAGTTTGCAAAAGCTGTGATATTTCTTTGAGAGAATATTCTGAGCGAAGGCCAAACCAGGAAAGAGGAAAAAGGTTCCACTGATACTCATGAATTCCACGAATGATGCGCGGCTTTCTTAAGTTGTGCGTTAAAGAGCTCTGTTTGTTTTTTAACTTTAAAGTGAGCCAGGATCGATAAACATTTCCTATTCGATTGGGAATGCCTGCTTTTTTTGCATAATCTAAAACAGGGGGACCTAAATCTTTTTGTTGAGAAAGAAGATGGATGAGGGTATCCACTTTTAACTCTTGAAACTCTTTTTCAATCTCTTCTCTCGCTCGATCAAAAAACTTTTCAAAATCAATAAAAAGATCCACTTGTGGAATCAGGCTAATGAGATCTTTGACATAACTACGAGCTGCAACAACAATTTTAACTTTGGGAAAGTGAGATTTTAAAATTTTAATCAAAGGGATTTTAGCAATGAAGTCTCCAAGATTGTGAGGGCTAGAAATCCAAATGCAGTGGGGGTCTTTGATGAGTTTACTAAGCATATTGAAAAAACGTTTGTGATTTTTGATAATCTAGAGGAATCCCAATATCAATGAATTTTCCATTGGTTACAAAACTATAAGTCGAAACAGTATGAATTAATTTTGGAAAAAAGTCATCTTCTAATGAAAACTTCTCCCCTGCTAAAAAGCCTTGGTCTAAAAACAGACGCGGTTTTATCAAATAGGCTCCTGCATTAATTAGTAACGCTGGAGAGTTTTGCTCTCGCTCGCAAAACTGGATGATCTGATTTTGAGAATTTATGATAACACCACTATAGCGATTGTTTTCTTCCACTTCTCTTAAAACAATGGTTACAGATGAGCCCCTTTGCTGATGCAAAGTTTGCATTTGAGAGAACTTTAATTCTAAAAAAGTATCTCCATTTAAAACGAGTAGCTCTGAATCTTTATCTTGAAGCTTATTTAAGCTCCATAAAAGAGCTCCTCCCGTTCCAAGAGGATGGGGCTCTTCAAAATAGGTTATCGGAATTTTCTGATATTGAGAGCCAAAATGCCCTTTTATTTTCTCTGCAAGATAACAAACAGATAAATAGAACTCTTTAGCTCCTTGTCCTATCCAATAATCCATCAGATATTCCAAAAAAGGTCTGTGATTGACAAGAGCCATCGGCTTGGGTAGGTCAGGAACAACCGATTGTAATCTAGTTCCCAGTCCTCCTGCTAAAATCAATACCCGCATCTTATCGTCCTATTTTTGAATGAATGAAATAATTGTATTTTTTTGATTTTGCCAATTTTGATAGAATTTTTGCGCGCATTTTTCAATCGATGCGGATAAACTCTGAGGGGATTTTAAAGGTTTTGAAAGTTGAAATTGATCATCAAATAAAAAACCATTTTCTCCATCAATAACATATTCATTCATTGTCGCATTATTATAAGCAATAACGGGAATCCCTTGACTCATCGGCTCTAAAAAGCTAAATCCTATCCCCTCTGCTTTGCGAGGAGCAATAAAAAAGTCGACCCCTTTTAAAATTTTCTGATAATCCTCTTTAGGCAACCAATCTGTTATTTTCTCTATTTTAAAGGGATATTCTTTATGTAGGTTCTCTTCTATCTCTGTTTTGTAAATGACTTTACCAATCTCTTTTTCTCCTACCATTTGAATGAGCTGATCAATCCCAATACTAGGATCTCGTTGCCAAAGAAAAAAAGTATAAGGTCCCTCTCTCTTTTCTTGCGGATGAATTTTAGGTTCTAAAAAACATTGCCAATATTGGCACTTGAGCGCTGTTTTTTGGAAATATTGATAAAGCACTTGGCTAAAGCAGATAATTTTTACTTTATATAAACGAAAAAGGATCTTTTTTTTCCAAGATAGAGGTTTAAAACCATCCCACATGGGAGCCCAAATGATATTTTGGCACTTAAATTTGCGTAAATGAAAACTATAAGAAGGGGGCAAACACCAAAAAAGCACCGCCTGCGGACAAATCGTATTCACTTGCTGGACAATTTCTTTATCTAACAATTCCTCTCGGCGCAATAAGATGACCTCGTAATATTGGCTTAAGACAGAAATAATGAGTTCATCGCTTTTTGTTTTGCTATGATATTTTCGACCAATAAAAATTAATTTGGGTTTAAGCATAGATATTTTCTTTATTGTACTTCTCAAGTTGCTTTTGAAGAACTTGATAAACTTCAGCGACAGTGATCGCCTTCATGCATCTAAAATCTATCGGGCACTCTCTTTTAAAACAAGGGGAACATGCTACTTTTTTGCGCAGGTAAACACCTTTTCCATAAGGACCTGTAGCTTCTGGGCTGGTCGATCCAAAAAGGGCAACAACAGGCGTTTGCAGCGCGCAGGCAATATGCATAGGGCCACTGTCATTGGTTAGAAAAAGATCACATTTTTTAGTTAAAGCCATTAATTGACGAATGGATGTTTGACCTGCTAAATTTAGGCAATGATCAAGTCCTGCAGTAATTTCTTGATTGAGCGAGCTAGCAGTTGGGTCTCCAAAAAAGATCAGGCGAATATTTGGGGCTTCAACTAGCTTCATGGCAAGTTCACGAAAGCGCTCTTTGAGCCAGCATTTGCTTGAACCAAAAGCAGCTGAAGGATTGACTCCTATCAAAATATGCTGAGGTGTCATTTGATGCTCTCTTAAAAATGCATCTGCAAAACTTAATTCTGTATCGCTAAGATAAAGTTTAGGATCGCCCTTTTTGTGGATCCCAATTTTAGAAAGGAGCGTTTGGTAGAGCTGGATATGATGCAAAACTGTTTTCTCTTTGGGATAAGGCAAAGAATGGGTGAGAAAAAAGCCTCTAAGGTCTTTGGAAAAACCTACTCTGACAGGAATTTTAGCTTTAAAAAAAAGCCATGCCGAAGAAAAAGAATTTGTCAGCAAAATTCCACAATCAAACTTTTTCTCTTTAAGCTGCGCAATTTCTGTTTGAGTAGATTGTTTTTTGTCGAGGATAAGAAACTCAGAAACATGAGGGTCTTGCTCAAAAAGGGCTAAGACACTTTTGATTCCATAAAGAGTCAATCTTGCTTTTGGCCAATGACTGGCTACTAACTCGATCATCGGTGCTGCCATGACAGCATCACCTAGCCAATTGGGCATCCGAATAACAATTTGTTTTGGTTCTAGCATAGATTAACTTTCTCAAACTTCGCTTGATTCAAGATGGAGTTTACGTTAAATTGCCTTTTTTCGCTAAAAATAAAAATAGACTGCTTTTATTAAGATGTTGATATGATAGTATTTGGAATCGATCCCGGCACTCGTATAACGGGATTTGGTATCGTAAAATTGATAGGTAATGAACACCATGTTTTAGATTATGGAGTCATTCGGCCTCCTCATAATGCCCCTTTAGAAAAGCGCTACCTAGCTATTTTTACTTCTATAGAGCATCTTATCGATAAGTTTAAGCCAGCTTCTGTTGTTATTGAAACACAATTTGTCGATAAAAATGTACAAAGTGCTATCAAATTAGGGATGGCAAGAGGCGTTTGTATTTTGGCAGCGGCAAGAGCTCAAATCCAGGTCGCAGAATACTCGCCCACCTTAACTAAAAAAGCTGTTGTTGGACGAGGTCATGCTAGTAAAAAGCAAGTACAAAAAATGATCCAGCTTCTTTTAAATATTCAAGAAGAGATTACAGAAGATGCTGCCGATGCTTTAGCTCTTTGTCTTTGTCATATTCATACGTTAAAATATTCTTTGCAACTTCAAAACATCACCAGGAGTTCTTATGTTTGACCGTTTACGGGGAAAATTAATTGAGAATCAAGTTAGTTACATCGTGATCGATGTCAATGGGGTCGGCTATAAAGTGCTCATTGCTCCAACAACGATCCCTTTTTCTCTTCATCAAGAGTGCACTCTCTTTACCTCTTTTGTGGTTCGTGAAAATTTTCAAGCGATTTATGGTTTTGCTAACGCCCCTTCGCGCGATCTTTTTGAAACGCTCATTCAAATCTCAGGTGTGGGCCCTAAAACAGCTCTTTGCATCTTAAGCCAATTTTCTCCTGAACGCTTTAAAGAGGCTGTTTTAACAGAAAATATTAAGCTTCTCTCTTCAGTTCCTGGCTTAGGAAAAAAGACCGTAGAAAAAATCATTCTTGATTTGAAAGATAAATTGCCCAAGATGATCTTTTTAGGTTCTCACCATGAACAACCTCATAACCGTCAACATTTAGATGCAATTGGCGCTTTAGTCAACTTGGGATTCTCTGATCGAGCAGCCGCCAAAGCCATTGAGAAAGCAACTGAAAATGGAGCTAAACAAATGGAGCTCTCTGAGATGATTACAGAAGCTCTTCGCAATCGTTAACTTTTAAGTTTTTCTTCTATTTCTTCCAAAGAAACAGTGAGACTTGATTCTCTAATCCCTTCACACTCTCTAGCCTCTTCTTCCCAACTTTGAGAAGAATTTACAACAGAGGGCCAAAAAGGATAGGTTTGACATTGACGAGGTCTCACAGGATAGATCGAGCACTGTTTATCTTTTAAAAAAATACAGCTATAATTTTGATGTTTTAAATCTCTTAAAGAGTATCTAGAACCCACTTGTATTAAAAATTTTTTACAAAAATCCTCTTTAGAGATCTTGAGATAGTCAGCAATTTTTGTGATTTCATCTTCTAAAAGCCAGACATAGCCCGGAGATCCACTGCAGCATTTACCACACCCAGTACATTTAAAGTTTAATCCCTCTTTGTACCAAGGTGGATTATCTTGGATTAATTTTAATTTATTTTCCATACTATGACTCTAAGTAATAAACCATTATAATTAAAACTTCTCAGTAGTGCGAGAGCTATTTTTAATGCTAAAGAAATTTATCAAAAAATATTTTGATTTTTAGAGAGATTTAAATCATGACGTTTCATTTTCAAGATAATGAAGGTGTTTTACAAGAAGCTCCTATTGCCTTCTTTCAACAGATAACTGGGGTGCAGTGGACAGATGACATCATCGTCTCAGAGCATTCTTTGCACAGCCCCTTCACGATCAGCAGTACGGATCGTCAGCTCATGGAGCTACTACTGCCAAAGTATCGGGAATTCAAAAAATCTCCCCCTTCTCTCTTTATCCGTTTAGGTGCAGGGCCTGGCAGGCATTCGGTACATGCTTTAAAAAAAATACCTAAAGGATCTGTTGTATTGGAATACAAAGGGGAATGGACACCTCTAGCTAAAAAGTCTTCCCCTTATCGTTGGGGCCCTATTGATGCTTTAAACTATCGCAATTATGGTGGGCTTGTTGAAGATGGCTTTCCTAATGTGGGGGCTTTTCATCTCTATGATGTTGAAGGCATCCCTCTAAGGATCCTTTTTATAGCATTAGAAGATATTGAGGCAGAAGAGATACTCACCATTAACTATGGGATGAATCATTCTGTAAAAATGAGCTACCATCATGAATACAGATTAGATCAAATGACTTCCTTTTTTTCAGATAACTCAATTGAGCAAATCTACAACCATATCCATGCGCTCAAAGTATTTTCTCCTCTAGAACTTGGCTGGGATAGGACAATCGAATTAGAAAATCTGACAACTAAAATTCGCTATCTTTACCATACACCTGGAGCACTTTTTCTTCTGCTAAACAAAAAAATCCTTCAAAAAAGCGATGTTTTTCAATTTTTTAACGAAGCTGAATTTCGTTATTTTTTTATCAACTTTCCATTTAATCCCAATAAGCGAGAAAAAGAAATTATCGATGCACTTTCTTTAATTCAATCTTATGATTTTGATTTGTTGCCAATAGAAAACTCTTGTGAGCTTCTATACTCTATACGTCACAGGATCTTTTTTTCCTTATTCCTGCCAGCACTTGCCAATAACGAAGACTTTAATAGCACGTATCAAGAAGCGATAACTTGGAATGAAGCTTTTGGTGCCCTTGAAGAGCAAGATTTTTCTTTATTTAAGCTTCCATTTGCACAAGCCAAAAAACAAGAAGCGCTCATAGAGGCTTGCCTAGCTTATGCTCATGGATCCTCTTCTCTTTTTGCCAGTTGGCTAGAAGAGCAAAGAACTTTATAAAAAATATTTTAAACAACTCTTAATTAATCCTTAATATCTTACGTATATAATACTTTTATTATTATAAGGACTTTATGGTAAGCATTAATTGGCAGTCACTGCCTTTGATCAATCTTGCAATCGAAGAATTCAACAGAGTTTATGACAAAATAAGTCAGTGGGGCAACAGCGCTGATTTTGTAACAGAGTTTCCTTCTCTTAAAAGAAATGTTCAAAATGAATTTGCTTACGCAACCCGGTATTTAAATGTAGATCAAGCTCTGCACGGTAAACATATTTCAGAAGGTGAAATTCAAGAGCTTGTTTCAGCATTACTGGAAGGCAATTGGGATGCAGATATATTTAAAAATGATCAGCACTTTCCCTATATTGCCCTTCAAGCTTTTAAAAATGCCACAATTGGAAAAGAAGAATTTACGAATGTGATGTTTTACTGGTCTATTCGACAACACCATATTAGTAATATTCGAGTTCTTTCACTTTATGATTCATCTGGTCGTTTAGACTATTCAATTGCTAATGCTCTTTTAAGCACGATGGTTGCTCATGGTAAAGAATATTCCTTTATCGATAAAAATCAACAAAAACGGTTTTTAGATCGCTTAAAAAAACTCCCTCGATCGGCTCAAACTTTTTTTGTGATCCCTGATATCCAACCAGCTCCCACGAATGGAATTCAACCTACCATTAGCCAAAGAATTCGAGCAGGGCCCAAAGTGAATGTTTTTAATCGAATTTATAGCAAGCGTATGGTCCCTTCTTTTGAAATGATGCAAGAATTTATTAGCATTATGTCACCAGAGCATAGCGTGACCATCATGCCCACAGTAGGCCTTTCCACTCTTGAAGATATCCGAAAAAATGGACTTTTAGGGCAAAGAGATTTGGGAATTCCTTTTCCTGGGATAGAGCTGCCAGAAAAAGCAGATGGATATCGGTCCATAGAATATGACTTTTTCTATCATGATTTTTATCATGCCATACAAGCCTCTAATATCCCAAATCAAGATCGAGTTAGCTTCATTTACGTAGCAGATATATGTATGAAGCTCGCAGAGCAAATGCCACTATATCCTAGCTTGATTCCCTTTGCTAAAAAGATCCAAGCCACTCTCATCG
>JAYDZG010007440.1:0-10102 GCA_034509265.1 Microcambeva bendego
AAATCATTCCAAAAATTCCTAAATATTTATGAGGTTGTTTGGCTGATACAGCTGGGTCAGTGATTAATTTTTCTTGATTATTCATGGCTAAAGCTTATCGTAGAATGGTGAGGTTGGGTAGGGTGGGTTTAATTAGCCTAATTTCATTTCTTAAAATAATTTCTAATCTTTCTAACACCAACAAAAAGACTAATTAAAAATATTATAAATATAGAAACATAACCTTCTTTATCAGATGTTGTGCTGATATCGATAAGTAGGGGAACAATGAGTGCCAAGACTCCGACAAATAAAGTAGCCCAGAATCTAACACGGAGAGATGAAATAAAAACTTTTAAAGGATGGCCACCTTCTGCTACTTGAGAAACTTCAAAACTTGCTCTAAAAGCAGGGTACCAAGTAGTCCAAACATGATCTTTGATATGGAAATCTTCGAGGTGTTCCATTTTTATAATTTTATTTCTATATATTTTTGCAAGATAAATATTTATGATTCCCGCGAGAGTCCAGCCGATAAAAATTAAAATTAGAGTTGTGAAGAAAACTAAGTAGCCACCTGAACCTGATATGATTGCGATTATCATGACCAAACTTGCTCCTGGGAAAAAGCTGCCGATAAAATATAACCCTTCGATGAAGACAGTGATAAATGCGGCGAGGTAAATATATTTTTCATCTATGTTTGAGAGAAAGTCTACGAGTTCCTTTATTCCTGGGATTTGTGAGTTTAGGAAAAGTAAAATTGCGTAGATTGCGAGAGCGAGTGCTGAGAGGATCCAGATTATGCCGGAGTAGAGTTGGGTTTTATCTGAGTTCATTTAATTTGTTTTATTATTTATTTTTATAAAATAACATACTCTCCTTCACTCACAATCTCAATTTTCCCACCAACGACTTTCAAAGCAGAATCATCATCGCACGCGTATAGGGGAGAAGTGAAATTATCATTATATTTTTCAATAATATCTTTTCTTACATGGGAGAAATATTCTGAATTAAGATGTGGAATGAATATTAAGTCTAAATATGCTAGTGGGTCTGCTAGTTCTTCATAAAATTCTTCTGGATATATTAACTTCATTAAGTTTTGAGATAGAAGTTGTCCAACAACCATGCTTCCTGCACTAATACCCATATATACTCGGGTCTTTAAAAGATCTGGCAAAGCTTTATCTATACCTGAATCTCTAATTGATTTAGCTAAGTATTGTTCATTGCCACCACCAAAACAAATTAGATCGGCTGACTCCATACGTGGGCGCCAAATTTTTTCAGGTACTGATGCAATATCAAGAATATCTATTGATTTATAGTTTTGGTTTTTAAACTCTGAATAATTATCAATTAGCCACTCTTTATCTCCTTCTATGATATTTGCTGCAGTGGGTATAAAAATAACTGAAATCTCATTAGTTGGTTTTCCAACTAAATCAGTAATTGTATGGGCAATGGATTTGTTTGTGATACCAGCTGATGTGAGTATAAATTTCATGTTTGAGGGTATTTTATCATAAACAAGAGTACGATTCGGTCACGAATAATTTCTTCGCCGTCGCTCAGAAATTTTCGCGACCCCGACTCGCAGCCAGCACTGCTGTGCTGGCATCCGCTCCGTCTTTCTCATCAAACCTAACTTCCGTCAAAATTAAATCACCCTGCAGTAGGTGCAGGGTGATTTAATTTTGATGCGGAGGAGGTGAGATTCGAACTCACGGTCCTTTAAAGGGACTCTCGTTTTCAAGACGAGCGCGATAGACCAACTCTGCCACTCCTCCATATTTATTTGTTAGATACGCTGGCAATGCTAACAGAAAAATCCTGCATTTTCAAGCGAAGCTGGGAAAAAAGCTAAAAAGCCTAAAAAATGCCGTATTTAAATATATTTTTAGTCTGAAACGTGCCAGTACTCTATTTTTGTGTACAATACAGTACATATATATGACTAAAATTCTTGGGATTGATCTGGGAACTAAGCGCATAGGTCTTGCGCTCTCAAATATTGAGCGCAGTTTTGCATTTCCTCTAAAAGTTATTGAAGTTCAGAATATGGCTAATAATATAGCTACAATAGGAGGTGAGATAGTAAATTTGGCTAAAACTGATGATGTGAAGGAGATTGTTATAGGGGAATCAAAGAATTTCAAAGGAATTGAGAATCCAATTATGGAACAAGTGCATCTTTTTAAGGCTTATTTTATTGAAAATGGCTTTACTGTCGCCCTCGAACCTGAGTTTCTTACTAGTGAACAAGCGCAAAGACACCAAGGAAAAGGCTCTTTGCTAGATGCTTCAGCAGCGGCCATTATCCTGCAAAGCTATTTAGATAGACTTCAAAAAGCCAATCAGGCATAATTCAAATATGGAACCACAAATACAACCTCAAACAGAAGCTGAAGTAACAGTCGAAGTACCACAGTCGCAAACTGAAGCGTCACAAGTGTCTCGAACACCTATTACTACTCTAGAACCTACTGCGCCGCAAACACCTAAAATCACTTTCGATGACTTCGCAAAAGTAGAATTAAAAATAGGGAAGATTGAAAGTGCAGAAATTATTGAAAAAAGTGAAAAATTACTAAAATTAAAAGTAGATTTTGGTGAAGTTTTGGATGGTGTATCTGCACCGAGACAAGTTATCTCAGGAATTAGAAAGCAATTTCAGGATCCAGCAGAATTAGTTGGAAGGAGTTTTGTTTTTGTTACAAACTTAGAACCGCGACCTATTATGGGTTTTGAAAGTCATGCCATGATTGTTGCAGGGAAGAGCGACGAAGGTCTTGCGCTCATGACGCCAACTATCGATATGCCAGCAGGGACATCATTGTCATAAATTTATTTTATTTTTTTTAAATTTTTCCTAAATTTATCATAAAATCATAATAAAAAATTTCTCACAGTTTTAAATGAAATTTCGATAAAATCTTTTGTACTCATGTTACAATAACAGGTAGCAATGAATCTAAAAGATTGGATTTCTTTACATATCCCAACACCAAAATACATGTCGATGTCACATGTTGGAATTGATATTACTCCGACAGCAATTCATCTGGCTGAAATAAAACGACGAGGTACACATTTGGAATTAGGAAAGTACGGAGTTATAGATCTTACCGCTCCGATAAATTTCAATGAATCATTAACTGAAAATGAAGTATTGAAAGAAGCATTGAAAAAAATGCAGAAGCAATACCATCTTCAATTTGTAGAAGTTTCTATTCCAGAAGAGCAAGCCTATATTTTCACAACAGAACTTCCACAAGGGGATGAGACAACAATTAGAAACCATATTGAATTGCATCTTGAAGAAAATGTTCCGATTGCACTTGCGGATGCGGTCTTTGACTACCATGTGATTGCAAAGCCTTTTAAAGTTAAGGAAGGCGGAGATGTATCAATTTCTGTATTACCCGCACCATCTGTTAGTGTGCAACCTCAGATTTCTGTCACTACTCAGAGTCCTGAAGCATCACCTGTAATTGATATGAGCAATGAAGTCTCAAATTCTCCTTTAATTATTTCTACAGATGTTCCTCCAAAAAATGAAGTTCAAGATAAAGTGCAGGAGACGAATACTCCAGTAAGTCTCCCTGACAGTAATGTTATTGGAAAAGAAATCGGGCCTACATTTTTAGCTTCAATATCAGTAGTTCCTAAATCTCTTATTGATCAATATATTCAAATATTTGAATCAGCAAACATGGTGCCTGTATCTTTTTTGGTAGAAAACCAAGCGGTCTCTAAGGCTGTAATCAAGAAAGGTGATTTAAGTACGAAATTAATTGTGCATGTCAGTAATAGAAAAACAGTATTGTCAGTTGTGAGCAATGGTTCAGTTCATTTTACATCTACTGTAAATATTGGAAGTGAAGATTTTACTTCTGCAATTATGAAAGAGTTCAATGTTACAAAAGAAGAAGCAGAACGTATGAAAACTGAAAAAGGTTTTTTGAAAAACTCAGATGCTAGTGATAAAAGCCAGACGACTATCTTCTTGTCATTAATTAACACAGCATCTGCGCTTAAAGACGAAATTGATAGAATAATTCTGTATTGGCAGAGTTATGTAAGTAAACATAGTAGCAACAATGACGGTTCAATTGATACTATTCTTTTGTCTGGAAGAGACGCATTGATAAATGGTTTTAAAGAATATCTAAGAGCAACAATTCGACTTCAAGTTGATACTGCAAATGTTTGGTTAAACATATATGACCTAGATGAGAAAATTCCTAATATTGATTACATAGACTCGCTTGATTATGCAGTAGCGATTGGTTTAGGTTTACCAAGAATAGGAGGGAATAGTCATTAAATAATATCCACAATGTTACACCTCCTCCCACAATATCAAAAAAGAAAAGTAGTAAAAGAGTATAGATTAAGACTTGGTTTGGTTTTAATTATTGTTATTTTCTTCGCCGTTATTATGTTTACTATTTTCACGCTACCTTCATTTTTATTGCTTAGAACTGAGAAAATTGTTTTAGAAGGTAAAAAAAGTTCAATTGAATCCATTATTAATTCAAAAAATTTGAAAAATGGAGACAGTGCAACTGACATGTCTAACTCTGCTGTGGCGCTAAAACCTTTTACTAAATCTTTGTCACCAAACTTGTTCATCGACTCAGTTGTACCGTCAACGTCTGGAATTACTATCGGAGGATACGCCTTCAACCAAGCAGGTCCAGAAGATCCAGTAAATGTTGTTATTTCAGGAGTATCTAAGACAAGAGAGGATTTAACTGCCTATGCAGAATTGCTAAACAAAAGATTTGGCGGGGTAAAATTGCCACTATCGTCTCTAGCAAACTCAGCAAATATTTCTTTTGAATTCAGATTCGCAATTACATACGATAAAGCGCTTGCTGTAAAAGATGATAAAGATAAAAATCTGCCAGAAGTTCTGGGAACATCTACAGAGGATATGGCGGATGGTTCTTTTGACGATGAGTTAACTGAAGATCTATCAATATAAACATATGGAAAAGAAACAAATTATTATTTTCATAGTTAGCTCAGCCTTACTTATAGTAAGTATTGTTGGTGCTGATATTTTTTACTATCAATCTATAAAGATGGAGAAGGAGCTTTCTACACTACACCAAACTGTTCGTGATCTAGAAGCCCAGGAAAAAAGACTTCTTGAGGTAAGACAGACCGCTGCTGTTAGTGGAATTGGTTTTGAAAATTTGAATAAATATTTTGTAGATGAAAATGGAGCCTTGGACTTCGTAAAGTATATTGAGAATTTAGCAGTCTCTAGCGGGCTAACATTTAAAATAGATTTTTTTGATTCACAGCAAGACTCTGTATTGGCAGAAAATGGAAAAGAATATCTAAAGACGGCTATTAGAACTACTGGTTCATTAAATAATATTCGTATATTTCTAAATTTGATTGAATCGTTACCCTACAATGTTAAAATAAACAGAGTAGATGTAAGGAAAAATGGTGAAGGTGCAAGGGACTGGGGAATGACAGTGGATTTTTCAGTTGTAAAAGTATCTCCTAAGGCACAGTAATATTATCTAAAATCAATATGCAGCTATTTAAAAGAAAACTAAATAATAAAGTAAAGAATCCAAACCGCTCGAAGATTGGTAAAGATCCGGCCACAGACTGGTTTATTGTTCTTTGTATATTTAGTTTACTTATAGTTACAAGTATCGCTTTTACAGGATACAGATTTTATAACGTAAATAAATTTATAAAGGAGCTTTCACTTACAACTGGTGTCAGTGCTGATGGAGGAAATAAAACTAGAGAGGAGGAATTGCAGGATATAATTCAGTTCTACAAAGAAAAGGAAGATAAGCATAATTTGCTATTAGGAAAATCAAAGATTGAAGTTAAACAAGATCTAGAGGCTGCTCTGCTTGAGGCCAAAAATGCTGCTATTGCTTCATCTAGTGCTGAGTCAGGTTCATCCGCTTCTCAAAAGCAGTCTACACAAGCACCTGCATCTGCACAGAATCAGACAGTATTGCCAAAACCAGCATCAACACCTGCTCCAAAATCTAGCCCTACACCAAAGCCAGATACGGAGTCTGAAGAGCTTCAGTTGATTATTCCTAGTAATTGATAGCAATTGACCTAGTCTTCTTGGGCTGTTATAAATAAGCACCCAGTCATCAAATAGGCCTTATAGAGCGGATTATTCAGGTTTTCAATTGGCTTATGTATGATTGGGTAAGGTTTAAAATAGGAAAATACGAAAAGTTAAATACGCTCCTGTAGTTCAATGGATAGAACTGCGGACTTCTAAGCCGTCAATGTTGGTTCGATTCCAACCAGGAGCACAAAAAGTAAAAAGACTGCACTGCTGCAGTCTTTTTACTTTTTGTGCTAAGCGGAGCGTTACCGAGCCAGCAGGCGAGGTCGCGAGCTGGGGTCGCGGAAATTCCTGAGCGACGGCGAAGGAATTATCCGTGACCACAAGATTAGATTTCTATAAATGCCAAAACCGCACAGTTATGTGCGGTTTTGAAACCTTAGACTCACCAATTGAAATGATATTACAATTCAAAATAGTGTCAAGATTTTTTGAATATACAAGTGGACATGACGGGAATCGAACCTGCAAACCTTAAATGGTGAGTCTAAAGTTCCAACCATTGGCATGCCCACAACATAAACGCACCACCGTTTACGTTAGACACAATATTACTCACCGGACATTAAATTTTCGTAAATTTTTTAAAAATATTTATGAATTCCATTATTCATAAATTTATAAACCTACCTATCAATACAACCTTCTTTACACAACCTTACCTTTACGTTACCTTTGCTTTAGAAACAATCAATAACCATTAACCAAAAGGAGAATTGTCATGATTACAATCAAGAAGACAAGATTCCTCAAGGTCTTTGGTTTGATCTTTGAGGTATATCGAAATAGCTCCGGCATATTCGCAGAGCATAAAGTAGCCACAGTGGGGCCACAACATATTTTCTGGCCTAACACGGTTAAAAAAGGAAGCGCAGAACATATTTATTGGCTTACCTTAGTTGCGTTTACTGACAGGAGAACAAATAGCACTTTCCTTTACAGGAATTTCGCAAAGATGTTTGAGGAAAATCCGGAATTGTTACAGAGAGGATTCCAGCCAACGATTCCGAGGATGACCGAATTATTCAGAGCATATCGAATTGCGGTCCCTGTATCTGAAATAGCATTGTTTATCGAGCGTAAGCGTCATCTGGATGAACTATTCGAAGGAAATCCACTTAAGATTTACGAAGGATTCAAAGATGTTGATAGTCTAATTAAAAATCTAAAAAGGGTAGCTAAGAAAAATGGAATAAAAAACATTTTCCCTGGTGCTAAAGAAAAGATTTTTTGTTTGCTAGCAATGTTTTTACGAGAGCTCGTCTATCTACAATTTGATGACATGGTCCCAATCGATGTTTGGGTGCAGTCTATTTCTGCTTCTACTAGTGTTTTGAAAGGGGAAGGGTATATCAAGTTTCAAGCTTTGGGAAACCGC
Organism: Microcambeva bendego; assembly: GCA_034509265.1. Classification (NCBI taxonomy): domain Eukaryota; kingdom Metazoa; phylum Chordata; class Actinopteri; order Siluriformes; family Trichomycteridae; genus Microcambeva; species Microcambeva bendego. The sequence goes on from JAYDZG010007440.1 coordinate 7,494, forward strand.
CTACGTCCTCTTATGCGCAAAGTTTTCCATGAGTATCAAGACACAGATGGTGCGGCAAATGCCACATGGATTCTAGGAAAATTCGGTTGCACCAACTGTAGTCGGGTAGACATGAGTAATCTTTGTCCCGTGTACCATATGTGTAAAGGATCTTTCGAACGTATGCGCCACTATGTATCGGAAAAGCACTATGGTGCTATTCAGCTCCCGCCGAAATACAGAGGGAAATTTAAAAAGCCTAAAGTTGTGTGATTATTTGCACAATACGAAACCTTTGATCTCAGGATCAAAGGTTTTAAATTTACCTAAGATGTTGACACTATTCTCTAAAAGTTTAATATTCCACCTGTATAGTTCCACTCCAACCAAATATGTTCATGAAAGACCTTTTTATTCACTTAGTAAAATTCTATGCGATTATGGGAGGCGTGACGGCTTTCTGCATGGCCTTGTATGTCGTGCTCCAATTAAACAGAGCATCTGATATCATAAACCGAGGAAACAAAGTTAAGATTTTCAACGGTCCAACATTCTTCCCGGGTTCTTATGGCAGAATGTTTGATTGCTTCATACTGATCTACGCTATGCCAATGTCAATTTTTGCATTTATAGCTTGGCCATTTGTACTTTACAGATGGTTAGCTGGTCCGCCAGATTGGTTTGTCTTCTTCAGGGAAGAAATTTCTGGAGAATAAAAACCTACATCGAACAGTAAACACGAGAGCGGAAAATCTACACGATATTCCGCTCTTTTCATTTTAATAATCTTGCACTCAAATTTTTTACTCCTCACTCCTAATCCTCACCGAAAAATCTTCAGCATCGGCATGTTTCAATGCGCGCGCATTTATATGAAATCTTTTACGAGCTTCTTCAAAAGGTAGATCTGTATTTATTAGCCCTAAATTAAAAGCTAATATATCTGAATCCGCCGGAAGTATTATTTCTTTACTTAACTTTGGTACAAGATTAGGTGTAACTTTGTTTATATGTCTTGCTAGATTGCTTGTGCAAGCATTTACTATTGTATTGTAAAATCTTGGTTTTTCTTTAAGTGAATTTACATCATTTAAAATACTTACAAAAAGATCACGTGCTTTTGGTGGGGTAGTACGGATTGGGTATAAGTAAACATCATTTTTACGAAAATTTGATCTTAATTTAATAACATCCCGCTCATCGGAAATAACATACATGATTTCATAATTGTTAAATATGCCGTCGATTGGATCATAGTCTTCACCAACTTCTTTTCTCGCTTCAACTGAAACAGCTATGTATTCATTGTCTGCGAATTGGAAACTAAGCATAGTGTGAGCAGAACCTGGTATTCCTGAAAATGGTACAACTGCATACCAGACACCTTCAATTTTATCTAAATCAAATGTCTTGTCGTAATACTTGGCTTCATAACTTGAAGTTGATGTATATGAAAAGTTACGAATATTATGAATTGTTACTAAATTATTATTAAACTCTGCATGAGGTAGAATTTTTTGATCATCTACCCATTGCCTATTATTTGAAGGTTCGGTTATTAAATTTAGAATAATGGCACCTAGAATAATAATTGAAACAAGACCGAGGATTAAGTACGTAAACCATTTTATAGGTTTTAATATGTATTTCATGTTGTACTCTGATTATATCAATACATAATACTACTGCAATTTAAAATCCATTACCATGATAAAATATAAATATGAGAACTAAAGAACAGGACAAGTTGATTAAGCTATTTAAAAAAATTGGAGTTGTTCAGGAAGGTGAGGTCGTCATGAGGGGTGGTGAGAAGTCTAGTTTATATTGCAATATAAAGAAAGCGTATGGGTATCCTGAGGTATTAGATTATCTAGCAAAAGCTGTAGGTAAAATTTTACCAAAAGACACAACGGTGATCGCTGCTTCCGGCCATGGCGGTTTACCATTTGCTACAGTGGTAGCTCTTAAGTACAAAAAGAAATTTGTAGCTGTTAGAAATACTCCAAAGGATCATGGTAAGAAAACTTTATTAGATGGATATATTCCAACGAGTAAAGATAAGATAGTAATCTTGGACGATGTACTCACAACAGGTAGTAGTATTAAAGAAACAATTAATGCACTTAAAGTATCGTTGCCTGGTGTTAAATTAAAATTTAGCCCAGCGATTGTAATAATTGAGAGGAATAAAGTGAAATTACCAGTGCCATATAAATACTTTTTCAATATTGGAGAAATGATGTAGTTAAGTTTGATATAATAAAAAGACGTATGAATCCATTTAATAAAAAATTTATGTATATGAATTTTGAGAGATCTTCTTTTGAAGGTGGTGGTTTTGTGTCTGATGATTTTGAAAATGGAGTGGAGGAGCAAGAGTTACCAGAGTTGACTGAAGAAGAGTTGAGTGCGATTGAGGCTGCGCGTAGATCCGCTGAGGTTGAAATGAGAAAGTTGGCTGAGGCGGGGTTTGGTGAAAGGTTGGTGAGATCTGAGGGTGTGGATGTGCAAGGTAGAGAGGAGCAGATTAAAGCTTTGAGAGATGCAATTGAGGAGGTGAGGAAAGGGGAGTAGTTGATAGGTTTTGAAAATGGGTAAAAGAAAAAACTCGCTCCGCCTCATGGTGA
>JAYDZG010007857.1:0-66520 GCA_034509265.1 Microcambeva bendego
TATCAATACCACTTCCAGAAAAGTTTTCATTAAATAACCTCACTCACTTCATTACCCCATGAATCCATCCAGTCAGCTATTCTCCTTAGTTCAGAGGAAGAAGCGTCTCTTTTTAAATTATTACAACGCCAGCATAGTAACGCTACATTTCCAATTACATACCCAGCTAAAGGGATAAACCGATCCATAGACGGCGAATTTCCACGAAATTTATTATCATTTTTAAAATCAATATCTAACTGCTGGCTACAGCATTCACATTTAGGTGATTGAATTAACCAATCCATAAGGTAGGGGATAGTCAATATTTCTTTATCAAACGGAATATTAAGCAAACGCGAACGCTCAACCATGCCCTTCCTAAGGACGCTCGCTCTGGATCGCAATGGGTACAGTGCCTTCCTCTTGGCTTCGTTTTGCCTTGCAATGTGACCATATCTATTGTTATATTGTTCTCTTCTTATTGGTGCTAACCTTTCAGAGTTATCGCGCTTCCATTTTGTGGAGTAAGCATTTTGGCATTCTCGACATATGCCAGCTCTCCCGTTTTTGCAGCTTTTATTCTTAACGAATGCTGAAATATCTTTTTCTGCATAACACGTACTACATTTTTTAAGCATCCTCACCACCCTTAATAAAATTATCGCCGCTTGAATCTAGCCCTAAGCAATCCCAACCTTTTCGCTGTTGTCTTGAGAAAAGCTCTATCTTCTTCGCTTCTGGGTACATCAATTCAATACGCTCCTGTACGATAATTGGTTTAGCACTATGCCTAGTTTTAGGTTCAAAAATAATTGGGCTTATCATCTTTTTATCTGGACGTAAAGGCTTACCACAAGACCCTATTAATACTAATTCAGTATTTGATGCTGTGTAGTAGCCTGGGCCGTTATTAAAACTCTTGCCATCAATAGTAGGCTTTACCCAAGTAAATGCTGCGGTCTTATATTTAAAACCCCATGCCTCCATCAACTCAATTCCAAAATCAAGCCTTGGCATAGTAACCCACATAAACAACATGCAACGTTTCTTTTGCGTATTTTGACCTCTGAGTTTTTGCCATAACGTCGGATCTGCATAAGCTTTTAATGATTCGATAAAGTCTCTCATTTCTAAAAGTTCTTTATCCTTCATTAACGGATAGTGTTTCATTGCACCACCGCCGAATTGGGTTTTGTTTTTACGCTCACCACCAGTTTTACGATTGTTGTAAAACCATGGTCATGGGGGGTCTGCCAAAATCACATCATAGCGATCTTGGAGACCCAAGGTATCCTTATTGTTTAAACTATACTTCATCTAATTTAAAACTATCCTTAATCACAGAAATTACTGAGATACAAAACATTATAAAATACTGACTTAAATAGACAGCACCAAAATTAGTATACCCAAGACATAAACTTATTAAGGCATGTGCGGCCATGCTAGTTGGTATTAACAGTAAGGGTATAATTATTAGCATCGCAATCGTGATAGCTATGTAATAATAAACTGAATTAGTTTCTATCATTCTGTGCCTCGAATAATTTGTTATAACAAGTTGTACATAAACAAGTATCTGTATAATTGATACTCACTGTTTTACCACCACACAAGCCACACACTACATCAAGTGAGGATTTCAAAGTACCGTCTACTTTATATATCTGATACCCAATCACTCTGGTATTTCGCCTTCTACTTTATTTAAGTAATCTGGATTATCCATTGGATGCCCTATCTTACTTAAATCATAGTCTCCTTGGCTTGGTGTCCAAAACTTTCGTTTGATATGCTCTAATGGTATTTTTCGTTCATGGAATTCACCGTTCTCTACGTTATCTAATACCATTATTCCACGCCACCATCTAGGGTTTCCCTGAATACCGGCGTAGTCCTCATAATGTTCAAAGAAACATCCACACACTACACCGATTTTAGTTCCCAGTGCAGTGGCGTGACGGTGGACATGTACTTCATGCGAATGCCCAGCAACACATGATTGTAGCATCGCTAATACTAAGGCGCGAGCGGGATTTACTCCACCTATCGCAAAGCCTTTCGGCCCAGAGGTAAAGTAATGGCAGAAATAAACCCCGTTTATGTTGACCGGCTCTAGGAAAGGGTACACTTCCCATCCTAGCTTACTCGCGCCTGATAAATCATCAATTCCTTCTACTATATCTAAATGCGGTTCATCTTTTTTTAAACGTTCCCATCTATGTTCGTGATTCCCTAAACAAGCTACTAGACGAACTCTTGGCCTTACTTTATGCTTTCCATTCTGATTACTAACATACTCTAGTATAGGACGTGTTAATCTTTCCCTAGCATCTCTCGCATAGTCGATATCTAATTGAAGCCTTTCGTTTTCTGCTGGTTTCTTGCCTTTATCATAAGAAGATAATGATTTCATATCAGCAAAATCGCCAATATCAACCACTACAACTTCTTCTTTAGGGTCAGCTTTAATCTCTTTAATAATTAACTGTGCTAACCATGTATAACGCCGATTCGCATACTGCATAGGCATTAGTTTTTTATTTAGCTTACCGTCTTCATTTTTTTCGTAGTACCATAACGGCTTCGCATGGGAATCGCCAATAACTATTATTTTCAATTTTTAAATCCTAATTAACTAAAATCGTTTCTTGCGAATACTTTTTAACAAGATGATCGTGGATTGCAACCATTTCAAATTTTGATTTACGTTTATAAAACCCAGCCTCTTTTTGATCGGCGGTAACAATGGTATAATATAAACCTTCATCAATATAACTAGTTACAATATAATCAATATGGTCGAAAGTAAACTTGTTTTCTAGCACAACTGTTTTGTATGTACGCATTTGAACACCTCATTAACACTCTTTATAATACTTATTAATTCGTAACATGTCAAGCTTTATTTATATAATATAATTAGAGTAACGAAGGAGTAACCAATGAATTTATTTACTTTATTATCTTCCAAAACAACTAGTACAGCTATTATGGCGATACAACTTATTACTCAGGGTTTTCAGGACGACGGAGATTCTTGGGTTGAACTTGCTTATGATAACGTACCTGCCAAATTAAAGGGGACTTCCAAAAAAGAAGATTGGATCGATGCTTTTAGGAAGGGCGATGCCTTTATTAAATCAATCCGTAAAATTCTTGGTAAATAATTACTAGCCCCGCGAGGGGCTTTTTATTCTCTCAAATATGCGTCTAAAGAGGCTTTGTCTAGATCAAGTAAATTTTGCTTCATGCCAGAGTTATATTTACAGACACAATTCCACAAATCCTCAAATCTACCATCCGTAGTAATATCAGCACCACTAACATAGAGATCATTAATTTGATCTAATTTAGGTAAGATATACCTAATCTCACGCAATAGATTCTTTAGCTCAGTTCTATTATTTTTCATTATTTTAAACCTCTAGTAATACAACTCCATTTCAGGTGAATTAAAATCTACAAAGTCTACACCGTTACCACAACCGGCATTATACTTAGAAGCCACTTCTACAGCTTTTATAGCATCTGCGCCCATCTCCATTGCGCCAACCGCAATAGCTGCGCCACACCCAATTGCATGAAACTTATGCTCTACTTGCATCGGATAAGCTACACATCTATACTCGAATATCTTCTTATCTGAAGTAATTAGAAGTAAGAGACTATTCTTTTCATCGTCTTCTTGAAATTTTGGATAGTCTGCTATTTTACGACCTTCTTTTATCCATTTAAACAATGGTGTTACATGTGTTCCGCGCCCAGTAAGCCCTAAAAGAAACCCATTCATTTTTGCTATTTTCGTCTTATTAGTAGTGTAATTCCACCCAATAGACATTTGCCGATCAGCGGCTAATATATTACCGTCCCATGCAATTACAGTCATACAATTACCTTCATATAGTGCATTTTACATTCCTTTGTATTTAAAAAGTTTATGCTCACCTTGAGCCAATGATAAAGTATAAGTTAAATAATTTCCAAGAGTCTTGTTTAAGCCCTTACTAGCTTTATCCAACCCTGGTAAATAAGTATCTAAGATAGGGTTAGCAAATAAAACAATAGCATACCTATTAACCCCCTCCATAGCATAGCCACTATGTGGTTCTGCACTGTAGATTGCCGGATTATAAAACTGTGCCGGTTCGCCGAAAAACATACTTGGTGGCTCATGTGGTTTTATAGAATCATATATCTGGGAAGTCATAAAGCTAAAATCATAGTGCAGGGCGGCGGAGTTTACAACTGTACCGGCTGGTAAAGACTCATACTTAATCAGCCGTACAATGAATTCGTGTGGCGTCAAGTTTGGGAAACTCTTGAAAAAGCATTTCCTAAAGTACGATAAATCATCCCTTAACTCACCTACTAGTATCTCCACAGCACCAGTAAAACGATTACTTTCATGGAAGTCTAGTTTATTGTCTAAAATAATATGTATATATTCATACTTCGCATAATTACTGCACCTATTAATAGTTCTGCCAGACGGACTAAATAATCTATCTCCAAATAAATAATTAACACATGGATTTTCATAACCTAATGGATAATAACCTCCACGTTCAAATTTTTCATTGTTTTCAAGAAATATCTTTTCTAATAATTGGTCATAATTGGACATTAATAATAAACCTTTAAGTATCTTTTTAGTAATTTAATCAACGCCGTCTCTTGATTGTAGCCAGTGGCTGTGATTCCTAATACTGATAATTTAATATACCCATCAATATGCTCTTTCTCAATACCGGCATCTAATATTGTGTCTACAATCTCTTTTAATTTACGCTCTGGCAGAACTCCACCGTCTTGAAAACTCATTTAATTGCTCCCTTTAACGGGTATGTATAAGCAGTCATTATTTCTAACACACAATCATTACAATCACTAATAAAACTATCCATTGTTGCGTTATTAGTTAGTTTATAATCCCAGTCTTTATATTTATCTAAACTGGTTTCGCTTTCATCATCTTCACAAGACAGCACACCGCGCTGTGAGCGGTAAACTTTGTTTGAATCTACTCGGACGGCAAATACTTCCTCACCAGAGTTTCTTAGGGCAGCTAGCTCATACTGGTAACGAACATCAGAGATAATTAAATTGCGACCTTTGTTTTCTGGACAGTTCAATACTTGATCAACAAAATAGTAAAGGTCATGTTTTTTTCTTATCTTTGACCATGCCACTAGTATTTCTCTGTAATCAGGATCACTGTTTTTTAATAAATCTAACTCTTCTAAAGTGAGATTAAAATGCTCTGCAACTTCTTGTTTTAAAGACGATGCAAAGTTAGCTATCTTTAAATTTAATTCTGGTAAATTATGAAGAAAGACTTCAGTAGCCGTGTCTTTACCTGATCTTTGTTTACCACTTATTGCAATAATCATTAACCACCACTCCTCATACACTCACAGACAGCCGCAGCTAGTTTTGTAATATAACTTCTATCCATATTAAATTTTAAATCCAATTTCATAATAACTTCGTGAGTAAACGTATTCTCAGAGAATAAAGAATATGTATCATCACCCCATATTGCTACTTCTACTGTCCTACCGTGGGTCTCCCAAAGCATATTAAGTTCACCATCACTAGATCTAGAGATTACTGGTAAATGCCTAATTTTACGCCCACCTAACATAAACATTAGCAGTCCAAAGTCTTCAATAGTTTTAAGGGAGGGGTGAATATACTCGTCTTCCACTTAAACACCCTCAACATAGTCGAATGAGCCTGTTTCATCATTCCACTTAAACTCCTGCACCATTCCTTGTGTTTCGGCAGGGTAATCTCTTAGATGGAATAGCTCTAACCATTCCCTAAATACAGGATTACTATAATCTCTTGGTATATGATTTTTCCTACTTTTTCTATTAAACCTCTCTTCTTCCATATGGTCGAAAACATGCGTTAGATTAATATCGCCTTCCCTGCCTTGCGTGTTGTCTTTAGACAGATAATCGATACGTTCCCCAGCATCGTCTTTAAACATCTCGCTTATCATACGCCGGTACTCCCGTGACCGTTTACGCCGCGATCAGTCTCTGATAATTCTTCAGACTCTATGAACTCTACTTCTGGGTATGGAATAATAATTCCTTGGGCAATTCGATCACCCATTCTTACGATGTATTGTTTATCAGATTGATTAATTAAGGGGACACAAACTTCACCACGATAATCGGAATCAATAACACCGACTGAATTAACAAGTGTGATTCCATGTTTTACACCCATACCTGAGCGGCTAAATACCAAAAGTACATGGCCCTTCGGCACTTCTATTGATAAACCTGTACCAAACATCCTAGAAGGGCAACCATTGTCCTTAGAGATGATAGATTGCCAACCCGATACAATCATTCCTTGTTCTTCGTATTTGAATGGATCAGAATCTCCTGATACGTTATGTGCGAATAGATCAAACCCTGCTGCACCATTACTTGAATAAACTGGTAACTGAGCATTCGGGAATAGCTTTTTAACTTTGACTTGCATTTTTGGTTCCTTTATTGAATCTAAAAATATTCCTACTTCACGGCGAAGTGAGTATGTCTTCCCATCCGGTCTCACATAACCCCAATTAAACTTTGTATCATATAAAGTCTGCAAAAGACTTACTGCTTTTTCTAAACTTGCTGCCATTTACCACACTCATTAAGTTAATAATTATTATATTAAAGCTATTCTTCTCGGTTGTCAACAAAACATTCTTTATCATAATCCCAGTGTCTGTTATCGTACACGCCGACATTCATGCCAAACGGGATAATTAGAAAGCTAAAGCCAATCTTCGGGTGATCCATGCCAGAGGTTTCAAGATCAATATCAAGCTCAAACAAGCTACTTAAGCAAAAGTAGATTTGAAACTCAAACGTCTTATTTTTACTTATATTAAAAGCTTTCCAGTATATATTTCTAAAGAAACTATCACAGAACGGGTTAAGTATTTTTATATAAATCATTAAACAAGCCTCACTATGATACTAGAAATTAACAGCACACTTAATATTACATTTAAAAACATACTTAGGCCAAGGTATAGAAATTGTGCTTCATACATATCTATCCAGTCTTGTTTATGGGGATAATGCGAATTACTCATTTGTAGCTCCTAATTAATTAAATAGCAGGGGCCGGATTTGAACCGGCGATCTCAGGGATATGAACCCTGCGAGGACGACCGCTCCTCTACCCCGCGCTAATCCCACCAATTAATGGCGTTTTTTAACTTTTCAAAATAACTAACCCAAGCATCTTCTTTTATCTTCTCAGCTTTATCAACAATCGAGAAAACTAAACTTTGATTACTAGAACTATCGTAAGAATGTAGAATTTTTAATTCTTCATCTGTAAGACCAGATTCACCATCACATAAATACATTCTGCCAAACATTAAAGCTTCATGAATCTCCTCTAAGTACTTATCATAAGAACTTTGCACTATAATATCTGCCTTTAAGAAATACCGTCTCAAGCGATCAAGTTTAAAGTTAATAATTTTTACTAAAAAAGTACCTTCGTAGTCCTCGTCTTTCCATAAGACAGGTATCCAGACAAGTATTCTATGAACTCTTTGGAAGAACTTCTTAATCATTAGTAACTCTCCAGTAATGCTTTTAGTGACACTGGTGCAACTTTCTCAGTCAGAGTTTGCATAGCTTTCGCAACGGCGACTACCTCGAACTGCGCTCCTGCATGGTCTCTCAGATGAATAAAGTTTGCGACCGATTGCAATGAAGCAGTCCAATACACCTCTGTATACATCGCCAACGGCATAATGCACCGCGCTTGCTCTTTTGCAACGCCGAGATCAAGTAATTCTTGATAAGAAGCTTTCATATTTTCTAAAGCTTTTAAATATACTTCTCTAGCTTTTTTATTGGCTTCCTCGTCTAAATTCCCAAAAGAAGCTTGCTTATTATCCACACTCTGTAATCTGAAAGTACCAGGCACGAATAAATCCACAGCCGACAAATCCACATATCTACCACTGATTTCATTCCACGCATGATCCGATTCTCTATAATAATTTTGGCCCTCTGTGTAGTTCATACCAATACAATGTTTGTAAATTTGTCTCATTAAAAACTCAGGTGCTTTTAAATGAAACTGTAATTGCACATGTCGAAAGGGTGAGTAATGTTTGTGTGCTGCAAGGTAAGTAATTAACTTTTCATCCGACTGGGATAAAACATCTTTACGTTTTCCAAACGATACTCTAGCCGAATTAACTACCATTAAGTCACAATCTGGGAAATGGGCTTCTAAGCTTAAAAAGCCATGGTCTAAAATTTCAATCTTATTTTCGGTCATTATTCTTAAGTACCTCTAATTCTTGTTCTAAGGACTCTATTTGATGATTTAGTCTCATAAGCATTACGGGCTTAAGCCACCCTTTACTATTTAACTCAACCTTAGTAATTGCTTTACGCACTTGGACTAAGTTCTTATGTATTGTTTCTTTACTAACCACTATTTATATTTCCTATTAATGGGTGACAGACGGGAATCGAACCCGCATGGGCCAGTACCACAAACTGGGGCTTTACCAATTAAGCTACTGCCACTACGCTACCTACTAATTTTAATAAACTATTCATCATTCTCGCCTCGCTTCAGTATCTTACAAAATAATCTTACCCTCTCAAGGAAGTAAGCATCGGAGAGATTAAATAAATCATTTAAGTTCATAGTGCTTTGCATGCCACTAATAACTTGACCGACCCGTAATTCTGGATTGCTTCTAATCACTTCTACTAATTCATTTAAAAGGCTTTCACGAATTTCGTTATCCGTCATTCTTTGAAATCCTCATACTCGAAGTTAACCCTGCCAGTGCCGATAAGTTTGTATAGTCTAAGGTTCAAATGCCCTTGTTTTGAAAGGTTCTTAAGACACTTCATTGCTTCTTCGTTAGTTTTAAAATATTGCTCTAAAATGCCATTACTGTATGGGATATAGTATATCCTATCCTGCGGTTTTAAATTATCCGTCATTCTTGACCTCGGAATCTAATGCGTTCTTATAACTTTCCTTATATTCTAATACTTTATTAACATAATGTCTAGTCTCTTTATATGGTGGTACTCCATTATATTTTTTAACCGCACCTGGGCCAGCATTATAAGCTGCTAAGGCTTTTTGCTCGTTCCCATCATATCTTTTTAACTGCATGGATAAATACCTTGCGCCACCCTCGATGTTAGATTTAGCATCATAAGGGTTTACATGCATAGCCTTGGCAGTCTTTGGCATCAACTGAGTCAAGCCAATTGCACCAGAACGAGATCGTGCATTCTGATTAAAGTTAGATTCTTTCTTAATAATAGCTAACAATAACTCAGGTTTAAGATCATATTTTTTGCACACCGTCACAACATGTTGATTGATCTCATCGTTTTTATAATTAACACTCACTGAATGTGAGCTATAGTCAACAAGTTTAGAAGGCGATGTGCGGATTACTTTTTTACAGGGGCAACCTTGATGTATGCTGGAGCTTTCATCTCTTGCTGAATCTGTAAATGATCAAACAATAATTTAACTTCACGCTGTGTGCATTTGCCTTGTTTGCTATCTTCAAGTTTTTTACAGTAATCCTCGATAACTTCATATCTAATAATATCTACAGGCTCAACACGCCGAAGCCATTGGTACTGGGACTGGTAATGAAATACCGTGAAAAATACTGCTAATAAAAATGTGACTATAATTGACACAACTAATAAACTTAAACTAATTCTCATCTACTACTCTCCTATTTTACTATACATTTTATAGTTAGATGTTTTAGGTATTTAAGTAGTTTAGACTAAGTATTATATTTTTGCAAGCAATTATCTTCTACAAACGCTTCTTCTTTGAACATTTCTTTTTGTAGATTTACCTGTTAGCTTGTCTATTCTTTCTTTTGAGTAAGAACCAATCTGTCTTCTGGTTGCTCTGTCTATTGATGCAGCCTTACAAGCACCTGCAACAGCGTCGCTGATGTCCTTTGAGCCTTTGCTACTGTGGTCTATCTTGATTTTACCACCTTGTAGGTGTCTTTCTAAGTTCGCTAATTCGTTTTTAAGTATTATATTATCAGGTAATAAAACTCTATCTTGATATAATGCAGACCGCAGGTTGTCGTAGGCCTCAGAGCTTCTGTCCATAGAGATATCATAAGATCCAACACCGGTTTTACGCCAAATCTGCATTGACTCCATCGAATCAAATCCATCGTATGTTACTGACTTAATTGTGAAGCCGTAGTAATTTCTCAAGTTCAAGATAAAAGATCTAATCTCGGTGATATCAATTTGGTTAATCGAATCAGGTTCAATAGATAGTGCCATCTCAACGTTATAGATAGGTAAATCTTGTGTTGTACCATCTTGCGTTATAGGTTTATACCCATCAATTTTAACCATTGCGATACCGCATCTATCACTACTTCTAGATAAATCGATATGTACGAATCTTGGTTGATCTAAATCATCTGGTAAGTTTGCTTCCACTACTTGCGGGAATCCACCTTCAGCTAGTACTACGTTTTCTTTCTCAACCAATGGTTTATTAGTTGATTCTTTCCAACGGGTGATCGCCTCAACGATTTTGTTAGTTTGTCCAATGTACCGATTGATAGCACTGGAGGCAACGTTCAAAATATCACGCTGCGCTTTATCGGGATCAAGTCTAAAGTTGTCCAAGAACTCAATTGGGACATCTTCTACAACGCCGTCTATAGGATAATCTAATCCGGCTTTGTCTTGGTAAGATAACATTTTAGGTGGATAGTCTGAGCTTCCAACTAAGAATCTAAATGTCTCACCACTAAATACATGCGGTTTTACATCTGACTGTTTGTAGTTAATGACATGAACATGTTTATCGGCTTCTTGATCGAGTTGTCTTATTCTTCTAGCTAGGAAGTCATCGTTGTAGTTTACAGATGAACTTACGTAAATAAGGCCAGGGTTTGGGCCATTGGTTATGAAACGAGATCTTCTTCTAAGTGATACGGCAGTGTAAACTTCACCGGCTTGATCGTAAAGCCCACCTAAACCATCTGGGCCGGTTGCTTTTTTAGACTCATTAATAACTTGCATGAAGTTAGCTTCGTCCAAATGTGCGCCTATGACAGCCTGGCCAAGTATGGTTGTTGTGCTAGCGATCATAGGTTGGAGAATAATTCTCTTCTCTAGCTCAAGAACACTTTCTTTATCCCGATTCCAGTCTATCCATTTCTTGGTGTGTGGCATGTTGGTAAACATATCCCGTAAAGGATTAAACAGAACTCGGTTTGTTACACCTTCTCTAATGGACTGTAGAACGATAACAATAGGTGTGTATTTGTTCAAACTCGGATAAAGCCCTTGCGGGGATTTAAAGCAAGTTAAAAAGTAAATATCGTACATTGTGGAGACCTGACCAATAATAGTCTTACCCGTCCCAATAGCACTCATATTTAGAACTTCAAAGATTGGATCTTTACCAGCCATAATGTCTGGTTTAAACGCTTTTAATTCATCCAGTAGTGTGGGCCATATTTGAATGATGTCCCCTAAGAATTCTTTACTCGTTACGAACTCTTCAATAGTAACTGGGAATCGTTCACAGTTTGAAATCGCTTTGATATAATCATAATTATTATTCTCTACAGCTTGCCTAACAGCATGCTCAAAGATACGTGCATAACGATGTTGCCCTACCCCGTCTAGATAAGCTACTCGTTGTTCCATATTATTTAGAACTTCCATTACTTTTTTATCGTCTTTTAAAGACTTAGCTTGGGAGAAGTCTCTATTGAATAGGTGTTTCGTCATTGTCTTCTTCTACGGAATTTAAAGTTACCTCTTGGTACTCTGCTTCGAGGGCATTCTTAAAGAGATCGTCCTCAGCTACATCATTACCAGAATAAATATTCTGAATCATATTGACCATTAATTGTGGGTTGTCGTAAACGTTAATGGTTTTCTCAGCAGGTTTGAACCCACGCGATTCATAGAATCTGTTTGTGTCTAGGATTTTATATTTGTTCATTTCTAAGTTAGAAAGTTTTTCAATCAACTGAACTTTATGAATAGGCTTAGTTGTGGCTTGGTTTAACAATCTGAACCCTTGTCGGCTTAACTCATCGAACCGCATTAAGGTCTCACCGAGAACAGATGTTATTTCTAACTTCTCTGTTTGTCTGGCATGACGTTTCTTTAAATCATCCATTAAATGCTTTGCAGCACCAATAGATATGTTTAAACTTTCGGCGATCTTGTCAATCGGTACACCATGAATAAAGAACCCGATAAGATAACTATCTAATTTATACAGTGCGTTCTCGTCACCTTTTAACAGGCAAGCTTGAAGCAACGTAGCAGCGGCTTCGTTTAACTCTGTGCCTTCTGATCCATGATACATTGACCGGATATCAACATCTGGTAAATCGTCGTTCACTCTTTTTTCAATATTGTTTGCAATTGTTGGGAGTGATTCGTTCTGTTGAACGTTCTTATACTTCCGCGCCATAATCCCCTCACTATGTTTAATTCTATATTAACATAAAAACCCCTAAATTTAATTCGTAAACGAATCTTACTCAGGGGTGTAAACGGAATAGAGAGTTACTTGGTTACTCGATAACGTCGCCAGTTTTGCGATTTACTAATTTCGCTTTGTAATCTGGGAATGCATTATCGGCTAATTTGATGTACTGCTCTTGAGTGAATGCCTCTTCACCGTCACGGGTATACATCATGCTTAAATAATTGGAAATCAAAATACTGAACGCTTGGGTGTCGCTTAGACCATCCTTACGTTCTTCTGGGTGAGCGGCATAAAACTCAGATCTAATTATGTCTAGGGTCTCATGATAGGCTTTAAATTGATCTTCGAACAAAGAAACTGTGATGTGGTGCATTTTGGACATCTCAGCAGCTCTAACTTCAACCAACTCAGGTTCTTCGGCATACAATTTTGCTTGTGCCTTGGTATTTCTAGAACTGTTATTCTCTGCATAAATCAGCATTTCTTCTAGGTTATCTTTACTAAGTACTCTAGATAACTGGCCTAACTTTGTTAAACCAATTCTAAAGATACGTTCTTCAGTGACGCCTAAGTTAGTTAAGATAACGTATAAACCGGAAACATCGTAAGCGTGACGCCAGCCAGTTTGTGGGATAAGTAATTCGACGAAGCTTTTGAAGTTATAATCCCGTTCACCGTCTGGTACTTCATGAAGGTTATAATAATCTTCTAAGTAGCCAAGTAATAAATGATCATTGCACCGTATGTATGCTAATACTTCTGCTAAACGCCACATCTTTTCAGTTGTAGCAGTTGTTAATTCACGGGCAATTGAGAGTGGATCACGCTTCTGTGTAATCAGTAGTTTTTTATTACTATCACTATGAAGTAACTTTCTACCCTCTGATAGTAACTTTTCAATATCTTTTTTGTCTTCTAATGATGTCTTTAACGTAGTCTGCTCGGCGCGAATTTTATATGACTGGTATGCGGCCTTTACATTATCTAATTTGGTATCTTCTAATGAAGCCCCGACAATATAAGGTTTATTAACTTTCTCTTCTTTGCTGGTTGATTCTTTAGAATTGGATTCAACTTCTTGTATCTGCATTTTTTTTGAACTACTCTTCCTGCTATCCAACTTAACGACATTATTTTTCTTCGCAATACTTTTTTGCACAGTACTCATCTAACCTACTCCTAAATTATATAATTTAAATCGAATTTGTCAACATAATATAAATTACACTAATTTAAGAAGAAAGCAAGGGGATTATTGCAATCAATCACAATTTCCCCAGTAGGGTCTAATCTTGGACTTTAATGAATCTTTACTCTTAGTAGTTATAACTTTACTATTTAAAGCAACTGGGATCATGGAGACACAATAGGCATCAACTTGATCCGGCTGTTTCAGTTTTTGATTATATCTCTGATTACAGTGATGGCGCATCTCGTCCTTACTAGCTCTACCATCACATGTTATAAACTTCTTTAAACTCGCTGGTGGAATGCCGTATATGGATAACGTATACAAACTATCTAACTCGGATATTATGGCACTTTTAACATGACCGTGAAGCTCTGAAAGCATACATATCCTACCGATGCCCCTCATTGCATAATCTTCAAAGCAAACTTCTATACGAGAGTAATTATCTTTAAGTAGTTGGTGCTGTATATTCTCAACTACCCAATCGGATAATTCATTAAATCTAGTCCCATCATGTTTACTTGAATCTTTTGAACCAAAGTTACTAATGTACAAAGTTTTCTTTTTACTGAAATCATAAATGTGTAAACCAAAATTATTTACACTAGCATCACACCCGACAATTAATAATTTACTCGAAGCATCTTCTGACAACTAAACATCCATCCTTCTCACCCTTTTCCTTTGATTCGCATACTTTATCTGTTATCTCAACATTGGCTTTAATTTTACGAAGCTCTGCAATACAATCATCGAATGCATTCAATACGTATTCAGGTTCTTCCTCTAAATTAACTAAGAACTCTTTATTACACGAAGCTCCAAAGAACTCAAAGTCTCTTAGCGTATAAACAACTCTAAAAGAAGTTAAATTCAAGTCTATACCTGCACCATCGAACTTTGCCTTATTCGTTTCCATAAGTTTAAGGTAAAACAATGCTTGTAATTTGTGATCTATTTTTGGCCCTGTGAGTTTCTTATACTCAGTTTTGTTAATAGATTTAAACTCAATAACTGTTAATTTAGTCTGCTTATCATAGGGATCTTTCAGCATTATCAATAAATCTGGGCTACCAGTGATGAGATCTTCAAATCGTAATATAGGTTCATTGTGTGTATGAATAACGGACTCACCACAGTGATTACATTTCATCCCGTGGAAATTATTACCCATTCCAGTGAAGCCAGTTTTACCACAGATGCAAGACCAATCTCCATAGACTGCGCCTTTTCCAAAATAATCAAAAGTCCATTTCTTATTTTCTAATTCTATTGCCTTGCCCATAGCCCACATATATCTGTACTGTAAGCCTACTGTCTCTTCAAAAGACTTCCCATTTGCGGTAGATTCTTGAACTAATAATTGAATCTTTCTGTAGCAAGGATCAGTTAAAGAGGATACGTGCATTGGAAATTTGCAGCCGCGCACTTCAGCTTTTGCTCTGGTGGAGGCTTCTTTTATACCATCTGAAACATTGAAAGTAAAACTCTCTAAAGGTACAGATTTAGTATTAGCTAGTAATTCCTCTAGATTGTTTATAAGCATCTAATAATTCCTGAAAAACATACTCTGGTAAAACAATAACTTTCTTAATCGGTTTCTTTTCACTATCTATAAAATCAACTTGGAAGAATGCAAGCTCACCAGCACTTAATGCGACGTTCTCAATTTTTTCTAAATCGTCAAATTTAAGGGAATAAGATCTCTTTGAGGTGGCCTTACTCTCAAGTCTAAAAAGTCCCTTAAATCTAACATCCCCTTTAACTCTTTTGTTTCCAGATCCCACAGTGACTGAGCCGCCGAAATCATTGGCTGAATTCTTCTCCTGTGTTCTGGAATATTCCTGAGCGGGGTATTTAAAATTCTTATTTGATTTCGACTCACGCAACAATTTCTGCGATCCTTGCTGCTAAAGAGTCATCATCGTGGTATTTATACAAATAATTATCTGGTGGAAGTGCAGGGAGATTAGTCTCTACTCTTCTAGCAGCAATAATCATGGATTTAAAATCGATGTAGGCATCTGGGTTAGCAATAAAGTAATCAACTAATTCTTCTTGCCTTTTGAATTTAACACCCATACCTACTACCTGCCCACCTGTAAGGAGGCCATGTTTCTTAGCAACTCTAACAGCATCTAAATGATCTCGAATAGACCCAAGTGCAAGTTTAGGGTTTAGAGTGTTGGCTGTCATAGTGTACTCACCAGTCATAAATGGTTTAACTTCACGAGTTTTATCTAATTTAAACCCATGCTCAGTGAACTCAATAAACTCAACACCACGTTCATCTTTTTCATTCTTCTTGGTTTTAGTCCCTGAGAATTCGATGATAGTATTACTGTTATATTTTTGTGCATTCCCTCCTGGGTTTGTACGGTTATCCCCAAACATTTGCCCGATGTTAGTTCTATATTGATTTGTCTGGATAATTGTTAAAGGTATTTCAGTTTTCCGGCGTCTCGCCATGTTTGGTGTTGTACCGTTATAGAATTTATTCAGCACTTTCGCTCTCTGGGCAACCGTATCATCGTAAGCTGATTTCTCGCCTTCAACTTTTGTAACCATATTAGCAATACTATCAATTACTAAAATGCAGTACTCATCTAATTCGGTAACACCGTGGGCAATATCTACTAGACCTTCCCCCTCTACACCAGAGATAACATCCAGTCTATCAATATCAACGCCGTTTTGGACAGCCCAAACTGGACTAAATGAATTCTCAGTATCAACATAGATAGCTTTACTATTTGGGTACTTATTCAATGCCGAAGCTACTACTCTTAAGCAAGCCGTTGATTTACCACTTGATTCATTACCTTTGAACAAAGCATACTGAGCCTCTGCAATACCACCCAGAAGGGCATAGTCCAATAGAAAAATACCTGTGGATAAATACTTAAACATTGGAACACGGCTTGCACTTTGAATAGACTGTTCACCAAATTTAGAATTTATCTGTTTTTTAAAATCTTCAATCGTTCCAGTCATTAATCGGCCCCTAATGCAGCAATAAGTATTTGCTGTATTTTTTCATTCGCTACCTCTTCAGCCTTCTTAAAAGCAGCGTCTAAGTTATCTTTTGAAGTTGGAACAAACGGCAACTCAACGCTGACATCAGCTCTCACCGATTCATAGTTACCAATGTTTTTAGTTACGCCACAACCCAAACCTACTTTTCCAAATACTGCGGTACTTTTAATTTCTTCTTCTGTTAGAAACCCAATAATACTGCTGTCATTGGACTCTTCAATTACTTGCCCAGACTTTGTTTTAGCCACAGACGAAGTACATTTTCCACTACTACACTCACTCATTAACTTTAAAACCCTCAATTAAACTATGTTGTACATTTAATAATAACTCTGTTAATTCTACTTGTATAATACTATCTTTTCTAAACCAAAGCAAGTCATATTTTATCCATTTATTATTATAATAATCAGCAAAAGCTCTTGCTTCTTCTAATGAGTAATACTGACGTGTTAATTTCTTAGAAGTTGGTGTTAATAAGGTATAAAATACAGGCTTTGGGATATAGCAAAAGACCGAACTTGTAATCTTATGCCCATACGATTTGGCCTTCCCCATTAAGATACCTAAATTAACTTTACTCATAACCTGTGAACTCTTATAGTTCTCACCGTCATAAGTAACCTGCGCCCAAACAAGAGCTTTTTCAAAATCTTCTGGTAGTATCGGGTTAAGAGCTGCTTTAGTTTGCCTGACGCGCCGCTTATACATTTTTTGATGATACTTTCTACGTTCATCATTAATAGCAAAGTTATTTGGGTCAGATGATTTTCGCACTGGCATCTTTTGCGATCTCCTTTAGTTTAGATTTCATCATTGATGATAATACTGGATCACCGTCTTGAATTAAGAACCATATCGGCATCTTCTTACCCTCGTGAGGTCTTCTTATTCTGCCTAGAACTTGTACAGCATCCATGATTGGTGTAGCCTCTATAGCAGCATCCAGACGGTTTATAGAGATACCTTCCTTCATCATCCCGTAAGTTGTGAATATGATTTGGGCTTCTTCTTTTATCCACTTAAAGTAGTCAGCCTTCTTACCTTGAATAAAATTATTATTTGATAAATAGAAGTGACCACATACCTTTGGATTTAAACCTTTTTTTACACTCTCTTCAAATAGCTTTATAAGCTGTGCTGTAGAATTACTGAACACAACTAGATTCCGGTTGCTATCGAATGCTTTGATAATGAGATCAGCAATAAGGGCATTACGGTAGCGATCCCTAGTCACACAAAGTATCTTAGAGCGTATATCATTACCCCAGTTGTCAGCATTTGAATTATATTTAAGCACCTTCACTTTAATTGGTAACGCATTCCCTTCAGATTTAACGACACTATTACCAAAGAAGTATTTATACGCTTTGTCTTGGTTATCTTTTCTATTTACAGTCGCGCTCATACCAAGAGAGTAATGGGAATTTACTGTACCCAGTATTGCAGAGAACTTTTCAGCTCCAGTGTTGTGGACTTCATCATAAATAGTCATGCCGAATTTATCTCTGATTTGCTTTGTGTAATTGCCTTTGTACACAGTTTGAAGCATTGCAATCGTGATAGGTTTAATATTGCACTTTTGGCCTTGGATGATTCCGATATCCTCTTTAGGAATTCCTAAATGCTTCTCTATCTCAGCTAACCATTGAGTTTTTAAACTCTCTTTATTGACAATTATTAAAGTACTTACCCCAAGTGTGCCAGCAATATACAGACCCATTACAGTTTTACCACCACCTGTTGGTGCAGTTAGTAACCCTGTGCGACTGATTCTTAATTTCTTTAACATCTTCTCAACTAATTCTGGTTGATTTTTGTGTGCGCTTGGGTGATATAGATCTGGCAATCCTTGTACCTTTAACTCGACACCGGCAAAACTTTTGTCATCGTATTGATATTCTTTACCGTACTTAGCTGTTAGTGCAGCGACGCCGTACTTATAAGGGACTCCAATATAATTAGAGTCTTCTTTATAAACACATATGATCTTTAAATTACCATCGGAGTCCAAATTCTTAGACGTGATAGTAAGTGAATTTATTAAAGCTGCTTTGTTGGTAATCACATCTTTTGGGATATAGAACCAACCATCTAAGTATGGATTCATAATAAAAAATGTCACACTGCCCATTTAATAGAGTAGTGTGACATAACCTACCTCATTTAAATTACAAGAATACCGCTGTATCTACATCATCGTCGAAGACGTTATCGGAGTCATCATCTCCAATATAAACGTTATGGGTTGGTGGTGTGCCAGTGGCATCATCCAAGCCCATCATTTCACGAACTTCGGCTGGAGTTTTCTTAAACAGTTTTTCGTAATTGAATGGTTGCACTTGTTCATTTTTTGCAAGGACAACTTTCTTACCGTCTTTGCCTTTAATTTCTGGGTTGCCAAACTCGGCAATTAATTCCTTCTCGGTATACATTTTGAATTCCATGGTTTCCAAGTAAGGTTTAGGCTCACCGATTTTGGAAGATTTTGAATCGTCTGGACGCTCAAGCACGAAACTAAAACCTCTGATTTGCCCATACTTTTTTTGGGCTGCTGCAAGCAAAGTGCTGAAGCGTTCAATCTGGGTATTTTTAACTCTCAATAATTTACGGCGACACTTTACTGTTTCACCATTTGTATTTTGGTATTGAGTTAAATCTAAGATACTAATATAAAGAACCGTGTCTGGTTCTCTAACAGCACCCTCTATTTCAACACCCTCTAAAGGATCTTCATTATATTGTGTCTTAGTGCAAACGACATGTTTAAACCCAGCAAATTTCCCATTCTTATCGTAAGGAATTTCATATTCCATAAGATAAACTGGGGACTTAGTACTTGCTAAATTACTATCAAAAGAAGCGTCTAATACTATAATATTAGCTTTCTTGCCAGCTTTTAGATAGAACCGATCCGGCCCATTATCAAAGTGCTGCCTAGATTTTAGAGACTGTTTTGCAGCCTCTGGGGTCAAAGCCCATCCACTCATATTAAATTATCCTCATTAACTATTTTTTTATAAATAAGCAAAATCAATGCTTTGTATAAGGATAACAATTATATTTTATAAAGTCAATATCTTTATATGATAATTCTTCTAAATCTTTTTTATCGTCCGGCCACTCTGGAGTATAAACAATTAAATGGTCATATAATATATTAGCAATACCTTTAACATTCCCACCATCACCGAAAGTACCGACCGTACCGGCGAGGTCATTATCAAATAATATATAAACCGGTAGGCCAATACTAATTAATTTATCTGCCTTCTCTTTAGTAACTCTTGCGCCAAGCGCAGCTAAACAGTTGAATAATTTATCGCAGCCGTTTTCAATAAGCGATGCATAGCCGAATACACCCTCTACCAATAGGATTGGTTTGTTCCCTGTGATTAAATCTTCGCCTAAAAAGAAATGCCTTTTATTATACCAATAATCTTTTACTCGTGGTTCCACATCACTATGGATAGATCTTCCAACGAATCCGTAAAGAGATTTATCTTGATCTCTAATTGTGAATACAACTCGATCTTCAATAGGGTCATACTTTATGTTTAACTTATCTATTGTCGGCTGTGTGATGCCTCTGGAGGCTAGATACTCAATTCCTTGGGGATATAAATTAACGTCCTCAAAAATATTATTAAATGCATGGGGATTAAGCGGATCAAGGTCTACTCGCTCATCTAACTTAATCGGTATTTCACCATCTAGATCAACACCGTCTAACTCTTTAATTAAGACTTTAAGAGTAAGCTCTTGTTCATTAATATTATAATTTGCAATCGACCGCAATTTCAATGGTAGCGTATAAAAAGAACCTGCCTGTCCACAAGAAAAACAATTATAATGTGATGAGCCGGTGTTATTTATTTTAACCCCAAACCCTGGGTGTCTGTCCGTTCCACCCTTATGTTTTACTCTGGCAAAAGGGCAAGCAATCGTATACCAACCATTGCTTTGTCGGCCAACAGATGTATCTACTTTCATTAAGCTAAGAAAGTATTTTATGTTACTCAAGTTCACTGAATAAATCTTTTATTTTTACAGGTTTAAAATTGTATTGTTCACAGGATACATTAATATACCTTGGGTCAGGTAATATTTTAGTATGTAAATGCCCATGAATATTATGAGTCCATCGTTCAAATTGATCTGGGTGTACTGGGATATGAGTGAGAACTATATTTTTATTCTCAAATTGAACTTGCCCGACACCACGAACTTTTTTAAAAACTTCCATGTAATCTTGCGTTCTAAAGTGATCATGATTACCGCCGATTAAACCTAAATTACATTTAAGATTCTTAAGTAGCTGTAGTTTTTTACGTTGAAAACAGACATCACCAAGCACCCAAAGCCATTCACCTTCTGGTACTTTCGATAATTTTTCTATAATATGCTCATCATGTTCTTCAATACTATTAAATTGCCAACGGCAGTAAGTTAGGATATTTGTATGGCCTAAATGAAGATCAGATATTACATAACTATCTTTAGTTATTGTCGGCATTAGATGGCCTCTGGTTTCTGATCATATAGTACCCATATCTGCCCAGGATTATCCCATACGTTGTCTTTACAGATGCTGCCGCAGCGATAGCAAAGATATAAATTAAATGCATAGTTTTTACCATCTACATGATGCCCACTTGAGCATGTATCAAAGCCATCAATACAGGCCATCTCCTCACCCTGTACGCCACACTTACACTGCATTGAATTTCTCTTCTATTATTTCATTAAGTAATACGGATAGTTTTTTTAATTCATCGACAGAGCAGTACTGACGCCACTTTCTACCACACATACACATCGTGTCAGAACACTTAGAGCAATCTGGAGGTAACATCATTCTATTCCGTCCTTGTCTATGTTCTTAATATCTTTGATAAAGCTAGATACGCCAAAGCAAAAAGCTAATAAAGCTATTACTGTAATTCCTATTACCACTGGACACATAGATTAATTCTCAACTTTCTAGTACTTTTAATTTCTGCTCATACTCTCGGAGAGAAATACTATAACTTTTAACTGCATGCTGTTTCCAACAAACTGGCACTAGCTCAAAATATATATCAGCCTTCCTAATAATTTCTTGATAAAAATTAATCCAGTACAAACAATCTTTGATTAATTCCTCTTTTAATAAACGTTTTGCAAGGCAAATATTATTAAGTATTACCATTAACCAAGCTTTCTTTACAGAATCTGATTTACCAGCATACTCTTTATTAAAATCATGTGCAAGATAATTCTCCAAATTATATATAGTCTCTCTAATGTTAGAGATATTAATACAAGACACCGCTTAATCCTCTTTGAAATTCATAAATATTGGCATCCTTGGGAGACCACTCGCATAAAAATCTTTGTACTTTACTTTAACAATAGGAGGTAAGGTTTCCATGTTCCAAATTTTACTTCTTTGTTCATCAGTGAACCCGCTACCTAGATTGAATCTCTTACCTGTTCCTATTATTTGGCAAGTCAGTGCGCCAAGAACTTGTGAGTATTTACCCTCACCAATTATTTTATCGACTACTTCTACGTCAAACTCTTTGTGTGGAGTTAATTTAATCCAACCTTTGGATCTTTTATTAGGCTCGTATAAAGAATTTGGATCTTTTATAATATAACCTTCTATACCAAGTCTAACAGCTTCATTAATAAGTTTCTTATAAAAACGTTTATCATTAGGTTCAAAAGGTACATATCTAGTGACTGTCTCACTAATACCAACCATTGGTGACTTTAAATTTTGGACAATTTGGAAAGCAACATTATACCGATCTCGACAAGGTAAATCATTAATATGATCAAATACTATATACATTAAGTTAGGATCTTCAATATACTTCGTAGTTGTTCTGATCTTAGTTTGGAGAATTACAAAGTCAGTACTAATTAATTCGCCATCTAAAATAAAGTCATGAGGAACCTTTTGAAAAACTTCAACCAGCTCAGGTAATCTATCAGTAAAGTCAGATCTCTTCTTAGTATGTTGAGAAGTTCTACCTAGTATTTTTATCTCGCCATTCTGCTTAGAAATTATAGCCCTGATGCCATCTTCTTTGCGCTGCACCATTACATGTTTAGATAAATCTAAGCCATCCTTATAAGATGATGCTAGCATGCACTCAGGAACAATCATTTGTTTCCTCAGCAGCTTCTTCATCAGCATATTTAGACTGAATCTGTAAGTAATCATCGCTTACATACTTTAATACTTTACGCCCGATATAGCAAGTGCTTTCAACTACTGGCTTTACAACTATACCTTCACGTACTACTTGATGTTTATGAAGTCTGGAAGCACCTTGTCTTAACTTATCACAATCATCATGTCGAAATAAACCTTCATAAAGAATTGGGGTCATAGGTAATTCTAAGGCGTTACAGAATCCTTTTACTTCAGCATGATCATAATAACGAGATTCATTAGTATCGTAGACATCGAAAATAACTAACCCTATATCACCTTGATCTATTCCATAGTGATAACCTTTTTGAATCCCTGGGCCGTAGATCTCGCCATAAACAACTAAACCTTCTGGGATAAGTTTCATGAGATCATATTTAATAACAGCTTTTAGATAAACATTGCTATCGTAGAATCCTGAATACTTACTATACTGGAGCTGGACTCGCCGAGATCCATATACAAATTCATACTTAGGCATTAAGCCGAAGAACTTCTGGACTTTTCTAAACCAAGAATTCGCAACAGTTGGTGCATACCCCGCTCTGAAATTAGACCCATGAATCTTCTCTGTTATAGACACAGCTTCATCATGTTCAAAGATACTATGTTTATATGATCCGTCGTCATGTGGGATTACATAATACTTATAATTACCTAAATCTGTGTATTCTTTAAAGAATGGATTCCGCTTCTTTTTAGAAACTTCATTTTTATTATTTGCATTTTGGCATTTAACTGGTGGAGTGTATTCAATCACACCAAAAAAGTCAGTGAGATCGTCACCTTCTTTTACTTTTTTATTACCGATATACTTTTCTTCACATGGAATTAACATACCTTGTGAGATAGCTTGCCGAATACGGATAGATTTGACACGGCTTTTAGTTAATTTAATCTTGCTGTCTGGGCCAAAAATCTTAGCTTCAAGTTCTGCTGGAAGAATAGAATCAATAGGAATATAAATAGCTAATTGATCTTTTTTATACTGCCCAAGCCCGACAACACATTGCCAACCTTTAATTAAAGCAAGCTCAAGCTTATCTGCATTAGGGTGAGTAACAATATTATCGATCTTAACTACTTCTACTTTAAAGTCGATTCCCATTATTATTCCTTTTCTTCAGAGACACGAATTGATTCGACTGTCTTTCTGGCAATGACACACTTCTTTAATTCTGACGGCTTTACTTTTGTTCTAACAACACCGATTTGTAATTTAATAGCATTTAAGAAATCTTTTTCAGTCATGAGTGACGATACTTTTTTAATATCATAGGTATCTGTCGTGGTATTAATAATTCTTGCAGTTACACCGGCTTCTGATTTAAAGTCTGAGTATTTCGATTGTTTTAACATACCTAAGAGAACTTCACGTTTTACTTTAAGAGACTCATCCAGTTCTTTCATCTTTGTGCTTATTTCAAAACACTCGTTAATCAAGAAGTTTAATTCTTTATCAGACATTGTTGGTAGCCTCACACTCTAATTTCATTTAATTATATTCAATAAACTGTAGGCTGTCAAGAAGATATATGGATTGTTGGATTCGAACCAACGGCCTCTCCCTCCCAAGGGGAACGCTCTACCAAACTGAGCTAAACCCATAAACACACCCCAAGCCAGACTCGAACTGGCAACCTACTCCTTAGAAGGGAGTTGCTCTATCCTATTGAGCTATCAGGGTATACATAGCGACGGGGAATTGAACCCCCGATTTCGCCGTGACAGGGCAATGTTATAACCACTTAACTAACAAACCAATAACCGGTGCGAGAATTGAACTCGCGACCCCGCCGTGAAAGGGCGGTGACTTAACCACTTGTCCAACCGGTCAAAAACTCCTAGTGCTGGACTCGAACCAGCGGCAAGCGCATTAACAGTGCGCCACTCTACCAACTGAGCTAACTAGGATCAGATTCGTATTTAGCTTTTAACTCAGCAAGTTTTTCACGCTCATACTCTTCTCTTTTAGCTTCGGCTTCTATGATAGCTAATCTTTGATCTTCTTTTCTTTTAGCTACCTTAACTTTTTCTAATTCTATAAAACCACTTCTTGCTTCTTCAATTATGGCTTGCATATCTGACTCTGAATCTGGGTTGACTTTATATACCCCATCAATTCTTAGATCTAAATCTAGTTCACTAGCTAGTTGTGAAACTAATTCATCTCTAGTGAGGTTTGAGTATTGTGTATTATATTCGGTATCATTAGCGCAACAGCTACATGCATAACTATTAGTATTGGTAAACAAAACTAGCCAATTAAATTTTTCTTCTGTGTTTGACATATACTATCTCCTGTAAACTATTGCCCCGATTGGATTTGAACCAATATTTTAGAAATTATGAGTTTCCTGCTCTACCATTAAGCTACAGGGCATTATAAATTTAAATGGCCGTTTCTTTTAGGAGTACTACGGCCAAAACTCCCATCTGAGGATACGCTATCTTATTTATATATATCGATAGCCTCGTAATGATTACTTACGCAGTCTCCAAAATATCCTCAGAAAGTTTAAGTACGTGAGCGTCTACGGATCTCGGCTGATTGTTCCGCTATTTTACGCCTAGAGTCATGTTGACGTTTCAAACCCTGTACTAAGCCCAATCCGTTACTCACCGAGGTGACACGTACTAATATTAAAAGGACAGGTTTACTGTCTAACCTATCCAAAAAAGACCTTGCATGATTATACCAAACACAAGATGGTAAGTACGTTTTCGATGTACCCTCGCTTGCTTACTAGTCTAGAAGTTAAACAAGATTATCGCATGTGATGGGAATGGTTGGATTTGAACCAACGCCACACCTGCTTTCGACAGGTAGCTCTACCAATTGAGACTTACAACTCCCAAGTTTTAAGATTATGCTGGCCCATTTCGACGGTAGATAAATCTACACATAATCTTAAATGCTATTAAATTATCAAAGAACGATAGCTCACTTAACTTGTCGAAGCTTCTGGTGAGTTGCTATTAATAATATAACTATTTAGATTATCTGTCAACTGGTAAGTCATGCACTTAACTACCATAGTAGAATTGATAAGCAGCTACGGCGTCAGCACAACCACCACGATTAGGGATAAGCGCATTTAAATTACATCGACTATTAATTAAGTTAATATACTGTTGTTTAATAGATGGTCTACTTTTAGCAGCTTCCTCACTCTTGGTTGGTTTAGTACAGCCTAAGATAAGCACAGCAATGGTGGATAATAAGATTAGGCTAATCACTTTATTCATTCTCAATTCCTTTGATTGACTGGGTGAGGACGTTCATAAGCCCAATGACTTACTTCTTGGATAGGTATAAATAATGGTTTACCTGATGGTGTTGCCCAGTTATTAGAAATAAATCCTATTACACCGTCTTCTTCAAAATAATTCATCCGCCAATATATATGATTTCGGTAGGGTGCATTTGGGCAGTAAATATCTACAGGCCAATCTTTTATTATGGTATCAATTGGTTTCCAGTGTGTTTCTTCTTCACCCTCATGAGACTTTATCAATCGTCTTGCTGAGTCGAGACTAGATTCTAGAAGCTCACGAGTGATAACCTCACCGCAATCAAGATAATACATAAGTGAAATTAAATGAGCTTCAATCCCAACTAAGTCACCTAATGGGCAAAGGAAATTACTCTCTCTTCTTAATGCTTCTTTACATTGCTGCGCGATGAGGTCTTCTAGTTCTGCTTTAATCGTAGCAACAGTGTTTATCTTTTTAGTTTTCCATTCATGGGCGGTAACTTTTTTCGTGTCAAGCTTGGTAAAGTCTAGGGCTTTTTCAAAGACACTAGCCGCCACTCTCTCAGGTGTCATCGTTTGCGTTTCGTTAGTCATGTTCTACCTCCTTATCTAGCTCTGCTATTCCAATCAAAATATACACGAACGAAATATCCGTCTCGCACAACGGACAAACATAATGCGCTCGTCCTTTTCGGATGGCGTTGTCGTAGTCATGAGCGCATTCACTCATTGCTTTCCTCTTTCATACTCTCTTGCCCTGCTTCATAGGCCATTTTTAACCACTCATAAAGAATATCCTTATCTGTGCTAGTAAAGGCAGCATCTACGTGTGTGCTTCGTCTTTGCCACATAGCGGGGCGTGGGAATTCATTCATCCATTCTTTAAACGTCTGCATCACTCACCTCGCTTTTAACGCTCTCTTGCCCTGCTTTGTAGCCTTCTTCATAGCCAATAAGGAAGCCATCCATACTTGATTTTATTATCGCTTCTCTAACGATTTGCTTGCATGCCTCACCTTGCAGCTCAATTATTCTTTTAGCTGCCCATGAACTAATAAATCCAAACATCCTAATAATTCCTCCACGTACTGCCGTCGTCCCAAGTCACGTCTATCCTTTGACCTATGCTTAAAGCTGATACAACCCTGCGCTCGCCGTCTACAGTCCACCCGCCAAAGCGGCGGCGTTCGTATGTTGCACGGCAATCTGACGTGACAGCCATAATGCTTATTTTCTTAGCTCTCGGCAGTATCTCTTTCCAGTTATCTAGCGTCAGCGTTTTGCTTTTCGTCTCTGACGAGACAGGCTCGCCAACTTCCCGAACGACTGCACCCATAGTAATAGCCCCAGCTAAAAACGAGTACACAACTTTTTTGTTAGCTAAATGACCCAAGTCCCCTATCTCTTTGCCTGTTTGGTCGCATACAACTAGTTTTAAGCCTGCTTGCCAAGCGTCTAATGCCTCTGCACTTGTCTTGAACACGCGAGGGACTGGCTCAACGTACGGGCCGAGGTCTTTTAATGTTTTATCAGCCAAAGAACAAAGCTTCTCCATTGTGTGAATGCACGGCTTTATAAGCCCCTTGCTCTCTGGGAGCAACTCTCTTGAGAAAAGTCTCCTGCCTTTTAGAAAAGTGTCAACGTAATATCTATCCATCCGCACCACATGCCCCGCCTCAAGAAGACGCTTGCACTTCTCGGCTGGCGTTTCCAGTTGTCCGCAAATATCGGACGACTGCGTTTCTTCTTTGGCGAATGGCTCTACCCCTTCTTCTCGCAAAATACCATTACAAAGTTCTACGCATTCATTGCACATGTAAACATCTACACCGGCAATTAACTTCTTCACCTCATCCTGTGACTTACGGCAAAAAGAACATTTTAAAAGTGTTTTAGACATGGGGTATCTCCCTTTTATTAAGCCAATCTAAAGCTTCTCTAGTAGACGAAACTGAAAGCCAATGTCTACGGCTACCATCATCATTGCACTCCCAATATTCCTTGATTTTTCGATTGCAACAACGAACACACTCAAACCCTTCATAACTAAGCTGATAATCTAGAGGGGTATAGAAATTAACTGATTGCCTATAATTATGAAAACCAATAGAACATAAAACCCGTTTCATCTTAATTACTCTTAACACTTGGAAGTAAGATATTTGCACCAGCACCGGATACAACTGTTTCTGGTGTTTTACCATCCCATTTTTTAACCAATTCAAGTTCAATGATTTTTGGGTTTTGTGAGATTGCAGCAGCAGTAATTTTAATTGCTCTTGCTTCAGCCTCTGCTTTAACAACAGTCATTTGAGCTTGCTTATTTGCTTTCTCTAATTCGTACTTTTGTGCAAGTGCTTCCTGTTGTTTTACTTGTTTCTTTTCAATTGCTTTTTCAAGCTCATCGGAAAGATCAATATTCTTAATTGGAATATCAGCCACAATAATTAATGGGCCAGTACTTGATGCAAGAGATGCAGCGAGATTTTTTCTGACTTGTAGAACAATTTTATCTCTTGAACGGATTACCTCCTCCGCAGTGTAATGTGATACGGTTTGTTTAAATTCATTCTCTAGTTTAGGGACTAAGAAATCATCAATTGGGTAGGGGCCATAATTTTTATATAGATTAAGGATCTGACTTTCTGGGAATCTAAAAAGCAGCGTATAGGATACCTTCATTGGTTGTAAATCAAGTGAGTATGCTTCTAATTCACCTTGGTGTGTTTGCTGCCGAATCGACCTTGTATACAAACGAGTAACGAAGGGTGGTGTCAATAAAACCCCTGGCTCATACACATCCGTACTTATTTGACCAAAAGTTTCAGTGAAACCTCTATCACCAGCTCCGACAAAGCCGAATATACCTAAAGGTGGAACTACTAATAATACTGCGACTAATAATAATAAAACGCCGATTGCGGTTACTTTTTGCTGTAAATTCATTTTAAACCTTCCTTCTTTTAATTCTTCTTCTTGTCTTCTACTTTTTTCTCTTGATGTTTGTTATGGTTCATAGCTTGACTGATCCACATCCAAAAGAAGAAATTATTAAAGAAGTTATTATTGTGATCAACATACTGTACAGGGCGTGGTGAATACATTGGTTTAGATACCACTATAGGACTAGGTGTTCTAACTGGAGTTGTTGTTAATTTAGGAGGAGAATAACTTGGTACTTTAGCAGGAGCCAGTTTAACAACTGGGCTTGGTGTTACTCGGAATGTTTTAGGGGTCGATAAAGTACTCGTTCTAAAACTTGGTGTTGGCCTATAACTTGAAAAGCTACTTCTATAACCACCAAAGCTGGTACTTCTATACCCGCCGCCGTACCCAGCAAACGCTACTCCATGTACAAGTAATATTGATAGTAATAAGCCGATTATTTTATTCATTATATTTTCCTTTAATTCTACACACTTATTATTTAAAAGCCCCCGACTAGATTCGAACTAGCGACATCCTCATTACAAGTGAGGAACTCTGGCCAACTGAGCTACAGGGGCGATTATTACTTAACTAACTAACCCAGTATCTGCAAACATTAATTCTTTTAGGGTTATAGGATTTTTTTCATTTAAAAGAGAACTCTTATGCATGTCAAGAAGGTTATTAGCCAAATTAACGGCATCTATATTATCTTTATCAAGAAAAGATTCTTGCACTAAAAGCTCACTCTGTGCTGGTACATTATATGTAATTAACATACTTAATGCGTTATTACCATCTTCGTTATCTTTTACAGATACTTCAATACTAGAACAGAATTTTGGTCTATTTTCTTCTGAACTAAAATAGTTATTCAATTCTCTTTTATAAGTTTCTATTAATGGTTCCATTTAGTTTGACTCCTTTTTTTTATTTCTATTCAGTGGTTTTAAAGTACCAACTGCTTCTTGCTTATCTTTTGCTGTGAAACTAATATCTGCGCTAGCACCAGCTCCGTAGGATCTAGTATAAATAGACAATGTACTCATGGAGTGCTCCATATTACCAGCGAAGATATTCATACTATTACTTGCACCAACTCCGATCTTACCAGAAACAGTTTCTACTGAATCAAAATTAGCCCCTAAAAATACAATCTGCCAGCCGCGATTTTCAAACTGTTTAACCTTAGCTTTAATTGTTTCTTTAGTGTGTTCTTTGGATGCATTCTCGTAACCGTCTGTCATGACAACTAGCACAGTTTTTTTAGCATTCGCTTCTTCGGCTTTAGTCATAATCGATCCGACTGCATCATACAGTGGTGTGCTACCGCGAGGACTGATTTCTTTTGAGTCAACATCGAGCCATTTCTTAACTTTAGTTTCTCTAACAGTGTCGTTAGAAACAGAATCAAATACTGAGAAATCTACGTTGTCTGCTGCTTTTAAACTTTTAACATAGCCGTTAATAGAACCAATAGCTTCTTCCCATAAGTTAGACATTGAGCCGCTGCGATCAAGTAAAATATATACGTTCATTTAGTTATCCTATCTTTTGTAAGTTCTGTACCTTTGGTTGTTATCATATAGTGGCATTCTCTAGCGTCCACAAAATATAATTTCTTCTTTTCGATATAACCTCTTTTTACTAGTGAATTTAATCTTCTATAAGCAGTTAGTAACTTTATACTAAAAACTTCTGCGTAATCAGAATTTGTAACTGGTTTACCATCACTAAGCCATTTGAGTAATTTAAGACCGTAACTATACATGTACGGAGCGTTCTTCATTTTTTAACTGCCTTGACGGTTTGAGTAATAAACTTATGCATCTCCATCAATGGTTTGCCTTGAAAAGTATCGTTCAGTTTATTCCAGAGCGGATTATCAATTGCATACTTGGCAGTTAAACTCGTGATTAAGTCAAGTAGCACTTGCTTGTCTTGACTTTGTGCCAAGAATAAGCCTGATGCGATATGCGTAAGATTATACTTCCAAGCAATGTTATCTTCCAGATGATCTAGTTTTCGGTAGTCTTCAATTTTTATAATAGCCAATGGGCCATATATCTCAGCATTCACAGTTTGATAGAAGACCTTATTGTCTGGGCCTTTACAACGAATATTAATCTGCTTTGTGAGAACATCTGAGACCATGAAGAACTCCATTTATCTGCTTAAGTAAATGTTATATTTATAACCTTGAACTGTCAAGTATTTCTTTACAGTTCGATTTCGGGTAAGTTTCTAGCTTATATTTAATGCTGCCGAGAACTGATTTTTTAAAATTTCTGTCACCTATAATATAGATATACCGATGTTTACGAGATCTTGGTGCTAAGTAAAAGTCTTCCCCGTATTTCTCTCGCATCATTGCAGCTCTGTTTTTACAGCCTCTAAACTCGTCGGCGATTGTTTGGCCGTGTAAATGCTCTTTTCCACGTACTTTCCAGTCTGTGCGTTTAGCTGATAAACCAGTATATAGAAAGTTACACGCCTGATAAACGTACCCAGTATGATCCATTTTGGTATCTGCAAAGCTAACTACAATAAAATTACCTTGCTTCTTTAGCTCTTTTAAACTCGCACCCACTAACAGAGAAGCCTCGTTTTTAATATTCTTTAATAAACATAATCTATTCAACTCTAATACATTGCTTGAAAACTCACGCCCAGCTATACCAATTCTTAACCCGCTACTTGGTGGAGTCCCATAAGTAACACACCCAACTAATGCAGTATTAAGGAACAATCCAAAGCTATAAGTTATAGATGGGATTCTTCCTGCATAGTGGATGTTTAAAAGAAACGGATAAGTATCTTTATTCTGTATAGGTTCAACAGAGTAAGATTGCTTCATCGTATTTCAATGTTACCCTCAAATTCTGTACCCTCTATGGATGTGATAATCCAATCAACAAAGGCGTCTTTCTGGAGTGTTGGTACTGAGACTCTTAGTTTTGCAATTTCAGATTGATTAGTAATTCTACCAACACCATCGTCACCGTAGAATTCAGGTTCTAAATTTTGAACACCTAAATTAATAAAACTTAAATCAACATCTGTGCCAGCTAAG
Source organism: Microcambeva bendego (assembly GCA_034509265.1). Taxonomy (NCBI): domain Eukaryota; kingdom Metazoa; phylum Chordata; class Actinopteri; order Siluriformes; family Trichomycteridae; genus Microcambeva; species Microcambeva bendego. The sequence continues at coordinate 32,205 of JAYDZG010007857.1, forward strand.
AAATCTAGTTCATTGCTCAGGATGAACTCATCAAACCCTGTGTCTAAAGTGAGTTTGTTGTCTGCAATCATATAGGCGCGGCGTTGTGCTTCATTCATATGATCCAGACAAATGGTTGGAACTGTTGGTAATTGAAGCTCTAATGCTGCATAGTACCGTCCATGCCCACAAATAATCATATTATTGCTATCGATTGCAATAGGGTTATTAAAGCCGAACTGCTGGATTGATATTTTTATCTTTTCAACTTGGGAAGCATTATGAATTTTTGCATTATGCTCACAACAAGTTAATTCTGATAATGATTTATATTCTACGCTTAGGGTGGTCATTTAAACTCCGGTTATTATCCAATACCTTTTCGTGTGTTTCTTCGATAAGTAAAATAGCCTTCTGACATCTTTTATCTTAGAATCGGAATCTTTCATCTGAACTAAAAAATAAGTATTCGCTGAGACTTCTTTTTCAAGCCACCGCATATACTCTGGATTGACAAAATTAAAGTTATATAATATAACCTCATTTGCGTAAGGCATTAATAACGGCGATGCTGTCAACGGCTTAACAATGATGTGATCGATATAATGTCTGCTGCCGAGAAGATTAGATCTTCCATCAGTTTCTAAGCACACCCAATAATTATTTGATTTAAGTTGCTGGAGGAAATATAGTGAGGCATCATCCACCAAAGTATAATTCTTTAAAATTACCGCTGGACAATCATAGGTTTCACTTAATGCTTTACTGCCCTCTATTTTAATATCGAGTACGTTTAAAACGTCATCAATAGAATAAAATTTAGTATCTGCATCACGTTTGAAATCGATGCATATAACTGGTCTACCTGTGTTAGCCCCCTCCTGTATACATGTCGGAGTAAAACTTTTTATTTCAAAATTTATTGTCATTTAACACTCATTAACATATTGCTTAAGGTACTTATCCCAGTACACCCTGTGTAGGTTTTAAAGGGTTTTCTTCCTTCACCGACGTTGCTAATGCAACATCTCCAGAAGCGTTAATTTCCGACGTACCGCCGGTATTCTGCTTGTTTAGAGCAAATCTTTTTACATTGTTTGCGGCTAGAATGTCTCTATCGTGCGAAGTTTCACACTTATGACAAACCCATACTCTATCTGAGAGTTTAAGATCTTTGTTTAAGTACCCGCAAGTACATAATTTTGAGGAAGGATTAAATCTTCCTATTTGGAGGAGGTTTATGCCTTTCCATGAACATTTATATTCAAGAATATTAGTGAACATAGACCATCCAACATCATGAATGGATAGTGATAGTTTGCGATTCTTCAACATTCCTTGAACGTTAAGGTCTTCTATACAAATTGTACTAACTTGGTTTTCGTTAGTAAGTTCTTTAACTACATGGTAGATAAAGTTTTTACGTTGATTAGTTACTTTTTCATAAGCTCTAGCTAATCTTATTCTAGATTTATTACGGTTATTGGAGCCTTTAACTTTCTTACTGTGTTTACGTTGTAATGATTTTAGCTTTATTAAAGCTTTTCTTAAGAACCGAGGATTCTCTGTTTTAGTACCTTCAGAGGTTGTTAGGAAATGAGTTAAACCTAAATCTATACCTAAAGTAGATTCCTTTTTTATAGATTTTAATTCTGGAAGTTGCTGACCGTCTTCTACAAGAACCTGTGTAAAATACTTCCCTGAACAAGTTTTAACAATAGTAGTTTGTCTAATTTCACCAATAAATGTAAAATCTTTATCTTGTTTATAATTAACTTCCCCTATCTTCGGAAGTTGTATAGTATTTGTTTCAAAGTTTACTTTAACCCCTGCTGGGTATCTAAAACTTTGTCTATTATTACGTTTCTTAAATTTGGGGAAACCTTTTTTAAGTTTAAAGAAATTTTGGTAAGCATTATCTAAGTTTCTTAAAGAAGCTTGTAAACTTTGAGCTGTAACCTCTTGAAGCCAGACTTTATCTTCTTGTTTTTTAAGTTCTGGCAACTCATTAATTAGATCAAAAACTGATAAAGATTTATTTTCAGTCTGGTACGTTGAGATTTTTAAGTTTAAAAAATAGTTGTAAACAAACCTACAGCATCCAAAATGCTTAGAGAGCAATATTTCTTGCTCTTTGTTCGGGTAAATTCTGTAAGAAAATGTTTTTAACATAAAAATATTATAACCTATATAAAAATATCGTTTGTATATTTACTGGATTCTATGGGATAGTTACTCTTAATAATATTAACACATGTTTAAGCGAAAATTACACACTCGCAAAAACTGGCTTTATCTTTTCAATATCTTTTAATTTAACTAAGTCTTTCAAATTTTTACCGACCTCAATATCTGTGAGCATCGGGATAGGTGGATTTAGTTTTAATATTTTAAATGGCACATCTTCCATATAATATTTAATATAAGCGGAAGCTTCATTCACCAATTCATCCGGTACTAAGAATACAAGAGCATCATGGATGAACATGGTTGGTTTAACTCTTGGGTAATGAGCATTAAAATCATTAGTAATATGAGTTAATGCAATAACACCTAAATCGGATGCGAACCTTTGTACACCGCTGTTTACAGCTTGTCTATCTGTTGCACTAATAACAGAATACGAGTTAGAGTTATAATCTGGTAAATGTCTTACAGCCCCATGCAACGCTCTAATATACTGATGCTGTCTAGCAACTTTAACTTTAGCATTCTGCCAGCTCTTTAAATTACCATACAGTTTGAACCACAATTTGACCATTTCCTCACCTTCGTCATGAGTGAGATCTAAATCATAATTAGATTTTGCGTAATCAATAAACCCGTCAAGTGACATTAGATATAAAAGACCAAAATTGCAAGCCTTAGCTCTGTACCGATATTTTTCAAAATCAGCTTCTGGAAGTTTTAGGAACTCCTCTAATGGCATCTTTAGTAAACTAGCAGCAGTCAGTGTGTGTAAATCAATCCCGTTATTAAATGCATAAAGCATTTGTGGATCATTGGATTCCCATGCGGCGATTCGTAACTCTGCCTGAGAGTAATCCACACTGATAAAGCTGTAGCCTTTTGGGGCTTCAAAAATCTCTCTAAACTGCTTTGCATATGCGCCACGTTTAGGTAAGTTCTGGCCATTTGGGTTTGAAGAACTTGATCTTCCGGTTTTAGTATTATGGAGTGCATATGTTGGATATAACTTACTATTATGCAAATACTGCCAAAATCCTGTTGATCCCTTACCCGTATCTTCCTTACCTACGTAAGTCGTTCTCATCTTACTAAGCTTACTGTAACTAATAAGCTTCAATACAAACGGATTAGATTTAAAGTAATTTAGATGATCCTTATTAACAGAAGGTCTTCCTGAATCAGTCATCATCACTGGCTTTAAATTTAAACCATCCGCACCAAATAAAATATCGATTTTAAAATCTGAACGATTGAAACTTAAATCTTTCTTAGCTGCTAAATGGCGTCTCTTTATGCTAGCTGGAACTTCTTCTATCATCTCGTTATATAATTCTTGTTCAACGGTCTCTAAGGCGTTCCCTAATGCAATTAATTTATCTTCATTAACTGTAACTCCATTAGCCTCTAAACTATCAGCGAAAGCTTTAAGAGCTGGCATCTGAACATTCTTAAACAGAAAGTATTGTTTAGAGTCCTTCTTCAACTCTGTGAGTAAGTTTTTAGTTAATCTAAGACAAGCATCTGTGTCGCCACAGCCATATTTTCTAAGCTTATCTTTATCGACCGCGATCATATTACCTTTGTCAGTCTCTAGGTTAAACGGATCAGCATAACCAGACATTTCAGGAACCCATAACCGAACACAGTCATCTAAGCTTTTACGCTCCATATTTTCATCTATATTAAAGGCTAGCTGTAAACTGTCATAAGCCCAGCCCTGAGTATTGATATTTAATTTCTTTAGCATCTTGTAATCATATTTAAAATTATGACCCGTCTTAATGAATCTTGGGTCTTCCATAACTTCTTTGAACTGCGAGATTAAGTCGTCATGGTCTCTTTCAAACTCCTCGTAGTAGGATTCCATAACTGGGAATATAATCCCTTGGTTTTCTTGCCAAGAGATTTGAGCTGTGAATGCATTGACGTCATCTCGATAAGTTTGAAGCCCAGTGGTTTCAGTATCCACCGCAATTACAATATTATCTGGTAAATTTAAAAGCTCTGATAAGTCATTAGTCCATTTATAGTTTTCGCGTGGATCATCATAATCATAACCACGGAAACTAACATCGCCAGTTGTATACGCTTTGTTAAATAAGCTGAAATCTGAAGCAAATATATCCGCAACATTTGGAGATCGCAGCACATAACCTGGGGATAACATGTGAAAAACAGGAATATCAGTAAAGTCATAGTCATAGAACTGTCCTCTTGCTGTAGTTATTTTCTTTGGCTTAGTCGATACTTGGTTCATAGCCATTGAGCCAAGGGTGATTATATTTTTTGGGGAGAAGTTTTTTAAATGCTCGGTAAACTGATCCCGATACCCAACCATGAAAGCTCTCTTACGGCCCTCTGTTGTGAAGTGTTCATCTGGAATATGTGGACAACAGTTAGTAAAAACAAAATCTTTTTGATTTAAACCTAAGCTAGAAGCTACTTTAGCAAAATACTGAAGCTGCTCTAAACTTATTGGATACCCACTCGCCTCTACTTTGCCGGAGGGTGGATCTGTTATTACCAGAATATCGGCATCTGGTTTGCCAAAAACTTTAAACAAACTATACGCTCCAGTTCATATTTGCTAATTGATCTCTCACATGTTGCTCTTGCTCCATGGAATCGCCATCACCGTAATCTTCAGTGACGGTTCTTAAGAAATCAAAGTTAGGGGGATTAAATTTATAGTTAATTAAAAACTTAGGTACTTCATAACCATCGCGGCCTTTTAGGGATTCAATCATCCGAACGCTTCGTGATAAAGGATCGTCTTTCGGTGGATGAATACCGAGTATCCAGTAGCTTATCTGAGAATAAACATCTGAACCGGAAATAAATTCCATGGATAGCTCGGATTCACCCTTCTTGCGCTTTGTGGCGACGCTTCTATTAAACTGGGTAGTAGCTACAAATGGTTTATTGGTATTCTTGGCGAGAGTTTTTAAATCTTGGAATACTTCCGCTACGACCTCATGTTTGTTGTATTTAGCTTTCTCTGTTGTGAGCATATAACTAGCATCGATATAAACAATGTCAGGATCTACATACTCAATAGCTCTCTCAATTGTTTTCACAGTATTCTTAGCCGAGTGGCTAGCAAGCATATAGAACGGTGGTAAGTTAGGGAACTCTTCACTAATAATTCTATTAATCTCAATAGCTTTGTACGTGGATAGCGTACCTTTGAAAAATTCCTTGCTGTTAATGCCAGCATAGATTGACATCAGCCTTGTTATCATCTGAAGTTCTGACATCTCCAAACTGACAAGCATAATACTCTTACCGTCAAGCCAAGCACTATACATCATTTTGCTAAGAATATAAGATTTCCCTGTGCCTGGCCGTCCAACCAACAAGTGAACATCTCCTTGCTGTAACCCGTTTAACTCCTCATCAACTATCGCGTACCCAGTTGTGAAACCTGCACTCCCTCTGTAAAGTGCTTCTCTAGATTTTGGAACTATCTGCTGTGCAACATCTTGGATATTTAAAATATCAAATTCTTTGCTGCTAGTAGTAAAGGCAGAATCTATAGTAGTGCATACTGCTTTAATTGCTGCAACATCACGATTTTGTAATGCTTCCACGTAGCTTCGGTTATTGTCTCTGGCTACACCAAGAACATAACGGTCTCTAACTCTATCTAAATAATAGTCAGATGGTTCAAATCTATTATCCTCAATGATGTAACCGTTCTCAACTAAGCAGCTAAAGCTTGGTAGCTGCCGATACCGAACTAAATAATCGTTGATAAAGTTATATAGATTAACCTCATCACCAACCAGCCACAAAATATTGATAGCGCGGAAGACAGATATGGATCGATCTGAAATAATTTTAGATAGTAAATCAATCCCGTGAGACAACTTTTAGATTCCTTCCATATCTTGACAGATTATTGCGACAGTACTGCGAGTACCACAATTGCTCCGAAAATACAGACGTTGAACCTAAGATTAAAATTCCGCCAGTCTTAATATAATTATTTACAAAATCCTCGATGGTGAACTTCTGCGAGTCTGTCAACGGACAGTTTGTATAATCATAATTATAAAAGTGGCTAATACCTATAACCTGCTTGAGTTTAAGTTCTTCAAGCTCCTCATAAGTATAAGATAATAATTTCTTAGGGGTCTGTATGGAGCTGCTCTTACCTAACAGTAAGAAAGCTCGGATCACTAATATTAATAAATCCTCATGCTCGCCGGTTTCGGAGTGCAAGTTTAATACTTTAAGCACTGAGAAATAGTCTTTGAGATTTTCTGGATCATTAAAAATTAGTGATAAGTCTGAACCTGTGCCACCAAAGCTAAGTAGGTTTTGACGTAGAAAAGAGGAGGGAATATCATTCTTGAGCAAATTACGCTCAATATCCTTATCGGTTATATTATCCTGCATTAACTACGAACCTATTAAACCTGTGACATAACTCAACCCATGAATTAATATTAGATCATAAACCATAGTTTCGTCAAACTCTAATTTTTCAGAAAGCTCTTTTGCAACCAATCGCAATTCGGTCTTTTCATCGTCTGACATAGAATCTTCATCAAATTTATTTTCCATATTTTTAACAGGTTGTGGCTTCAATATTTTTGATTCTGCATTGCTATTATTTATTATCTTACCTCGACTCAGATCTTTCTTCATGTACTCTAAGTCTTTTAAACCATCCTCAAGCTTCTTGCTTAGTGAACGCTCATTGTTGCTTTCAAGAAGTTTCTGCTCAATGGCCTTGTCAATGGTCTCATCGTCATACCCTTGAGACCGCATCTGCTTTCTGTAGATATAGTCTGCATCCAACTCACCAAACTTATACCGTTGGTAGGCACTAAGAAAGTTCTTCTTATAAATCATAACGAAGGTTATATCTGGGAACTCTGGTACTTCAACCCTAGCTTTACCAGACTCTTGCAATCGATCAGACATATAACCAAAGTGCATTTCTGTTACAGCTTCCCATTTGTCTAAAACGAAATCTATAAAATCCATGAGATTACCGTCTTCTGGGAAGGTAGTAGCCTTAATAAAATTATTTACCATACCCATATCCTTAGCAGTCCAAGCAGTTTGTATCGCTTTAGGATGTTTATCAAATATAATGGATTGCCAGTATTTTTTAATAATCGAGGCAGTATAAATTTTCTTAGATTTAAGACGGTCTAAATTTTTAATTTTATTTTGTTTAGCTAGATCAATTAATTTAGATAAATCATTTTCATAACTATGCGAACGAATGTTCGCTTTCTTTAGTTCTTTTTCTTTATATTCATGTTCTTTATATTCATGTTCTTTATAGTGATCAAAATTTGATCTTTCAATGTCAAAATTTGATCTTGTTTTGTCAAAATTTGATCCCTCTTTGTCAAAATTTGATCCCTTTTTTTCACAAAAAGGACGGTCTTTTTTTACCGTATCTTTTTTTGGTTCACGTAACATTTTCATACCTTTGTTATTATTTGAAAGATAAGTATTAATATTATTAAAACTAATTCTATAATAATCATCCATTTTTAAAACGATACCAAGTTGGATTAATTCTTTAATGGATGTCCTTATAGTATTAATTGTTAATCCAGTACCAAAACAATGATCTCCAAATCCATCTAAAAAATGTCTCATTGGAATTTTTTCAGATGACTTGCCCCAGTTTATTGTTCTATCAACTATGAAGCTTAATACAATACGAGTACTCGGTTTAAGAGTCGGGTATACATACCTTGTCAGATACTTATTAATAAGCCTTTCAGCGAATGGACTCTGTATTGGATATGTTTCACCCCAATACGGAATTCCATTTTTAGAAAACTCTGCACATTGCACAGAATTATCTTTGGCCTCCCTAATTCCACAGCTAGAATTGGAGTCCAAAACTTCTTGAATTTTATAACGCACTCAAACACCCTCATTGAACTTAAATTGATATATCCTATTTTACACCACGTTACAGGATATTTGTTAACCTATAATAATTTAAAGCTGCGATCTCGCCTCTGACACCATCTTCATAATTCTGAAATAAAATGGTTGAGTCATCTTGAAATTTTAATTCACCGAAGTGATTTAAATCAATTTTAAGAGCGTTTGCTGCCTCGTGAAGCATATTTTTTAATAGCTTTGATGTTTGGGTATGTGAAAGTAATTTCTCTGCTGTACGGTTCTTAAATTCAACATACCATGCTTGATCTTCATTAGACCATTGAACCTCAGATGCACGTTCTATTTCAGCTTTACCAAACTCCCTGAGATCAACACCGTCTCTATTTTGAAGACCTTCCATCTCACCAAGCTGATTAAGAGTAATAACTTGATCCATAATATTAAGCTCCAACTATTGGGTAATCTACTATGTAACATATTCTAGCACCATCACCATTCAATGAATCATGTGATTTTTCGTAACTAGCAGCATGTTTTTTTGGAACATACCAACCGATTAAATACATTTCATTACTATACTCGTTGTTGTATAAAGCCTCACCCACCAATGACGGATGAGGCAGTACACAGGTCTCCAAATTAGCACAATTAGTTTGCGCTTTCTTACTGGTCATTTACCTGTACCTTTATTTTAGTAACTACATTAACTACATACGACGGAGTTGAATTTTCTCATCGTTCGGCTTCTCAGTCTCATAGTACTCAGGACTATAAGTTTTAGAAGTGGTTTCTGCACCTAATGCAGCTTCAATACCCTTAGTTACCTCAGTGCATGACTTCCCTTTAATACCTGAAGTTTTGACATCTGATTTACCTAATTGGTCGATTGAGATAGTTACAGTTTCCATATTAATTTACTTCCTTCTATTCAAAAAGTTAACTACGAACTAGGACTAACTGGAGATTACCAGCTTCGTCAACTTTGCAGGACTTAGTACTAAACCCTTTAAGTTTTGCAGCTTCAATAGCAGCATACTTACCATACAACTGGCTCAGTTTACCGATAGTGGCGTTGTTAGCTTCATTATCATCTTTAGTTTTAACCGAAGCATCAGCACCAATCTCTTTACGGATATGACCACCCCATTTGTCAAAGTAAGCATCATACTTTGTAACTTTACCGTCGTCTTTAACTGCTTTAAAACCGACATCATAGGGGCCAGAGTTGAGTTTAATTACATACTCACAAACACCAACTTCTTTACTTTGAGACGATGAATACATTCTAGGCATAGCGTCTTTAACTAAAGTAATATTTGCACCTTTCTCTTTTAACTCATCAACCGCTTTGGTTAAAGCATTGATACTTTTGAATTCAATTCCACGAATAACGGAAGTGTGACTCATTTACTATTCTCCTAATCTAAATCTAATGTAATTCTATGGGGAATTTCTCTTGGCCTTGTGATAACTTGATCGTCATCATCGTCTAAAGATCTTAATTTTATGTTTTCATATAAATCCTCAAATTGTATTAACTCCTTTGTAAGTTTATCTATTTTCAAAATATCGTTGATTAAATCCGAAGTACTATCGATTACGTTTTTACACTCATTCAATTTTATGATATTGTTGTTGATTAAAAAATCCTTACTTAATAGATCAAATGTACCATTAATTATATAATTTTTAAAGACCCCTTGATCGTAGGGCTTTAGTTTTACACCAACTTCACTAGCACTAGGTCTAGATAAGCAGTATAAATGTTTTTCAAAAGTAAACTTAGGCTGTGGCTTCCCAACTACCCTGCGTTTAATTATTGTTTTGATAATAGTTTGATCCGGTAAAGTATAGGAAGATCTAATCCAAGGGATGCATGTCTGGAGAGAACTATATTGTTTTGCTTTATTTGCATTAGCCTCCTCCACAAACCCAAGGTTTTCTTGGCCTATAATTTTAAAATTACTAAATTCATTATTTTGAAAGATCTCTTTATCAGAACCGAGCAAAGCCATGTGCTGTAAAGATTTTTTAGTAATATTAGAATTAAAAGTAGTCATAGAGATATCAAGACGTTTGTTACCATCACATACACGCTTAGTCGGGCAAAAGCTATGACTAATATAGTATTGACTTATTTCAACTTCTTGGGAGACACCATCTAAAGTAAAGTATTCTTTACCAGAGATAAAATTATATGCTTTCATAATTAATCAATATCCACTGTTACACAATGTACACCATTAGTGTTTTTTCTTACCAAGCCAGCGTCTTCACTTTCATCCTTTAAAGACGCAGGACGAGCATTTTGAGTACTCCATAAATCCATAGCTTCAAACTCAGCTTTAAAAGATAGGCTTTGGGGTTGCATAAGGGAGAACTGCTCGGCAATTAATTCATCATCCACTTCAACGCCTCGTGTAAATGCTTCAATAACAGCATCTTTAACAGCAGCCTCAAGCTCTGCTGAAACATACCCAGCACTAGCGGCAATAGATTTATCTAAATTGATACTAGGATCTTGCTTTCTTTTTTTCAAATGGATTTTAAGCACCTCAGAACGTTCTACCTTATTAGGCATAGTGACGCTGAAAATCTCATCTAGTCTACCTTTACGAAGTAGTTCAGGTGGAAGACCATGTGTTCTGTTAGCAGTCATAACCCAGAACACGTTTGATTTTGACTCTTGCAAGAATGTAAGGATAGCACCTAGAACACGTTTACTGACTCCAGAATCTCCACCGCCATTGATATCAAACATCTTATCGATCTCATCAACGAAGACAACACATGGCGATATAGCTTCAATTAAGTTAAGTGCAGATCTAACTCTCTGTTCAGACGAACCAACGAATTGATTAAAGACTCTAGAGACATCAAATCTAATAACACTTAAGTTCAAAATACTACCAATGGCTTTAGCAGAAGCACTTTTACCAGTCCCAGGTGGGCCAATAAGAGCAATACCTTTAGGTCTATCAACACCATATGCAATCGCCCTATCGCTAAAGCAGTCTTTACGTTTAGTTACCCACTCTTTAAGTAAGTCTAAACCACCAATATTATTAATATCAACAGCTTCAACAACTTCCAAGATATCGGAACGTTTAACCATTTCAGTTTTAAAGACTAACAACTGTGCTGCGATCTCTTCATTACCGAAAGGTGTATCACCCTTCTTACAAGCCGCCTTGTTGTCTAAGATTAATCTAATTAATACTCGATTTAAATTATTGATAAATTCATTCTTTGTCATACCAGCACCGGCAGAGGGGATTAAGCTAATGCTAGCATCTTCAATAAGTTTATTAGATTTAATATGACTTTTAATACTAGGGTGTGAATATGCTGACTTAGTTAAAGTAAGAAGTTCATCCTGTGTAGGAACTTTTAACTCAATAACATTAGCATAATCATTCAACTCCACAGGAAGTTCAAATGTTTCAGGAACAATAAAAACTAGTTTTTTAGTAAGCTTACACAGCTTTAAAGCAGCATGGCGAATTATAGTAACGCTATCAGCAGCTTTGTTATCTAAGAAGTAATGCGCCCAGTCAAATAAATAGATACCTTCTTTAAATACATGATCCATACCATATACTAGGTGTAATGCAAAAGCTAAGGGTAACGGATCATCAGCAGGAACGCCCTCAGCTCTAAATTGGGTTGGCTCAGTACCGGCCACAAGATTCTCATTAGTATAAACTTTCACAGGTTCAAAGCAATTCCAGTAGAACAGAGTGAATGGAGCCGTACTCTTAGGATTGTTTTTAACGAACTTATCATTCTCATTTTGAGTAACAAGTTTAACAGAGTCTAGAACTTCTTCAGGTTCTCTAGTTTTAACGAATATAATTGGGTTTGAACCTTTGTTTAATTGACTAAATTCATTTCTAAAGGTATCAGTTGAGTTTGCCATTAAATCTATCCTTAATAAAATAATAAACCGTAGAAACATTAAATTATATTATTAAGAATATGGCAAGTAAATTTTTATTAAAAAAGCCCAAATGCTTACACATAAGGGCTTTCAAGTTTATATATAAATTAATTGATTATTTAATGTTGTATTTTTTAATTATTAATGATAAAGTATGTTCTACGTCCCTTTTTTGTGGGTCTCTTGCTAGAGTCTCAATGATATCACTCAGTCGGCGAGTGGTCAAAGGCCCATGCTCCATCCAGTCCGTAGCAGTTTTAGTTAAGTTAATTGCAACAGCCTTGTGCTTAGGCTCTGCAAACTTATACACACCAACTCTATGATGGATCTTAGGCTGTACTTTAGGTTGCTTTAGAACTTTAAGGTGTGGAACCTTTTTTACTACTTTTTTAGCAGGTTTATTTTTAAGTTGTGTACTCATTAGTTATCTCCAGTCAGTTATTTAGCGAAGAGGATTGTAGACATCCCGTAAATTAAATATACATATTATTGCGGTCGATTGCAATGAAAAATGTATTAAATTAATAATGTTTTCACAAAACTTAACATAAACCATATATATTGACAGTAAGCTTTAAATATAATACAGTTAGATTCCTGCCACTAATATAGGTATAACATAGATGAATGTGAGTCTACTACGCAATCTAGTGTTAGTTAAACCGATTATTGAGAGTACTAAGTTTAGTCATTCAAATACAAGATTATTAACAGAGCATCAAGACAAGTTTGAACTAAACAAAAAGCCCTGTTGTGAATAAGTATATCCCCGCTTCGAGAGAATGGCCCTTCAATGGGCCTTTTTATTGGAAGTAAAACTTCAGTACCAAGCCAGATGCAGTATAGGTTGCAGCAGAGTCCCTTAGAACAAGCTGGCAGAAGAAGGACTCTTTATTCTTAAGTTTTACGTTTTTAAGCAGGTTTTTAAAATCAGCAACGCTTACACCTAAGTTACTGTAATCAGATGCAGCAACGCGGACAACGCCAGATAGCAGCGCAGAATCAGCGGCACTATAAGTAACAGTGGCTCCGGCAGCAATTGGAGTTGCAGGGGACTCCTGAAAGAATAGAATATCCAAAGCTTTATTAACGGCATTCACATCTATAATAACAAGTTCATCTATAATGGCAGGTGTTGCAGACCCATTACAATTAACTTCAAATACACCAGTAATAGCTTTATTAGATGCAGCTATAGCCGTGGCGTGTAATGTAGGTGTTATAGTTTTCTCAACTAACATAATTAATTTCCCCTATCCAGTGATTTTATAATTTGATTTTGGTTCGTCTCAATCTGACGTAAATTGTTTAATGTTGTGTAATTAGACTTTAGAACTAAGAATACAGCAATTGTTAATATAACTTTAGCGACTGTTTCCAGAAATTTTGCAAAGTTCAAAGCTTTATCTGTATCTTTAACCTTCGCGTCGCAGACGAATTTATGTGCCTTATTCAGCATCCTTCTTAACCTCCAGTAAGGACGTTAGCTTATCTATACCTTTCGTAGCGGCTACTGAGTATAATTGATGGAATAAAACACCACATATAAATGCACAAAAAATGCTAAGGTCTAATTGCCAACCTAGGTAAGTATAAAACACCCCGAAGATTATATTACAGAGAATACCAGCACAAACGAACCCACTAGCAGCTTGAAACCAGTTTATATCCTGCTTGTTTTGAACAGATACATTTATTTCATAACTTGTCCACCAAATTGCTGAGGTGAAGAACAGGCAAGCGAAGAATATCATTGGATGATTCTTCATAAACTCAAACAACAGTGGAACCCGATCAGCTTCAATAGGAAGCTTAGAAACCATCCCCTGCCCAATGGTTATTGCTAGTAAGTATAAACTACTTATCACGGAACAAACCTCTGATGACTACCCCAATTACGTGTGTCCAAATGAACCCAAGTAGGTGTATAACGGAGTAATTCCATACGACCTGCCCAGTGTTTATTGCAAAAATCCCAAAGCTCTTTGTTAGTCATGTTCGGACAACTAATATCTACAGCTCTCCATTCATTATGAGCAGAGAATTGAGCGGCAGGAATACCATTCGCTCTCAAGTGCTTAGTGTATGCAGAAGTGCGGCAACCGCCAGTTATAATAATTGGATGCCCAATAAGCTCTCGAATCTTCTGAACCTCTTGAAATAAGAATATTGCATTCTTTCTTTCCTGCTCAGTAGGCACAGCATATTGACTAAACCTAGGAAGCAACGCATACTCACCCCATGTGAAGTTACCACGTTTACCTGTTTTTGGGTCAATAAATATTGGAGCTTTATAATCAACCATTATTTCGCCCCTAGTATTTTAGTAACTTCAGAGTCACTTATATTAGTGGCTAAAATTGAAGCAGCCTCTGCGTCAGATAATTTCAATGCCGTTAAGACATTATCAATACCGTTAGTAATTAAGGAAGCTTTAGTGGTTGAATCCTGAGAATCAAAATAATCTTTTAATTTTTCTAGTTTAGATTTTTGAATTTCTTCTAGAAGATCCCCAGTCGGTGGTTCATCACATTCAACAGCTTCATAGACTTTGCCGTCGAATTGAAAGCTATCCGCTGTTACATAGCCAAAACAGGCATTTCCGTTAGGGTCAACCATATATTTTTTAGTTTTTTTGTTTTGAATTGCAATAGGCATTATTTAAATCTCCAATACAAAGCCATTGGCCCATAAGTTTGTTAAAAAGTTAGTCTGTGTACCTGATCTTTGATAATCAATATCACCACTAGAGTCAGTTTTTATGACGACATCCATACTACCAGTACCAGATTGGGTATTTGCGCTAGATACTGTACCACTATAAGTAGTATTAGTTGTGCCTTTTGTTCTAAGCAGCAAGGCGTCGACGTTACCATTACCAGAAGCCCCACTATAGCCTTCAGCATGTAAAAGCATAGTAGTAGTAACAGCAGTAGGAATAAATGCGCCACTTGTTGCCGTTGAAGTCCAAGTATTGTTAGCTGGGTTTCCAGCAGTAACGACTGCACGATAAACAGACCATATAAAAGTACGGTCATTTTTCTTACCGATTTGGTAAAACTCAAGAATGTTACCGCCTGAACTGTTATAAACAGCACCCAACAATCTTTTATAAGTCGTATAACCAGTTGGTAATGTTGGTGCGGTTGAACTTGTTGATAACACAGCACCAGTGCCGGAACCACCAGAACACAGCCATACAAAATACCAAGTTGAGTTTGCTTGTGTACCAGTATCTAATTTATTAATACCAGTAGTGCTAATATCAACGTTTTGAGTTGAGGCTAAAGTCATAACAGAAGCATTGGTTGAATCTACACAAGAGCCAGCAGATATTTGAATAACGTCATTACTAACCCAAGAGAGTTTTAAACCATCAATCCAGTTAGTAGTAGCATTCAAAGGTATACTTACTGTAGCTGGAACAACAGTACTAGCCGCAATTTGCACGTACCCAGTAGTCGTACTATCAGCAGTGAATAATCTTTTTACATATTGTCCAGCAGTTGATGGTGCAGTTGCTGTCATAGCTCCAGCGGTTGCTTGGTGCAAGTAATAAGTATTACCGGCAGTTAAGCCAGATAATCCAGTAACATACCCTTGAGTTGTTAATTGAAAAGTATTGGTATCATAAGATTTAGTAACTAAACCAACTACCTGTGAATGTGCATCTGTATCAGCAGTAGCTTTTGCATAAATTGTACCGTTATGATACAACCAATCACCCACAGCAAAACCGTGAGTCGCTTGTGTAATTTCCTTCACCACCCTACTTGCAGGAGTGTTATAAGAAGATAGGATAAAATAACCAGCACCGTTTTTGTATGTAATTGTTTGCAAGCTGGTGGTATCGATATCACCATCTTTTAAAGCTGACCCGTCTGGGCGTTTAATATTCTTAACACCTAATGATGCTAAGTTTACAGTAGAAGCACCAGTGTTTGCATTACCTGCAAAGAAATTTACCGTTAAGCCATCAAAATAACTAGTTGGCGCAGCTTTTGTACCAACGACTGCAAGCGTGTAAGCATTGACTGAACCACCTTCGGTAAAGTAATTGCCACCAGTAGCATAGTTCGCCGTAGCTTTACTAATCATGTTCACATCAACAGCTAAAGTACTGCCAAGAGTTTGACCACTATTAGTGACATAGTTTTCTAATTCAAAAATATACTCGTTGAATTCCTCAGCACTTAACTGACCCTCATCCACATTGGTTGGTGCTGAGTTAATCTTAGTTGTATAATTGATCATTTAATTTTAACCCCTACTTAAGAATATTTATAATAAATTTTTACCGGTGCTGGACGTAATCTGTCGAATAAACACTGTAGCAAAGCGTTCTGCGGTGTTGTGAACACAATAGGAAATGTTAAAGGAAAACCAATAGGCTCATCATCCGAAGGTAATGTAATAATCATACTAAATAAAACGGAAGTCGTTGTAGGAAAGAAATAAATTGGAAAAGCCATTGGGAACATCCCATGCGTTTTACAAAGTTCAATCTCTATAGTAAAACCAAGTAATGCAGCAAGGTTAATATAATCATCCACAGTTTGCCCGTGTAAGTACTTAAGTTTTATTAGCAGCTTTAATCTTCTCTCTTCTAAACTACCGCTGTTATCAAAGCATGTACCAGGGATACCCAAAGCAGATTCCCACAAGTTAATTAAAACTTGGGTCTTCAAAATATCGTAATCTTCGGCAACATCATTTAGTATTATGTAATACCGCTCAAGCTCTGCGGCCAATCCACGCAGTAGCTTTCTTAAATTTGTACCATCGACAAATTTAGCTTCAAACAAAGGCCCATTAGGTAAATAATGTGCTATACTATCCGCTTGCTGATCAATAGTTTTATCTTGTATTAATGCCATTAGCTAAAATTCACCGTTCCTAAAACTGGTAGTTCACCATCCGCTACTGTAATATCACCAGATGGTGCTGACAGAGAGAATAAATCAACCGTTGCCCCAGTAGTCAAATCGACTGTTTGGTAAATAGCTGATAAATATGCAGCCTCATCAAGATCTGAACCAACTGTTGCCGATTCTTGAAACATATAGGTTAAATTATCTTTTATTGCTTGCTGCATTGTAACTGTATTTGGACTCAAAGATGTGAATGTGAAATTAACTGGTAATGGTGTTGGGGCATACACAAACATATCCGCCTCATCCATATGGGCTAATATAATTGTTAATAATTTATCTTTAACTGTGTTTATTGCAGAAGAGCTTGGAAATATACTACTAGTATCGTTATCTCTAACAAAATAAATAGTTACTTGCCCCGCAGTCGGGGTTGCTTTTTGCACAAAAACTCTTGTTACACCGGCAACCGATTTACAAGTATCTATAATATTCGCTTCGTTAAATGGTGCAATCGGGTTCTGGTATTTATAAATTACACGTTCTCTGAATGCTTCATCATCTTCATCATCAGTGCCGCCAGATATTAGGCCGAATTGAACATATGCAGTATCATCAATACCAGTTAAAGTTGATACCGCAATTAATTCAGTACCACTATCTTGGTTCGTAAGTACACCCGTTGTTTCGGATTCTAATTTTAAAGTACCGCCAGTAAATCCTACAACTGGGCTTCCGGTCGCTGGAGTAGTGGGAGTCGTTGAAATTGTGTAAGTAAATTCATTGTAATCGGTTGCAATTATATTATAGCTACCATTATAACCAGTCTCTACAGCACCAGAAATTGTAACTGCCATACCCGTAGCTAAATCATGGTCAGCATTTGTAACAGCAGTAACGACAGAGCCGGTTCTAGTTAAAGAACTAATTGTCACAGAGATATTAGCTACACTAACAGCCTCAGTAACTTTATAAATGATACCGTCGCTACTTTGAAACTCAGAGTCTAAAGGAACCGAATTACCAATTGTTCCAGTGAATGTTGCTTGCCCAGATGAAACAGTAGCAGGTAATCTATAGACATCAAGTAAACTACCCCAACGTTCTAAATAAGAACCTTCGGCAGTGTCTGGAAACATTTCTTTTATTAATTCAAGTAGGAGCCAATAATTATCATAAATTCTACCAGAGTAACCCATAGCCAAAGCTGAGACAAAGTTATTCTTTAAATAAGGCCCACTCTCAGGTAATTCATTTTGAATATCTGAAATAACTCTATCATATACTTGCTTTTGAGATTCTGGTAAATTAATTGGCATGAATGCCCCCTCAGTAATACTAATTTTATTTTATTCTATTTCCGGTATTCTTCCATAAATCGAACCAGCGAGATTCGACCTTGTTGTCAAAGGTTACAAAATCAAAAAATAATCTTATCCCATCAATATCTTTCAATTCACCGGTCACAGTAACGCTTTTTAAATGATTATCATCAACTAACCATTGGCAAGCTTCCTGCATATAGGTAATAGCTTTGTTTAGAATATCTGTTGTTCTTCGTTCTTGCCGTAGCAACCAGAATTTAGAGCCAATTTCAAAGTTAGTTTCAGTTAGATATAAGTTACCCCACCATCCGCGTCTATACTGTGGTAATGGAACTTCACTTTCATCTGCACGTCTTTCACAGAAAATGATCATCTGAAGGGCGGTATCAAAATTATTTAGTGTTTTAAACTTCCCGCCTTCAACAACTAAATCATAAATACCGTCAGAGTTTCTCTCTAAGTAAAAATCAATGTCTGTAAAATCTGCCATCTTTTATGTCGCCGTATGCTCTGTACTACCAGTAATAATTGTGCCGATACTCGCACCAACTTGAACTTGATCCCCAACCCTTGCTATAGCTGGCCCACCAGAACCGCCAACATTATACTTACCATGTAAGTTTACAGCATTTCCGCTGGTGCAATTTATATCACAATCACCGTCAACTATCATATTTAAGTTACCAGTTACATGAATATTTAAATCTCTGGTTACAGTAGCTACGAGATCATTTTTAGAATAAATTTCAGTGTCACCATCAGCATTGTATTTGGTGTAATTACCAGTCTCAAAGTTACCAACCATAACTTCACCAGATTTTAATTCTTTAAATCTCTTTTGAGGGTAACTAACAAGGCCAGCTCTGTTTTCTTCCTGCCCAAGAACATTGAACATTAGAAGTAAAGATCCTTCAGGTGCGCTTGCACTAAACCCGTAAGGCCATACAACTTCAACATTACCAGTTTTACCGTTGTAATCTGCTTGTACAGTTTGAAAATTATCTTTATCTTTACTTGCTATATTCGTTACAGCTCTTTTAATATGTTGTGATGATCCACTCATTAATCATCCCCTCCTACATAATCTTGGTACTTCTTAGTCTTACCACCTGGGTGTATATAATCTTCAAATGTTTTAGTATGACGACCTTTACCATGGCCATGCTTACCAATTTTTCTATGCTTTTTAATTTTCTCAATTTTAGGTTCTGGATCATACGAGTTTGGTGAAACGATCTCAAGTTGAGTTTTAGTACCGCCCTCGTCTAAAGTATATTCGACAGACTTAATTAGTAGATCAGAAATAATAAGTGCAAATTGATCTTCTACTTGGACTAATAGATTAGGCTTCCAGGGTTTACCGGCAGAGGAAGATGTATGCCCTTGCAACGTACATGAATAGGTCATAGATCTAGCTTTCCTAATATTAGCTTCCCATTCAGCCCGTCTTTTTAATATGGTGTTATCACCAGTGCTTTCGGCATCGAGATCTAAAAACCTACTTTTCCTTATAGCATCATCGTGAGCGACACCTAATTTAGAAGAAACAGATTTATTAGTTTTAGTATTTGTTGGGTTAGCCGATGGGTTGTCTTGGCTATGAATACGATATTCATAAAATCTCTGAGATTCATCATAAGAGACATGCGCTTCTAGAACATTGTTCTTTGCCCAGGCACCTTCTGATATATGAACAATAGAACTATCAGCTTTCTCTGATCCTGTTCGAGTGATTACAAAACCACCCTCGCCGTCGGTAGTCATAAGTACTTGTCTTTTTCTAGTGTATTTCTCTAAGAAGTCAAAAACTGTTTCTGTTATTTCACCAGTAACTAACTCCCCCTTCTCAAAAGGCTCTAAGTCATGGACGTTATTAGTGAGTTTTATGTGGCTTAAGTTTAGCTGATTTTTAACAGACTCAATTACCTTATCTAAAGTGATCGGAGCTTTAAATTCGATCTTGTTCCCAAGAGTGGAATCTATAATATCGCATGTTTTATCACGCCCAGATATTTGAATTGTGTGCGCTTCGTTCGAGTAACTAACATCTAATTTTTCAATCCAGCCAGTGAGTATTGGAGTCGTGTTTACATAAATAACAATTTCATCCCCACGATGAAATGGCAGACCATTATAGCCCTCATTAGTAAGAGACAGATCGAACTCACCACTTAGATGCTCAACACTTCTTGAGATACGATAACTAATAAATCTATCGTAAGTGACACCTTTTATTTTTACAGATAGGCTCATAACTAATTTATTAATATCCTAACATTCCCAGAAACAAAAGACGGTTCTTTTATTTCATTTAATTTTAAAATATCGCTCTCTAAATCCAAATTACCGTAATAAGAATAAGTTAATACTGTCAATGGCATTTCGGCAGTTGTGATAGTAGTTGCGCGATAAACATTCCGATTAACCTCATCAAAGAACAACCGCATGTCGTTTCTGATGTCTTTAATATCATTCAGCAAGTCGTAGTTTAAATTTTTCATAGAAAGCAAATACTGGTATTGACTCTCTAAAGCTGATTTAACTATAGAGACATCTTGAGTTGTGTGGTATTCGACATCCAAAGCATATTGATATGCATTTAAAAGGATCGTTATATTGTAGGTAGAAGTAAATAAATAAAAGTTTGCGGTTATATTACTTTCTGTTTTCGTATTACCAGTTGGGGGTGTGTAGTCTGAGTTAAATCCAAACTGTCTAGAATACGCAGCATAAAGTAGCGCACTATCAACATCAATATTATTTATGTAATCAACAGACCCATAAACTCTGGTATTAATTAGATCTGAGTTGTTTGATATTAGGCTCGCGGCTTGCTTAATATAGTTTATAAAAGTATTTGCTGCATAGAACCCAGCTACACCAATTCCTGAATTAGCCGTTAAGTGTGACATTATCCCAGCTAAACTTAAGGATTGTCTATTAACCATCAAAGTATTGAATGCTTGTAAATATTTATTATTATTTGCTTGTATGTAATTAGATTTAAAGTTATTAGTATTTTTTAATTGAATAGAGGTGTATTTAGTTGCAACTGCCGAACCATTGGTAATATTAGCTTGTGGTTGGCTAGTGTCTTCACTTATTGCAAAGGTAACAGAGAAGGTAGCAACGCCTAAAGTAGTGATACTCTCTTCTAAAGTGTATTCGCAAACAATGACATTTAAATTACCATAGAAAGGGTGAGATAATATACCAAAACCTTTTTGCTCAAGAGCCTGAAGGAATTTATTTCTCTTATTAACATAGTCTTCTTTACCATTGATAACAATATTAATAGAGAATGTGGGTACAGTTTTACCTAAATCCTCTACGAATCTGACATCTTTATTTGGATATTCATGAAGAACATGTTTACGGCCACCAGTACGGGAAGAAGAGGAGAATAGAAAATCTATCCCTCTAAATGTTGCTTTGTGTAATTGATCCGTTACTGATGTGAATGCCATTTATTAACCTAAACAGTTTAACCTTTTACCGTGTGCATGTTGTATACAATCATTATTCATACGGATACTTCGTCCCGCAGAAAACTTAGGCTTATAATCAATTTTTCTTAACTCATTTAATGGTACATAATGCCGAATGGCAGATAAATTATTAATCATTTAATACCCTCTATTTTTTCCACATATTTGCGCCGATCCGAGAACCTGCACTCCCACCTCGCTGGTTGACTGCAACCCTAGCTTTAGCTGGGCTTATTACGTTAGTTCCACCACTTTCAGTTCCGATTAAGGTTTGGTTAATTATTACACTTAGCATGCCCATTGGCCCCATCGAAGCTGCTGCATAATTAGGCCGCTTGTTTAAAGATAAAGCACTGTCTGAGCCAGCCTTAGATAAAGCCAGTATTATTGGCTGTGTGGCGACCTTTTTACCATCCCCGTATTGATGTAATGCGCCAGCACTAGCATTAATTATTCCAGTAGTATTCTGCATTGCCCCCTTAAGACCAGATTCTGTATCTTTCACACTAACTTTTAAACTCTCTTTTAATGCTGGATACTTCTTCATGGTTGATAAAAATCTATCTAATGCGCGGCAACAACTATTTATAGAATCTGCGACCCAATGCCAATAATCACCTATTCCCTTTATAGCCGCTTTAAATGCCCCACTAGCAAGATTAGCAATCGAATTCATTAACTCTCTAAATGTTTTGGAATGGTTGTAGGCGTAAATAAGAGCTGCCCCAATAGCGGCAACAGCAGCAGCAAGTAATAATAATTCTGGAGCTGTCATCCCAACCGCAGCTAAAGCAACAGCAAGTCTAGATGCCACAGCAGCTCCGCCAAACGACACAGCAGCCCTTGCACCAAACAGCCACGACCACGCCATCACTAATGGCTGTAAACCACCAAGTAATATTTTTAAAGCACCCATACTCAATAAGAAAGCACCAACAGCAGCAGTTATTAAAACGATACCACCAGCTATTTTAGGATGAGCTTCGGCGAATTCCGCTATGTTTATTAGAATTGGATTTAATACTTCTAATAATTTCATGAGCATTGGCAGCAGACCACTACCAACAGCTATACCAATTCTTTGTAGATTGTTTTGCATAACTTTAAATTGGTTATTGAAAGTCATTAATTTAATCTCAAATTCTCTACGAATCTTCATCAAATTCTTATCTT
This sequence comes from Microcambeva bendego, assembly GCA_034509265.1. Classification (NCBI taxonomy): domain Eukaryota; kingdom Metazoa; phylum Chordata; class Actinopteri; order Siluriformes; family Trichomycteridae; genus Microcambeva; species Microcambeva bendego. The sequence continues at coordinate 55,054 of JAYDZG010007857.1, forward strand.
TCATCCGAGCAACAGTTTGGGCAAGGTAGTCATAACTCAGGGCGAGTTTTGTCATATGCTCAACGTTCATTTGACCAAATAACATTTCAAAGGCATCTTTTACGTTACCTCTGTTTTTCCCCTTTTCTTTGGTCATCATGTCTCTTGACCTTTTAAAGAACCCAAGCAAAGCTTTCTCGCTATCGTTTTGCATAGAAGTATTGAATTGCTCTGCGGTCATTCCAGTCAAATACTCAATTGCGGCCCGACCACGAGCCGGTAAAACTCTAGACCCACCCAACGCAGTAAACATGCGCCGCAAAGCCATATCCGCCATGTTAGCGTGAGTACCTAAACTGACCAGTGTAGATGCAAAAGCACCAGTAGTTGCCGCACTTACACGGTTAGTTTTGGAGATACCCGCAACTCTAGTGTAGACATCAATAATCTCTGCACCTTTAGAAGCCATCTCGTTATCTAAGGTATTGAATTGATCCATTAAATGACGCAATTCTTCATTTGTCATGCCAGTTAAAACTTTTATTTTTGCTAATTGATCACCAATCAAACTAGCTGGCATCTCAAAAGCAGATGCAGCTTCCATTGATAATTTAGTGAAACCAGCAAGGTCTTTAAAAGCAATACCGGCTTGCCCAGCAGCGGCGGCAATTTCACCAATCTCAGCCGCAGTCATAGGATACTCAGAGGTCATCTGGAGCATCTCTTTTTTGAAACCAGCGAGTTGTTGCGGGTTCACAGAATCACTCATAACTTTTTTTATTTGAGCGAATTGGTACTCAAAATCACTAGCAGCTTTTACAGAGCTAACTAATGGAGTCATCATTGCTCCACCAACTAACATAGATTCAAAAATACCGTAGCCCTCTAAATTAGAGCCACCTTTTTTGTTCATTCTACCCGAACCAACTCTAGCACGATGTCTACTGCTAGCTGCTTTACCGCTCGCACTTTGAAATGATGCAGCTAATTTACTTCGAGCAGAGGTTAAAGATTGTATTGCTTTGGCCTGATCTTTAGTTCTCTGGGTAGAAGACCGCATACTTTTATTGAAGTCTCGGATACTACCAGCACTAACTTTAAATTTCGTGGCTAAGGTATGAACTGTTTTAACTAAGACATCGGAGCCAGCCTTCATAGACTTAGTAACTTTTGTTGCGCTACTTAATTGCTCCTTGTGCTTCTTGGTTGCAGCAGCTATTGCAGCGAGCGTTTTTGTATAGCTATCTGTTGCTTTAAATATAAAAGAAGCTGTATAAGCCAAAGAATTATTACCCCTTCATCGATCTTTCGATCTCTGTATTTATCTTACCAAGTATTTCAATATACTCAAATATCTCGGCATAGTTCATTTTCATAATGCAACTATAAGTTAATCCGCCCTGCATCCCGTATATTAACCGACCAAATAATTCAGTCTCACCCCCCTTGAAAGTTTTACTTATACTTTCAGGGAAGTAACAATAAAATTTTGGATGTAAAGCCCAAGAAGAACTTTTAAATCTTGATAAGCTAATGAATCAAACAATGGTTCAGTTAATGGCTCAGTTCCGTTGATTAAACACTGAACTTTCCCATGCTTACTATAAGTAAGAATTACTTTTAAAGCAGCGTAGCATTTATTTAAATCAGCAGATGAGGATAAGAATAATACTAACCCCTCAGCGGATTCATTTTCATCTGGTTTAACATCCACTTTTACAGGAGCTTCTTTCTCGTTTGCTGCCCCCTCACTAAGAGATTTAAATGATTTACCTACTTCTTGCTCAATAGTACTTAACCAGTCTCTTAAAACAGCAGCAGGAGCCTTCACAGTTAAGTAAGTACCTTGTGCCATGTCTGGCCCAGCAGCATACTCAATCGGAAGATTTAACTCATATTTGAATTCACTAATAAATTTACTCACAAAACCCCTCATAGAACTATAGTAATAATTAAAACAATAGCTTAATTATATCATCTAATAGCTCAATTTTGACAAGTTTTGAGTTACGAGTTTAAAACTAATTCTTTAAGCTGTGAGTAATAGCCTAATTTATCAATGGTATCCACATAAAAGTCTAATTCAGCTTGGTTGAAATTAAATGTATCTTCTAAGCTGTCTAAGACTAAAGTTTTATAACCGTCCAACATCATTGGGAAATCAGCAAGTCCTTCGTATGCAGATACATAGACATCAATTAGATTGATTTTGTCTTCCGCGTATGATGCTGAGTGGTAGGCATTGGCAATCTCCAAAGCTACCTTAGCTTCACTGTATTCTTTACAATCCGCAATACTAACTATATAATTCTTATCTGATATGACTTCTGAATCTAATTTAGGCTGTGCTTTAATCTTTACGGTTACTGTGTAGATACTATACTGGGTGGTCATATTGGTCTCCTTTGCAATTGATTACAAAAAGTATAACAAAAAAAAGCCAGATGATCAACATCCGGCTTACTCACCCCAAAGAAAACTTTATTTAGATTGCAGGATTGCCCTTAAACTCAATGGATATGTTGCTATCAGCCCCAAGTCCAACTTCATAGTCACTCGTGAGGGACATGCTGGTGAATGTTCTGCTCAATGTGTCGCCGTTTATGATAACGACGTTAGCATTACCATTTGATTTCCATTGTCTAACAAGTTCAATATGAAATTCAGTGTTTGCTAAATCGAAAGAAACAGTGGACATTCTGGAAGAAACATCTTCTGCATATACAGCGAAAATACTATTCCCACCAGCAGATTGCACTTCAACTGTTTGCTCACCCAAACCCTCTGTGTATTTAGCAGTGTTAGGTAGGATAGCAATAGGCAAATTGTTAATCAGTAATGATGGATTCGCTAGGCGTTTATTTGTAATTGACATTTATATACCCTCTTAAATAATTTAATAATTAACTATTGGTAGAGAAGGCAATTTGCATAGTTGCAATAATTTCACGTAACTGAGTTACGATGGGAACCTTCATTGTGATTGTGACTTTACCTTCAGACATAGTTAAAGTAATACTTCTATTGTCTTTGAAGAATTTTCTAGCAGCTTCGCCACGTTGAACCAATAGATAATCAGGCCCACTAAGCTCATCGTAGAGTTTGTCTAAGAACGCCCCAATTGATTTAGCATTCGCCATAGCTCTATTAGGCAACAAGTCACCCTCAGTCAAACGGCATTGTGCATATTCTTTTTTAAGGTTATTGAAGAAGTACTCTCTAACATTAGAGGATACATCAACGTTGTTTAAGTAACCGAAAGTAATATCAGGATTACCAGCATTATCAGTTTTGTAGCTTGTAACTAAATCGCCAAGGATAACTTTATTTTTAGCAGTGTTATTACCAAAAGTAGAAGCACCGGCAGTTACTAATTCAGCTTGCTCAGTGGCAGTCCAATCGTCACTTACAGAAAGGATAGGAATGTAATCTAATGGAGTATTGAAGTATGGCAAACCGGCAAGTGCTGGCCCACCAAATGTATCCAAAGAACCGTTAGTAGTAGTTACGTATGCAGCAATATTTGCATCTTCGGTTAATCGAAGAGATCTCAAAGCAGCAACTTGAGCAGCTAACGAGTAACCAAATTCTTTAGCACTGTTACCTTTGAAATAAGTTCTAGAAACTTCTTTAACCGCAATTGGCGCGAAGCTCGGACTGTTTAAAGCATCAATAGCGGTAACAATATCAGCTTTGGAATCAACAATTGACTGAACACAGATACCATCAAGAACAGCGTTATTAACATTAAAGCGAGCATCTAGGAAGCTTGTTAAAACATTACTTCTTGTGTAAGAAGAAGGCCAAACAACAGTTTGGTATCTCTCATCGGCAACCACGTTAAAGATATTCGTTAAGGTTGGGTTTGTAGCACCAGATGCAACAGCAGTAACTGTCACACCCACGCCAGTAACAGAACCTTCAACAATTAAGCATGAAGCATTATATTCAGTACCGTCGTGATCAGCAGTCAGTGTAACAGTACCTGTAGAATTAGAAGCAGTAAATGGGCAATTAACATCTGCGTTTACAGCAGTTGTTAATGCAGCTCCAATTTGAGTAGCAGTATTAGTATCCGCAACATCAATTGTATATCTGTGATTTGTGTAAGAACCGACTGTTATATAAAGAGTACCAGCAGCACTTGCAGGGCCAGTAAAAGCGATAGTACCACTGGCGTTAGTGCCGGAGGCATCAGCCAAAGGAATAGCATCTATTCTAGTAACCTTATTAATTTTTCTAAAATCACGAACCATACCAGCAAGCATAGAATTAGATCCAAATAATGCATCCTCTTCCCCTGTGTTGCCAATATTCTCAGTTAATTCTGTAGCTATAGCTGTACCAGTGGTCATTTGACCTACAAATAAAACTTTTTGAGCTGAATTAGAGATTGTTAAACTTGCTGGAACTATATTAATACTTACTTCAGGTTTTGAAATTGTCATTTATTATTCCCCTCGAAAAAAAACTTTATTTGCAAATAAAGATAAGCTATCTAAATTATAACAAAGAGTGACTTTTTTACTTTTTATGTTAAAGCTTCTCTGTCTAAATTTGCATAATCATCTGTTACTTCAACATCGTAATCATTAACTAATTTAAAATATGCATCCCTGAAAGCAACAGTACCTGCATTAGTACTGTTCATTAAACTAAGAGTACTATCCTCAATAGTCAGCTCTTTTGTGGTTTCAAATATAAATCTGTGAACATAGTATTCTCTCTCATACGAATATGCGCCGTGTGATGCAAAGCAAACACCACTATAGGTGTCTGACTCAGATAGACCAGTTGGAAATCTATGCCCGACTAAAGTAGAGAATAGTGCATTTCTTATCTCTTCATACATTGCGTCAATAGTATCTAAAGCTACACCATCTTCAGTTGTTGGTGCTACTATATAAACCGAGAAAGGTTCTAATAATAATTGTCTGGCGTCTATCTGGGAATCAATTTGCCCTAGAGCATCATTTATTATGTTCCTACTTTTAGATGCTCTAGAATCTTCCATGCATACAACAGCGTAGAATTTATTCTTCTTACTTTCCTTATAAAATTCTAAGAATCTATCTATAGTTACAGTTCCGATGACTCTTTGGTTTTTGTGCATCTGTCCTTCAATTAAAGTAAAGTTTAAATTTATATCACCTGTGTTGTAAGTAAACGTATTGTTATTAACAACAGTAATAGTCCATACCCCATCAACACCACGTTCCCTGTACTCAATAAATTTAATTGCAGCCCCAGTAATAGTCGTTATTACATCTGGATCAATAGAGAATACGAAAGTTCTTCTATTTGGCACATCAATTAAAGGATGTACTCCGTTGTAGTCAGTTTGGGTGACACCGGATATCTTAACAGTTGGTTGCCAGCCTAGAGTTAAATCATGATCATCAGGCAAAACAACGGTTACATTCCCATCACCATCATTAGTTATAGAAGTAACACTATGCTGAATTGCATAATTGCTAGTTATGACCGATTGTCCAGTTGTGAAACCATGTGGGTTTGTGGTGACTACAGTTACCACACCATTAACACAAGTAATAGTTGCAACACCAAAGGTATCACTAAACTTGTCAGTGAAGTATGGAATATATGATCCTAGATGCATTACAATATCTGATAATTTCATAGCTTACCCAAAAAAGTTATTCATTAAACGATTAACACGTCTTTCAGTGTATTGCTCGATACGTGGTGCTAATGTCACAGCAACTTTATTAATGTTAGGTCTTGGTAAGATTTGTCTCTTTGGAGTCCCATTCTCTAACCATTTACCATAATCAGTTGTGTAACCAAATTCAAATTGATTCCAGCTATTAACTGTTGCGCTTGTTTCATCAGCCAATTTACCAGTCAAATTAGCTGGCGATTGCGGCCATGCTGAAGCTTGGTGACGACGCCCACGTATATTATAAATACGGCCAGTTTTTCTACCAGTCCTAATATTTTTCTGTACTTCTTTGACAGCATAATTAGCAGAATCTAGAAATCCACCCATAATACCAATTTTAAATTGCAAAATTAAGCCCTCTTTATCAGATAAGGCATTTAACAACCGTTGGGTTTTTACAGGAACAAATATTGTATACATTACCAAGAAGCCTCGTTTTTAGAATCGTTTGTACCAGTCCTAGCGCATGAAAGTAATATAAACTCATCACGTTCATCTAGATTATCGGCACGTAAAATATCGTATCTTTGATTCTTATATTCTATCCATTTTAGTTGGCTTATGTTTGGCCGATAACGGATAGTAAATTCATGTGTAAATACTCTTGGATTCTCGACACCATTAATATCAATCAATCCATCGAGCGTTTCAACCTTTGCCCAGACAAACCCAACTAATTGGGAGGTGTACCCTTCCGTAGATTTACCCATTTCAAAAGGAGATTTTATATCCCTGTCTAATAGTTTTATCTTAGAATTAAGATCACCAATAGCTGTGATTCTTCGCTGTCTGCGAGAACCTACATTACTATCATTTGATCTAAATCTATTAGGCATTTAAAACCCTGTACTTTCCATAAATTAATTTTGATGCCGCTGGTAAAGAACCGATTGCCTCACTTGCACCAAGATCAGAACTACCCCAATCACCACGTTGCTCATGTAAAACAGATATATGGTGTAATATACCAAGTTTTAAATCCAGCATGAATTCCAACTCTTCATCGGTACATCCGGCGGTGAACTTAACTTCTACAGGTTGAACATTGTAACTAACCATACTAGGCCAAGGCGTGTTTTGTTTAGCATACAATTTCGGATAGAAGTCATTGTTCATGTAGTAACTAGCAGCGTCTAGAGTAGTCCAAGAATCGTTCTGGTCTAAATATTTTATTGAGTCTATAGTAATTACTTGCCCACGTCTTATCTGCATACCATCTCTTAAATATGGACAGTAGAATTTGAATTGTTTTCTTATTAACTCTCTTCTAGTTATATACTCAGCAGTGAAAATAGCAGCACTAATAAGAAGATTATAGTAATCGTCACTCTCTAAATTTGCATCATCAAGCTTTAAATGTTCAACTACATCCGATTTCACAATAAAGTTATTCTCTTGCTGAGAAACTACTCTATATTCTTTCGCTTTAGGATCAACTACATTTCCCCATAGGTAGTTGAGCATATCAACTTGTGAAAGGCCAACGCCATATGATTCGTACATTGTGATTCCCCATCTATATAATCTTATTTTAACAGAATAGAGATAAATAAAAAAAAACCCTCAACTATATGTTAAGGGTTGAACTTAAGGAAATGAAAGTTATTATTTCTTTTTAGGTTTCTCGTCACTCTCAAGAGTAATTGGTGTTTCAGACGAAACATCTTTACCATCAGCATCAAGTTTTTCAGCATCCGCATTTGGATCTGGATCTTTAGGTGCTAGTTCAGCTTCATCTGTAACTTTAGCAGCGTTTCCAACCGGCACGATTCTGAACTTGGATTGCACTAATTTTCTACCGTCATTAGTTGATAAAGGATCGGCAGCATTTTCTAGCAATGCTACTAATTCTTCGTCACTAGTAACAATAGGAACCCCCTTTAAGAACCGCAAACCTTTTACGGAATAGGATTCACCATTTACTAGGGTGACTTCATATTTACTCATTTAAAAAATTCTCCTAAAATAAAAGACAGTTAATTAATATAACTGCCTTTAATTATATCATATTAGTTGCTAAATTAGCTAGCTAATACTTTAATGTTGTATGTAGCTGTGCAACGGTTAAGCGCAGCAGCGATGGTAGCAACGTTAGCTCTTGCAATTACTAAGGATGCATCGACAGCGACTTTAGTAATCCCAGGGTCAGCGGCAGTTCCACCAGAAATGGTGATAGCAGCAATTGTGGTAGCCGTGTCTTTTGTGTACCCCATAGTAACACCAGTAACGCCACAAGCTTCACATAACTTGTTGGTAAGATTACCAAGGTTATAAAAAGCAGTGTCGAGTTGTTCAACAAATGTATTAGTACTTGCAGCAACAACACCAGTAGCAGCACCCGTAACAGAAACGGTTACAGCAGCGATAGTACCATCAGTAGAGGCCCCACCACCAGAGTATGTAATATTAGCAATACCAAGAGATGTAGCAGCAGCATTTGCTTTTGTGTAAAGTTCTCTAAGTGCGTCTAATGCAGTCGTGTAAGCAGCTTCACTAGTTGCTTTACCAGCCAAACTTGAACCACTTGCAGCAACGTTTGTGAAACCAAGGCTGATCTCACTCAAAGTACCAGCAGTACCACCTGAGTTGTCAGTCAAAGAAGCTACGGAAGCATCATTAAGCTTTTTGTGTGCGAGAGTTTGTGCTAATTTACGCAGTACTTCTTGTTGGTCATGCCCACCAGATAAGCCGTGTTTTTTAATTTCTAATGTCATTATATGAATCCCCTTTTAACAAATTTGTTCGATAAATTTATTATATACCTAAAGTTAAATTTATTCTGTTAAAGCTTTAATTTTACAGATGATTTAAATATCTCATCTGCGGCAACTCTAGCTTCATGATCTGCCTCCTCGTTTCCTACTACCCCAGTATGTCCTTTGACCCATTCAAAGCTAGCATTTTTTATTCTAGCAAGTCTATCTAATTCTACCCATAATTTAGATTTTTCAGAACTTTTTCTTTTATGTTTTATAGCTTGTGTGTGTAATAAATGTTTAATTCTATTGTTAGAACCTTGTAGAAAATCTGTCACAACAATTGGGTCGTGTATTTCCGGCCTAGACAGAGCCTCAGTTACGGCTTTAAGCTCCATCTCCATGTTGTCTGCCCCATTTTTATTACCTTTAATTATTGATTTACTATTACCATTTTTTATAATTGCTGCCCAACCACCGTATCTATTATTTAAACTTGAACCATCAGTATAAATAACTGGTCTTACCATTGCAACTCCATAGTTATATTCACATGCAGTAGTTTAATTATAAATTTAATAATGCCTCAATAGTCTTACGGACATTTTCATCCAAGCCTTCTAATGAATTTACGGCTTGTAAAATGTCTCCCTTACTGCTTGGTATTTCTAGAACAACCGCGTCTGGTTCCCAAGTATACCCTTCTGGAAAGTCAAAGATTTCAGCTTCTTCGTACACTGCATAATCATACACACCCAAACCTCCTGGACGGGTATCAGCAGCAGCTAGTAAAATTTTTGGATTATCTCTTCTTCTTATTACTAACATTAATTAAACCTCAGTTACTGTAAAACCATAAACATCAAAAGATAAAAATTGATCCGCAATCTTGTAGTCAATAGATTGGCTAGCATTACAAGGCATATCAACGACAGGCACTTGTTGCAAGGATGAGTTGGCTCTAGACATTACTGGACGAGGAGTAGTTAAAGAAGACCCTGTTTCTCTAAATAATACCGTCGCTGGCCCTGCCGTTGCACTCGACCCCGCATAAGCTGAAATATCTGCAAGCCTTGAAATTGGCGGGACTGCCGTTGCAAGTGATACAGCCGCAAAAGAAGTCGAAGCTCCGTTAGTTAATGCTCTATAAGGTAAAATATTGTTTGCTGTGTATTCTGTGTAAATAATTTTCGGTCTGAAAGGCCAGCCCACCCCAATTATAAAAGGAATTATTACTGTTGAATTGGCTGTGGAATCTAGTCTTATACAGAATGGCAATTGTCTGTAATAAGTGTAACCAGACGGGAGATCCACAAGAGCTTGACCGCTTGCCACGTTTCTTGTTGAAAGCACAACACCTGCGTCAACACCGTTTGATACTGCATACAAATAATAAAAAGTATTTGGCGCACGACCGCCGCGCTTAACTCCACTACTTGCATCAGTTGCGCCCCAAGCTGATTCCACAGTCAACGAAGTTGCACCACCTACAACTGTCACTCGTCTACACTCAGAAGTATCGTTTATGTAGGCAGGATCACCCACAATAAAGTCTGTATTGTATGCCGAGCTTACACCTGTTACTGCTGAGAGTGCAGACACTACTGCGCCAGTGCCAGCCAAAGTAGCGGACTGTAAAATACCACCTAACCCGTATGTTGAAATATCAACAGTGGTGGAAGTGGTTTTAATTATGTTTACAGCGTCTGTTGAATCGCGTTCACAAATATGAGGAATTGTAAAAGTGGTACTAGAAGCATAGACAGGGCAACCACTCCCACGATAACTTGAGGGGAGTAATATGCCGCCGTTTGTGAATGCGCTATTAGCCATTTCTTATTCCCACGAGTAATCAAGAGTGAATGTATAAGCAATAACACCAGCGGAAGGTGCAGTACCAATCTTCTTCTTAACTATCGCAATAAATTCTCCAGGGTTCACATAGATTGGGTTGGTGAAGGCTTTATAAATTGACGCAAATTGAGTCAACGCAACCGCGCCTGAAGCAACTGAATAAGATCCTAAAGCAACCCGTCTTGGTGCTTTTGTGGTAGCAGCTTCCGCAGTTGCTAGTGAAACGGCAGTATGCCCGAAGGCTAAAGAGAATTGGGCGTTATAACCACCACCAGTTAGCGCAGTTTGGACGAAACTATCAATGTAAATACCTGATACCTTTAATCTACGTCCTTGAACTGAAACAGTACCGGCAGGAATTTGATAAGACATGATTATGCCATCTGTAGTAACAGCAAGAGTGTCTGTCTCCCAACCTTGACCACCTAATGCAGTTAAGACAGTGGAAGTGGTGTTTGTTGGGACTGCTGCTGTTGGGTTAGCTGAGTTAGCATACGAAGCAAGAGACCCCATCGTACCGCCAGAAAGACCTTGGTAAGAGCCATAACTACCGTTACCAATATCACCCATTGCGCGAGTAATATTACCGCCACCATAAGAGACGCCATATCCTCTTAATGTGACTTGGAACACGCCACCAGCTGCACCACCAGTGATGACATGTCTAGCAGCAAAAGGTAGAGCTGTGGCCATAAACGGTTGGGCTTGCCCTATTGGGGTTTCAATCTCACCGTAAAGAACATCATCAATCCAAAACTGTGTAGATGAGTTGGATGCGACAATTAAGAAAGCATAAACTCTGTTAGGTGTAACTGTAAAAGTAAATGCACTTGTCGCTGCTTCAGTCCCGTTATGGTTAATAACACCAAATAAGCCAGAAGAATTTAACCTGAAATAAGCTCCGTCTGTTGGGGTGAATGGGTTAGCCCCACTTTGTAAAAACGACCCAATATCCACAATGGTGTTGGCCACTGGAGTTGCCGAAAATGACGCTTCAAATTGGTCATATTTTTGGATACCAGAAGAGTTGAAAGGGAACATCGCACGAGTGGACAAACATAGCCCAGTGGTAGTTGTAGTAACAGAGCCTGAGTTAGTTAAGAAGCCCCCTGTGTTCCAAGTAGCCGCCAGTGTGGTGTTTTGAAAAATATGTTTCCCAGTATTTTGTGCGGTGTAGTTGAAAGTCTCATCGTCGAAAATAGTATCTGTCGCAATTCGTAATCTGTAATCCTTATCAGTTTCTGGAGAAAGCAAG